>CM028688.1:37645147-38211674 GCA_016771965.1 Brassica carinata
TGTTTAAAGTAATAACTTTATACCAAATAGGAACGGTTGAATTGCATCAAATGATTATGTGAACTTAAAGTTATATATCGCATTCCAAGTTGGTGATTCTAATTTCTAAACCAAGTAACCAATGGTTTAAGAAACGGAACAACGAGACTGGAAAACAGCTAAAGAATATTTGGTTATAATCCACCCAACCAAGACTGAAGACCAAACAAATTTTTTGAAAAATGTTTGAAAAGTTAATTTTTAATATTCTTTTGAATAGATATATATATATGTGTGTGTGTATATGTAAATGGGTTCATATGATGGTCACTAACTTTAAGTAAAATCATATTTAATAAATATTTTAAATGGTATAACCTATTTAAAACCCGTTAAACGAAATGAGTTTATATAAATATTTATTTCTAGATTCTAACTGCTTTGAAAGCACGGGATATTTTATGATGAAAAATTTCATTAATAATGTTACAAATGTTTATTAATTTGTAAGAACTTTATCTATTTAGAATATTTTTGAATTTAAATCAGCGATTTTAAACCCAATTTGGACCCGTAGTGAAATCAGTATAAACCCGTTAATATTATATGTAATCCGGTTTGGATTTCAAGAAATATATATATTATTTAAAAGTCTGATAAAACTCACAGAAACCGCTAAAACCTAAGACTTTAGGTTGAACTGATAGGTAACCGATATGTAATTCAATTTGATTTAAATTATTATTTTAAAAAGTTAAAATTTAATTTCATTTTCTGAATTAGATATTTGAATAATATTTATTATTTATTTTATTATATGTCGTAGCTTTAACTTGTTACAAAAAATGTTTAAACTGTAATTTTGTGTGAAACGAAAAAATAAAGAATATAGATTTTAAAATTTTACTATATTTTAAAAACCAATGATCGAAAAGTAGTTCGGTTCAATGTTCTGTGTTTAAAATATTGATTTAAACATATACTATTTACTTTTATTTCCTTATAATATATTATTGTTCAAGTTCCCATTAGTTTTTGTAATTCAAATAATATTTATGAAAGTATAATATCAATATTAACATTTCAAACGACATCTTTAATTATTGGGGTGAATATGCTCCAGAATTAAACATAATCGACAGTTAGCCATTGAGAGTAGTAAATCCCTAAGATTTTGGGATATACCATTAAAGGGGGAGGTTAATTACAAAATATGTACGAATCAATAATATTTAAATTCTAGATATAATTCTCTTAAATAAACTGTACAAATAGAAGGTGGTTATCAAAGGTAGTTAGATGATATATTTAGATGCTATTTAATTCCGAAAATTTAGATGCAGTTATAGAAAATGTTGGACTAAACCTATATCAATAGGACATGATCCTAATTTAATAGAATAGATGTGGTTTAGTGATTTTCTTTGAAAATAAGATTTTGACGTGATTTTTGCTTTAGGTAGAAAAAATTTGATTATGTAATTTTAACGAGAATGTGTGATTTTATGGTTTTGTTAAAAATATGGTTTTTGGTTTTAGTAAGAAATTTGATTTTACGGATCTGCCTGTTTTTGATGCAAAACAGTTTAATGATTCTGACAAGAAAATTTGTTTTGCATCGTTGATAGAAAATGCGATTTTACGGTTCTAATTGGAAATGGATGCAAAAATACGGTTTAATATGATTTAGTGGTATTCCTTGAGAATAAAATTTTGACGTGATTTTTTCTTTTGGTTGAAAAATGTATTTATACAATTTTAACGCGAATGTGTGATTTTATGGTTTTGTTAAAAATATGCTTTTGTGGTTTTACTAGCGAATTTTGATTTAAGGGTTCAACCTGCTTTTGATGCAATGGTTTAATGATTCCGATAAGATTTTTTTTTTGTGTCGTTGATGGAAAATGCGATTCTACGGTTATATTTCGAGATGGATGCAAAATAAGGTTTAATGATTTTTACAAGAAACTTTTTTGCATCTTTGGCGAAAAATACAATTTTAGGTTTTGACAAGAAAATATGATTTATGGTTTTTTTGAGAAAAATAGATTTCAAAGTTTTACAGAAAATGTTATTTTATAACTTTTGCCGGAACATGTAACTTTATAAATTTGATAGGCAAGTGAAACTGTGCAGTTTAATGGTAAAATACAATATTTCTGTTTAATGGTATTGTATTGCGGCTTTAGTAAAGATGTGATTTCAATTTTTACAAAAAAAAAAGATTTAGTTTTTTTTTCAATTTTAACGGAGAAATAAATCATTCTTTTTTTTTTTGATCGAAATAAACTTGAGATTAATAAAGAAAGCTGTTTACTCTGCAACCTGAGCAGAGGATACAAGTTCAAACAAGCCCGACCTCGCAAGGGAATCAGCCTGAACATTTGCTAAGCGAGAAATAAAAGTAAAAGAGATAGAGGTAAAAGACCGAGCCAACACACGGATGTCATGTAAGATGCCTTTCAGACTAACATCCTGTCCTTGTGAATTCAGAAGCAGGATAAGAGTCTTGGAGTCAGAACAAACCGAAAGCCTGCTGACATGTGAAGAGACTGCAGCCATAACTGCCGCTTTAACCGCTAGTGCCTCAGCTACAAGGGCCGAGGGGACGAATCGCCGGTATGAAGATGAACTCTCAGCTACAGAGCCATTTGCGTCTTGGAGTTGCCATCCAAGACCACAGTTGCCTGTTGATGAGTCCCAAGCTGCATCTGAGAAAGACAACCAAGTGTAAGAGTTATCAGCCAAAGAAGAAGCTCGGGGGGGAACCACATGATGTGGGAGGGAAGACTTTGCGACAATAGTCTGAGCAGCCTTCCATGCTCTAGCATCCTGAACAGCTTTAAGGACTGTCTCCTCCTCTGAAAAATATCTATTTTCAAAAAGCAATTTGTTTCTATTTATCCATAAGGTCCAGAGGATCCAAGGATACAGAGGAGTTGGTCCCAGTCCGATTGGAGGAAGAGAAATCATTCTCTTGGACAGATGGAGAAGTTCTTGAACAGAGGAGGGTCTTTGTACATCCGGTTTATAAATACCAGGAACCAACTCCCAGACTTTCCTCGCGAAGGGGCATTGCAATAAAACATGAAGCTCTGTTTCGTAATCACCACACCGCTTGCAGGTCGGGGATACATCAATACCTCTTCGCACCAGCACAGAACCAACCGGTAGTGCTTTATTGATTGATTTCCACAAGAAGTGTTTGATTTTGGGTGATGTTTCCACGTTCCAAATGCATTTCTTCCAATCAAAGTGCACCGAGGAGCTTCCAATACAGCGCTTGGCAATGGCGTATCCAGATTTCGTGGAGTACACGCCTGAGGAGTTTGGAAGCCATACTATCTCATCTTGCATATTGAGTGAGCTTGGTATTAGCTTGAGAATGGCTTCCTCATACTGAGGTATGTTCCTGCGAATAATGTCAATGTCCCAGTCCAGGGTGGTTGGATTGATAAGCTCCTTGACACGCCAATCCTGATTTTCAGCAATCGGAGGCCCTATCACAGCAACAGGTTCGGAAGTAGACAGCCATGGTGCGGTCCACATGTTCGTGTCAGCGCCGGATCCAATCGCCCACCCGAGACCCTTTGAGAGTAAGTTGCGTCCCACCAAAATTCCTTTCCATCCATGTGAGGCATTGGAGGAAGCTTTAGCCTGTAGGAAGGACGAGTACAGGCAGTATTTCCCCATCAAGATCCTCGCCACTAGAGAGTTTGGATCTTTAAGGATTCTCCAAGCTAGCTTTGCAAGTATTGCATCATTGAACTCTGCAATTTCGCGAAATCCTAGCCCTCCATCGCTTTTTGGCTTTGCTAAATTCTCCCAAGATACCCAACACATTTTCTTGACACCCGGAGAGGCATCCCACCAAAACCTCGTCAAGATAGATTGGATCTGCTTACAAAGAGATAACGGGAGTTTAAAGCATGACATTGAATAAGTGGGCATTGCAGCCAATACTGATTTGAGAAGGACTAGTTTTCCAGCTCCGGAGAGAAATCTCGTAGACCAGCTATGTGAGCGTTGCCGAATACGGTCCACCAAGGCAGCAAAAACATCTCGTTTCTTCCTCCCAAAATGCTCCGGTAGTCCTAGATACTTTCCGATACCACCTTCATTCATGATTTGGAACTGATTCCGAACCCGTCTTTTAGCATCTCCCGGCGTCTTTGCGGAGAAGGTGATGGAAGATTTTTCCAGGTTAATGCATTGCCCCGAGGCCTCGCCATACCTCTGCAAGATGGAAATGAGTTTTGCACAGCTTTTATGATCCGTCCTGCTGAAGAACATTGTATCATCCGCAAAGAGGAGGTGATTGATGGCGGGGCTATTTCGAGAAACTTTCACTCCTATCACATCTCCCTGCAATCTCGCCTTGTTACATAAGCCTGATAAGACCTCGGTGCAAAGGATAAAAAGGTAGGGAGAGAGGGGATCGCCTTGGCGGATTCCTCTTGACGGAGTTACTCGTCCTTGTGCTGCTCCATTAATAAGATACGAGTACGAAACTGAGGTCACACAAGCCATGATCCACGTGATCCAAAGATCATGGAAACCAAAACGCTTTAGGACATTTCGAAGGAAACTCCATTCGACGCGGTCATATGCCTTGCTCATGTCCGTCTTTATCGCCATACTACATCGGACTGTAGCGCTTGAGTGTTGGAGGTAGTGGAGGACCTCATGGGTAATCAAGACGTTGTCGGTAATGGATCTATTCTTGACAAAAGCTGATTGATGCTCAGAGATTAGATCAGGAAGAAGAGGCTGCAGACGACGTGTAAGAATTTTTGCAATGATCTTGTAGTGCGTATTGCAGAGAGCTATGGGGCGGTAATCAGCCACTTTCCTCGGACTTGTAATCTTTGGGATTAGTCTCACATGGGTCTCATTTTGTCGTCTGTCCATCGAGCCAGTGGTGAAAAAATCCTGGATGTCTCGAGCAATGTCATCACCAATAATATCCCAGAAAGACTGATAAAAGCTGGCCGAGAAACCGTCCGGTCCCGGAGCTTTATCAGGATGAATTGAGAACAGAGCCTCCTTAATTTCGGTGTAGCTCGGAGGGAGGATCAATGCCTGATTCATCTCAGCAGTAACCAGAGGGATTATCCCTTCCTCAACTACTTGAGAGGATGCAGCCATTTGTCCCGTAAAGGTCTGCTCAAAATAAGAAGTAATAGTCTGGGTAATTTCTTCCTCCTTGAAGAACGCCCTTCCCCCACTGTCCTCTATAACGGAGAATTTGTTCACCGCTCTCCGACCTCGTGTAGTTGCATGGAAGAAACCTGTATTTCGGTCACCACTGCTGAGCCATTGGATGCGGCTCCTCTGTCTCCAATATAGCTCTTCTTCTTTGTAGGCCTTTTCTAACGTTGCGGTGAGAGCATCAATGGAAGCTTGGACTGGCACTGGGCTAGAGAGAGCTTCTTCCAGCTCCTGCTGGGCCTGTTTGATCGCCATGTTACTATTCAAGTTCTGAATACGCACCCATTGGATAATCTTAGATCTGATCTTGGCAATTTTTGAGAAGACCGAGCCACTCGGTTCCTCTTCCCATTGATCAGAGACTATCTTGCGGATTTCAGGCTTATCCTTAAGCCTCCTATCAAACCTGAACAGCCCTTGCTTCTTCCGGATGGTTACATCGAAATGAACAACAATGGGACGATGATCGGAACCTTCAAAACGGAGATATTCACTCCTCCCAGCTGGGAAGCGTTCAAACCAAGAGCAGTTTGCCATTGCTCGGTCCAACCTCGACTGGATGAAGAAATTATATCTTGTACCTCTCCAAGATAAGTGGTTACCCGAGTGCGGAAGGTCCCATAATCCCATTTGAGAAACGAAGCTTCTAAAAGATAAAAAGGATCCTTCCCAACGGGCAGGACCTCCCACTTTTTCAGAGTTGTCGAGGAGATCATTGAAATCACCGGTTATAAGCCAGGACTCATCTCGATCAGCTCCTAATTCAGTTAACTTCTGCCAGAAGGCAGGGCGATCAACAGTGTGCGGAGCACCATATATGAAAGACACGTAACTAAACGTTCCCCGCGCTTCAATACGGGTATCAATAATATTCGCTGAAGAGAACAGAATGTCGACCTGAAATTCATCTTTCCAAGAGAGAGATAATCCGCCTGCTAGACCAACCGGAGGGACGGTGAAGTGGTTAGTCAACTCGGAGTTCTTGAAGAGACGGAACAGTGCTTCATCTTGGTTCTTGGTTTCCATCAGAAAGAGAACGGCTGGGGAGATTCGTCTACCGAACTCTTTAATGCGCTGGCCTGTCAAGGTAGTCCCGATCCCTTGGCAGTTCCAGCTCACGCATGCTAAGGAAGAGAGGCTGGTGCGTGGTGAAAATCCTTCTTCTTTTTCACCACTGGTGGAATGAGCTTACAAGATGGGGCTGCCTTCCTAAGAGTTGTTGTTATACCTTTTCCTCCCGCCGATATTGCGTCCATCAAAAGCTTCCGTTTTGGTGATGGGTGTGATTTTGTTACACGGCGTTTTTTGACAGCAGTTCCAAGAGCAGGACTACCTCTTTTGCGAGCTTGAGGATCTCCCCCCTTCTTTTTCCCAGCAGCTTTAGAGAGAGCGTTGAGGTCCAGGTTATGAGAATCACTTTCATCCTCTTCAGACTGGATCAGGGGACCCAGACGAAGTGAGACATGGATCCTATCCTCACTAAGAGTCCTGATCGGAGATCTTTCACAGGGGCCAAGTCTCCCTGAATCAAACACTGTTGAACTCGATGGACGTGTGATGGACTTGGTAATAGGGAGTGGTAGAGTCTCCTCGAAATCTTGGATTTCTACATCATGAAGCTGTCTAGAACTTCCATTAGAATCTCCTCTTGCGTTCAAACTTGTTCTTTGCGTGTGAACTGACAGTCTGTCTCTTGCGGGAATTCGCTCTTCACTCCCAGTAATGGGATCCGAAGGACGGGAAGCCAGGTTGGTTCTCCGTTGGGGTGTGGCAGCGTCTGCAGCAGGGGATTGATGGGAATGCGAGCTGGGGATTTTAGCAGGTGACCTTGGGTGCAGGGGTTGCCGGGTAGTAGGTTCCCGAATATGAGATGAGGTGAGTAACCAGAATCCACATGGTCCCTACTGTCTCTTTTAGTTGGGGATCTTCGGGAGTTGTAGTTGCTTCGAGCTGAGATACTTCGATCCTCATACCTCCTTCTGTTTTCCTCAAAACCCGAGCTCTGTTCTGATGGTGTCTTGTAGTAATTATCATGAGCTCGTCGGTTATCTCTGGTAGTAGCATTCTTGTAGTTTGTCCAGCGAGCACCTTCTCTTGAGGTTTCCTGATGAAGACGAGATTGTTTCCTAGCTTCCTGTCTCTTTTTACTTTCCTCGATCCTTTCCAAAGTGTTGAGTTGAGAGATACCTAGAGCTCTTTTTTCTCCTCGGCTTGAGGGTGGTTTGGCATCACAGTCATCTTCCTCATGAGACAGAGCCTTACAGTAGAAACAATGTTTCTCTAAACCTTCATACTCGATCTCCACCTCAATGACTGTAGAAGGGAGTTGAAGATCCATCTTCATTACGAGAGGTTCCAGTCCATTAATTTGGACTTTCATTCTGGCCTTCTCAAAGTCGCAAGCTCAATAGTTCCCAGAGTAGAGCCTATTACGTTGAAAGTTGCATCGGACCAAAAATGGAGAGGTACTCCATGGACTTTAATCCAAAAGGAGATAGACGAGGGAAAGGTTTCCGAAACCACTGGTTCCCATCGTTGTAGAATCATCATCCATCTCTTAAAATGGAAGGGTGACTTGGAGAGAATAGCTTGGAGATCCTGTTCCGAATCAAAACCAAACTGGAACAGGGATGGGCCTAAATCTCTTCCAGTGATTCGCCCTGATACATTCCAGTGAGATAGAAAGAAATCAACCAAAGCCCTAGTTTTTTGAATCGAGGGGTTGGTGATGCGTCCTATGAGAGTGAAGCGGTTGCGTTCTATCAGCTCTGAGTTTTCGGGAGCTGGAATTTTGACCAGGGGTTTGCGAAAAGGAGGGCGCTCTTCCTTCCATTTTCCTTTCTCTGTTCGTGAGAAGCGATGAGTCAGCGTGTGTTGAGTAGATTATGAAGACTGTTGCCGACGTACGATGAAGACTACAGAGACGTAGTAAGAAAGTAGCAGCAAGACAGGAGACTACAGCGAAGTAGTAAGGTGAAGCCGAATGTTGCAGAGCTAAGTAGCTACCATTAAGCTGAAGTTAACAACGGTCATCATGGTTCGCACCATTGAAGTCAGAGGTCACCGGAGATGAAGACGGCCGGAGCAGACGGTCCCTCCGACACGGTCGGGGGAAGAACCCGGTGGCTAAAGACCAGTGGCGGCTTCAAACCGATAGATAATGCCTTATACAGCAAGAATTTGAAAAAACCAGAGAAAGGACCGAAGTATTCCTGCCAGAACGGGAAGGTAAACTTGCAAGACCGTCTAAAACCCGCTGGTTAAGAACCAATCTCGGTAGATGTGCCTGGGAGAAAAAACTGGCTTGTTTACAGGCTATCTAAATAAATCATTCTTCTAAATTCAAAAACAAATAATTCCAGGTTCTCATTATGGCTTAAATAATCATGTATATAATATTTGCTTTAGTCATGTGAATAATTAAAAAAAAATCTAAAAATACAAGATAGAAAGAAAGTGGAGTAAATACAGATTCACAAAATATTGTTTTTGTTTAGTACAAGGATAATTAAGAAATTATGCATAACAAAAGTGTCTTGTGAGAAGTGTGTAAGAAAAGATTATAAAAGTGTGTAACCATAGTAATTTCTCAAATTAAAGTATCACCAGCTCTAATTTTGGTAAACTAAAAGTAAGACGATATGGAAAGTCTCGATGAACAAGAAGGAAATGAAGGTTGAATTATTGGGTGACAGAGAAGCTCCAAGACATGTTCCAAAAAGAACCACGACCATCCGTCACTCCAGAACAAGCTTCAACCAAGGAAGGTTAAAAGAAAACAAATCTCAACCCAAGCAGGTGACGAAGACAATGGTTGACAATCAAACTACTCAAGACCAAGCGCGATTAAAATAAAGTTCCATAGTCCCTTACCAAAATATCCGGACGAACCTGTCGGTTTAAAACCAAGGAACAGCACGACATCGTAACACCAATGCTTCACAAAGGATAATTCAACAATAAGCCCAAAGGTCGAGCATCAGAACCTTACCGAGAAGATATCCGGATAGAAACTTAACACCATCGAGAACAGACGACCGAAGCTTAGATCACAGTTGGGAC
This sequence comes from Brassica carinata, assembly GCA_016771965.1. Classification (NCBI taxonomy): domain Eukaryota; kingdom Viridiplantae; phylum Streptophyta; class Magnoliopsida; order Brassicales; family Brassicaceae; genus Brassica; species Brassica carinata. The sequence goes on from CM028688.1 coordinate 37,654,400, forward strand.
ACCCAAACCGCAGACAAAAAAAACCAACACTGCCTCTAAATCAACCAATTCCAGGACTTCAAAAAAATCTCTTTCACAAACTAGAGTTTCTTAACCACATCCATAGATTATAGGACCATCGACAAAAACGACCATGGAGCACATCCAAGAGAGCTGAGAACACATAATCGTCGAAAACAAACCTGAAGCAGCTTTACCAAATCCGATGGAAGAAGTAGCTACCCACATCAGAGTCGGTTGAGTCTTGCACCACGCACCAGAAGACAGATTTAAAACTGGAGAAGCAACCCAAGCAAGACCAGAGAGTGAAAACTATACCCAAAAAATCTTGCACATTATCCCAAGCCTTCAAAGCATCGAGACCATAAAGCAACACAAAGGAGCCGAATATGGAACACAGACAAACTCAAAAACAAAAACTCGACCTCCACTAGTGTCCACAAAAAAGGAGAATCACGAGAAACACATATCTGCATAACTTCATATGTGCCAGAACCACTGTGCAAGAGAAAACGAAGCTCATACACTGATCTTCCTCCTTCCGAAGATGAACAAGATCCAACATCAGAGACTTCATAATCTTTCTCAGAACTAGGATATGATGCCACACCAATGAAAAATGTCAAGATGCAGAAGATAAAACCATAGAAACATAAACACAAAGGAGATGAGTAGCAGATGAATAGTAGATGAATAGTCAAAGAGCGATTTTTGTCTCGATGGTTTTCTTGGCCTCTGAGGACTTGTATTCCTTCTCAATGAGTATTAAGTTATTTATGTTACATACTTATTTTATGTTATATCTGAAATTACTTTACATTATTTTGAATTTGTTGATATTATAGGTATTTGTTAATATAACTGATTATTTTTAGACTGGTCCAGTGTAACTTTCTATTAAATTATTTAACCTTGTAAAAAATCTTATATAATAAAGTAGCTTTTTCTTCTTGGGGGAATTTCGCCACCTGTTCTCCTTAAAAAATTATGTTGGGCTGTAGTGTGTTTTACAAATCTTAACTTTACAAACCAGGCCCATTGCTTATTAGGATTTCGTTTACTCACACATACAGATGTTCTGATTTGAGTTCATGCGACGTGTCTCTCTGGATCTCCAGTCCTCCAAGCAAAGCCAAGATAATGTCTCCCGTATCTGGCTATCATCTCCATTAATCCAAGCATCAAGGTCGTTCCACCATTCCTCCCACTCTCTCGCATTTAGTGGACTCGAGAATAAGGTAAACATCATTGCGTCAGTTTACATTCTAACACTACAAGAAAAAAGACTTATTGTGACTACATCTTGAGACGAACTGTTTTCGTCACAATTTAGATACGTTTTGAATACGTTGTTGTGACTAACTTTCTTCGTCCTAATTTCGTAGTTGTTTCGTCACAATATTATGACGATGTAAGCCGTCACTAAATTTTGTCACAACTAAAGACGTAATTGTTACTATAGTAATAAACGTAACGATCATGACGGTATTGTGACTATATGTACTATCGCAATTGGATACGAAACTGTGACAGAAATATGAGTCTCTGTTTGTTACGTAACCGTGACTCAAATGTAGTTTTTAATTAACGCCAAATAAAGATATATTATCGTTGTTTTCAGTTTTCTTTTTCACGATTTGCGACTCAATCATTCATCATTAGTTACAAGCTAAGCCATAAAAAATAGTTAGATAACAACAACAATATTTTAAAAGTAAAAATTCTCTAACAAAACATATAAGCCAATGTTACATTCTAGTAATTAGCGCATACCCTTATCTAATATGGAATATATTTTATTATTTTCTATTTATATTATTAATTAGAATCCTAATCTCATCATATATAGCACACATACAAACTTTAAAAATATATCAGAAAAGAGTGAATCACAATAAATATAAAACTAAAAATGCTGTGTTGGTTGAAAAGATAATCGTTGTAAAGAAAATTAAAAGAGGGTTTCTCTAGCTATCTACTGTCGAGAAGAAGCTATCTACTATAGAGAAGAATGTCACTAAATAATGATATTAAAATTACAAGACTCTAGACGTTGCGGTGCAGCTTTCTTTGACTTAGTTCATATTTTTGCGTGTGTTGCCATCTCTTAGTAATTAGACTTTCAGGAACGTCTATGATCTGTTTTAAAATATGTTTCTAGTTAATTTTAATATTTACATAATTCATTGTTTATGTTGATCCAAGCACGTCGAGACACTTAACACATGTACATGGTCAAGCAGAAGATCTTGATTATATGGAAGAGGAAGAAGAACTTGGTTCAGAGGCTGAAAATGGAATTCCTGATATAGAACTAAGTGATGAAGCGTGAACAAAAAAAAAAACTAAGTGATGAAGAATTTGATTAATTTATTTTTATTTTATGTTGATTTTTAGTTTATTTTTTTACAATAAGTTACTTATTTTATCATCAAACTACATATAAAAGTTTATTTTGAAACTTTCGGTCGTTAGAGGCGGCATTACTAAATTTTAAGATACACACTCAAAAAGTTTGTGGAAAGCCCCGTAAATAATAAGGCTTTTATTGATTAAATATATCTACTAAGGGTATGATTGGCAAAGCAGATGAGAAAGTTAGTGAATAGATGCTATAAAATCGTGATGTACTGTGATGCTGCTAAACTGTTTAATAGATTGATTGGTAGAGCAGTATGAAAATGCTATTTAAAATTATTATTAAAATTATTATTAAAATTAGTATATAATATATAATATATTTATTTATAATGAATATATTTTAATATATATATATATATATATATTTTATTTTATATATTAATATATATATTATATTAATATATAAAAGATATATAATTATTTTATTTTATTTACTAATTTCAAAATTATGTTTATATCGAAAATGTTATTTAAAAATAAATCTAACAAAACATGCATTAACCATCTTTCCTTTTTGTGTGGTCTAATATTTTCAGGCACATGCGATCCTCTTGAAGGATATGGACAAGTCTGTGATTGATATGGTGATATGTTGTCCCCTGTTAGTAATATATATACCATCTCCAAGGTCTAATTTACTTAGATCCATTGTTATATATAGGAGTATTGAACATGTGCCTGATTAAATTAACACCTATCATGAGAGTGTAGGTTGCAAACGCGCCATTGGGAAGAAAGTAAGAAAGTAACACTGGAGGTGGACCGAAGAGTGTAACGGCCATTGGACAAATGTGATAGGAAAAGAGAAACACTGCTGGTGGACCAAAGATACCTTTAGAATGAGTAATTTTGTAAGATGATCTACTCTGAAAGTTGATAAAAAAATCATCATAGTACTGAGAAAATCATCATAGTACCAACATAACACTGAGAAAATCATCATAGTACCAACAGTAAGAACCAGAAAACGGATTACTCATTGTCTAAGAAACAGTAGACTGTTTTGATTCATTCTTGGCTTCTAAGCTTTCCAAAAAGCCATAGAATGCTTCCTAAACAACCTAGTTCAAGGGAAATTTATATGCTTCCTAACTTCTTCTTCCACTGCCTTCTCCAAACTCTGTTTCAGATCTTCAATTTGTTCTGCAATTTCCCTTGCTCAGCCTCTTCTCTCGAATCATCAAGCAAAGCTTCCCAACCCACTTAAATAAATGATTTTCCTTCTTCCGCTACATTGAAACAAATAGAAATTTAAGGCGAATGAAGCCATAAACAAATAGAAGTGTTTCGCTATGAATCGCAACAAATCAAAACTATGATCATCTCGTTTCAAAGCAAATAGAAAAACGAAGCCATAACCATCCGCTTTAAAACGGCCATAAACAAAACAAATGGAGCTACGAAGCAAATAGAAGCTATGAATTATAAAACATATCGAAACCATGATAATCTGTTATCGAAGAAAACAGAAGCCATAACCATCTGTTTTCAAAAACGAAGCCATAAACAAAACAAATGAAGCTGCGACCTGTGCCCTATCTCGCATCTATAACCGCCGATAAGGATTCTCATCTGTTTGAATAGAATATCACAATCCTTTCCCACACCAGCACCTCGACGGAATCCCCTACGATAAGCCTTCCAGTATTCATGTCTAGGAGAAACGGTTTTGAGAGAAGGGGATTTTGACGCTACTAGATCTGAAAAATGATACAAATCGGTTTTGGGTTTTATATATGTCGGGTATAAGGTTAGTTTTACTGACTCGATTGGGTCGGATTTTTGTTAGTGTGGATCAAATATTGATGTCTTTGAAACATAGTGTAGAGTATATAGTCTTATAACGCCTATTTTGGTGTGTTCAAAAGGGTTTCTTTAAACATATGAGAAACAAAAGCTCTTTGCACAATTTTAAATGATTGTCGCTTCTAACTTTCTGTTATACTGTATACTTTTGGTATTCTCTTAGGTATGTTTAGGGTTTGGTTAGGGTCTCTTAGGTGTTATGGTTTTGGTTAGGGTCTGGTTTAGGTATGTTTAGGGTTTGGTTTTGGTCTGCTTAGGGTATGGTTTTACAATACTTTCAGCATTCTAACATTCTAACATTCTTGTACCTAATAATGTTAAAAACAGAATAAAAAACCAAACTTTTTAAATTAGATTAAGCATTCATCCTAAAAAATCAAAAACATACTAAAATTATACATTGAGGAAGCATCCTTGTTCCTAAAAATCAGACTAAAATCATAGTACCAACATAACACGAGAAAATTTTAACATTTGATGAGGCATTTCACAGAATCTCTTCGCAGGTCAAGAGAGACACACTGGAGGAATGTACTTTGACATCCTGTCAGCCAGTTCCTGGTCATTAGCTGCTTCCCAAAGATCCCACAACAGTCTCAGGTCGAGTTTCTTTGATGTTATCATCATTTACCACAACTCCAATCCAAGTGCATGGCACTCGCTGAACTTCACTGCATAGACACCACAATCAGATACACTTTGATTCAGAGAACCCATCTTGACATAATCAACGGTATATGCACCGACAAGGAAATCCTTCTCGATTTTTTCTGGCTGTACTGCCTTCACACGAGGAATCATATTTTTGAAAGCCTCCACCTCGGTTAGCTTCTTCTATTCGAGCAGTCAAACACATCTATGCTTCGCGTCAAAGAGATGCACAAGGCGATCCAATGATTCCCATTAACGTGAAGAGGAACATACAATCATCCACATCAACATTCCATATCTCGTGTCGCACCATGTGGTGGAAGGACCCTTTGCCGTATTGCACTAGCAAATTGTGAAGATTGTATTTTCTACCACCTTTTAAAAGACTGTACTTTCTTAATCATATTTCTGAAGACGGTCGCATGAAAGCCACTCGATAAGGTTTCCATCGAGAGAGATGTTCTCCTCGAATATGAACATGGCGGCGCTAATCTCCTGCATATTTTGATGAGCTTAGCACACTAATTTATGTAAAACACAATGTTAATATTCTACAAGGCCAAGTTATGAAGCCACTCAAATGGATCCATAAGACGCTTTAAATTCATGATCTAAAATAATACGCCCACAACGTAGACTTCTGAAAACAATGATACAAGCTAATATATGTGAGTTTTAGTTTAAAATGTAACCATATATAATAGAAGAATGATAATTTACTTACGTGGAGGAAGTTGACCACTTTGTTACTTTTCCAATCCTATTCGCCGAGAACACCACGCGCACCTGGTGCGTTTCAAGGGCTGTACCCCTTGTGTCATCAACTAAGTGCCTGTGGACATGTCGAATGGTCTTGATTTCCTTGTGTTTTCAACTTTAACTTGAGAAAGATCAAAATCGCCAACAAAAGTAGCTTGGGACAGGTCCCTCACGCCTTGTGTACTCAATCCAAAATCAAAATCGTTAGTTTCTACATAAATTTTTCCCAACCTATTCATTAAAATATAAACATATCATATAAGAAGCCATTCATTCATAACACTAACAAAGCATTACATTCATGGAGTTTCCATTACACAAACATTCAAGCATATTACACATTACAAACCTATTACACAAGACAAACCTATTACACAAATTTTCCATTCCATGATACAAAGTACTACATGTTACATAATATTATACAATGAAAATGAAGTTCCAAGTATGACCTAACTACAAAAGCCTAGCTCCAGCATCTTAACTCAAGCATCCTAGTTCCAAGTTCATCAATTTCTACACTTTCTTAGTTGTACCTGTTTTGTTCATGTAGCTCGATCCTTTGCTCTTAGGTGGAGCTCGACGCTTTGCTCTTAGATGGAGCTTGATCGCTTTTGCTCTTAGTGGAGCTCGACCTTTCTCTTAGATGGAACTTGATCGCCTTTGCTCTTGGTAGTGGCCTTTTTCTTTAGTAGATCTTGTTCAGCTTCATGCTAGGATCGCCCTTCTCCAAGACTCAACCTGATTGCGCCCCTTAGCTGTGACACCTCGCTTCCATCTTACCCATCCTCCAGAACATCCTTCCATATTTGCCTTTGCATTACTGAGCATATCCCCAAGGAAGTGAAATATGTATGGATGAGACCTCGATGAAACTCTTAGTTTCAATGACAATCGCCACACACAGCAACTTTTCTTTCTTGTCTCCGCCCTTCATCATGAACCTTTCTTGCCTTTTCCTAGAACCTCAACCAAAGAGGTCTCCTCGTCTGCATCTATATCCTTTGTCACAGCTGCATCAGTATCATCCACACTCTTACCAGCTTCTCGCATCTATATCCTTTGTCACAGCCTCCATTTCAGTCTCTTCTGTTCTATAACTAGCCACCGTTGCTCCAATCAAACTTGTCTCTGATCCTATCCAGGATAAGGTTCACTGCTCATCTTCCATCTCACCTTTCCTTGTATAGTCAGTATGGAGAAACATATCACCAATACCAGTCATTGAGATGACCGAGAACAAGTCACTCTACAAACATAACCATCTGTTTTCAAAAACGAAGCCATAAACAAAACAAATGAAGCTGCGACCTGTGCCCTATCTCGCATCTATAACCGCCGATAAGGATTCTCATCTGTTTGAATAGAATATCACAATCCTTTCCCACACCAGCACCTCGACGGAATCCCCTACGATAAGCCTTCCAGTATTCATGTCTAGGAGAAACGGTTTTGAGAGAAGGGGATTTTGACGCTACTAGATCTGAAAAATGATACAAATCGGTTTTGGGTTTTATATATGTCGGGTATAAGGTTAGTTTTACTGACTCGATTGGGTCGGATTTTTGTTAGTGTGGATCAAATATTGATGTCTTTGAAACATAGTGTAGAGTATATAGTCTTATAACGCCTATTTTGGTGTGTTCAAAAGGGTTTCTTTAAACATATGAGAAACAAAAGCTCTTTGCACAATTTTAAATGATTGTCGCTTCTAACTTTCTGTTATACTGTATACTTTTGGTATTCTCTTAGGTATGTTTAGGGTTTGGTTAGGGTCTCTTAGGTGTTATGGTTTTGGTTAGGGTCTGGTTTAGGTATGTTTAGGGTTTGGTTTTGGTCTGCTTAGGGTATGGTTTTACAATACTTTCAGCATTCTAACATTCTAACATTCTTGTACCTAATAATGTTAAAAACAGAATAAAAAACCAAACTTTTTAAATTAGATTAAGCATTCATCCTAAAAAATCAAAAACATACTAAAATTATACATTGAGGAAGCATCCTTGTTCCTAAAAATCAGACTAAAATCATAGTACCAACATAACACGAGAAAATTTTAACATTTGATGAGGCATTTCACAGAATCTCTTCGCAGGTCAAGAGAGACACACTGGAGGAATGTACTTTGACATCCTGTCAGCCAGTTCCTGGTCATTAGCTGCTTCCCAAAGATCCCACAACAGTCTCAGGTCGAGTTTCTTTGATGTTATCATCATTTACCACAACTCCAATCCAAGTGCATGGCACTCGCTGAACTTCACTGCATAGACACCACAATCAGATACACTTTGATTCAGAGAACCCATCTTGACATAATCAACGGTATATGCACCGACAAGGAAATCCTTCTCGATTTTTTCTGGCTGTACTGCCTTCACACGAGGAATCATATTTTTGAAAGCCTCCACCTCGGTTAGCTTCTTCTATTCGAGCAGTCAAACACATCTATGCTTCGCGTCAAAGAGATGCACAAGGCGATCCAATGATTCCCATTAACGTGAAGAGGAACATACAATCATCCACATCAACATTCCATATCTCGTGTCGCACCATGTGGTGGAAGGACCCTTTGCCGTATTGCACTAGCAAATTGTGAAGATTGTATTTTCTACCACCTTTTAAAAGACTGTACTTTCTTAATCATATTTCTGAAGACGGTCGCATGAAAGCCACTCGATAAGGTTTCCATCGAGAGAGATGTTCTCCTCGAATATGAACATGGCGGCGCTAATCTCCTGCATATTTTGATGAGCTTAGCACACTAATTTATGTAAAACACAATGTTAATATTCTACAAGGCCAAGTTATGAAGCCACTCAAATGGATCCATAAGACGCTTTAAATTCATGATCTAAAATAATACGCCCACAACGTAGACTTCTGAAAACAATGATACAAGCTAATATATGTGAGTTTTAGTTTAAAATGTAACCATATATAATAGAAGAATGATAATTTACTTACGTGGAGGAAGTTGACCACTTTGTTACTTTTCCAATCCTATTCGCCGAGAACACCACGCGCACCTGGTGCGTTTCAAGGGCTGTACCCCTTGTGTCATCAACTAAGTGCCTGTGGACATGTCGAATGGTCTTGATTTCCTTGTGTTTTCAACTTTAACTTGAGAAAGATCAAAATCGCCAACAAAAGTAGCTTGGGACAGGTCCCTCACGCCTTGTGTACTCAATCCAAAATCAAAATCGTTAGTTTCTACATAAATTTTTCCCAACCTATTCATTAAAATATAAACATATCATATAAGAAGCCATTCATTCATAACACTAACAAAGCATTACATTCATGGAGTTTCCATTACACAAACATTCAAGCATATTACACATTACAAACCTATTACACAAGACAAACCTATTACACAAATTTTCCATTCCATGATACAAAGTACTACATGTTACATAATATTATACAATGAAAATGAAGTTCCAAGTATGACCTAACTACAAAAGCCTAGCTCCAGCATCTTAACTCAAGCATCCTAGTTCCAAGTTCATCAATTTCTACACTTTCTTAGTTGTACCTGTTTTGTTCATGTAGCTCGATCCTTTGCTCTTAGGTGGAGCTCGACGCTTTGCTCTTAGATGGAGCTTGATCGCTTTTGCTCTTAGTGGAGCTCGACCTTTCTCTTAGATGGAACTTGATCGCCTTTGCTCTTGGTAGTGGCCTTTTTCTTTAGTAGATCTTGTTCAGCTTCATGCTAGGATCGCCCTTCTCCAAGACTCAACCTGATTGCGCCCCTTAGCTGTGACACCTCGCTTCCATCTTACCCATCCTCCAGAACATCCTTCCATATTTGCCTTTGCATTACTGAGCATATCCCCAAGGAAGTGAAATATGTATGGATGAGACCTCGATGAAACTCTTAGTTTCAATGACAATCGCCACACACAGCAACTTTTCTTTCTTGTCTCCGCCCTTCATCATGAACCTTTCTTGCCTTTTCCTAGAACCTCAACCAAAGAGGTCTCCTCGTCTGCATCTATATCCTTTGTCACAGCTGCATCAGTATCATCCACACTCTTACCAGCTTCTCGCATCTATATCCTTTGTCACAGCCTCCATTTCAGTCTCTTCTGTTCTATAACTAGCCACCGTTACTCCAAACCTCAGGTCTACATAGAATTTCAACGTGTTGGACACACTCTTTTGTTGAACCATTAGTGCATCCTTTTCTTATTCCCTTCCTTAAACCATGTAATTTCTTATGGAATATCCTTAATGTTATATTGTGAGATGCAGACCTGGCATTGAACAGGGAGAGAAACTATTGATAGATGCATAAATATAGTGGATCTTCCTTGCTTAGCATAAATATAAATTGTTTGGTATGTTTCTTTTTTCTGGTATAAAGATAAACATAACATATCATTTCAGAATATTTGATGGTGTGTTTTCAATCTTACTTTTCTAGCTTTCATGTGACATGTGTTTTTTCCCTTGCTGGAAGAGCATGACTGCTGCAATCTATGTGAGGATGTTTGTCATGGATATAGATAGAAATGTTGGGATGCTACAAATCCAGATCTGATTGACCAAGTGAGGTGCTGATACAAAAGGTTTAATTTAGTAAACCAATTAATTTTTTTTATATATAGATGGTCTTCATGTTATAATTCTGTACTGCTTAATATCTTTTGTAATTCCAATTTATTAAAACATCCCCTAGCTGGTCACTAAGCTAACCGTTGCCATCCTCACTTGATTGCTTCTGAGCAAGGTTACCATCGTCTCATTTAGTCTTCTATTGTATTCATGGGAGGCCCTTCTGATATATATATATATATATATATATTTTATTTTATATATTAATATATAAAAGATATATAATTATTTTATATAATTTAATTTATATAACTAATTTAAAATATAATTTATAAAATTAATTAAATATAATTAAATTATATTTAAATGTGAAATAATATTTTAAAAAATATTTATATGGTAAATTTATTTTATAAATCAAAATTTCATTTTCTGGATATAAAAATAATTTTATGATATTATTAAAAATCAAATAAATGAATTAATTATATATTATTCTTAAATTATAAATTATAAATGCAAATGCTCTTCCAAAAGCTTCATATGAGAGCATTTGGAGAGCATTAGCATTTAGTAAATGCTCTTTTAAATGCTTTTCTAACAAATGTTGATTGGATAATATAGAGCATAATGCTAATGCTAATGCTAATGCTAATGCTAATGCTAATGCTAATGCTAATGCTAATGCTAATGCTAATGCTAATGCTAATGCTAATGCTCTACCAATCAAGGCCTAAGCAGTCAAAAACCCTACAGTTTTCCTCAATATATAAATAGTTTCACAACTCACAGTCAAAATTATAGCCTTAAATAGTCTCTCACAGAAACCCTATCTCTCTACACTTTTCCTCTCGCCGGACCTAGTTGTGTTCCAAGATTTGTTATCGGTCACAGTTTATCTTTATTTATTTATGAGTTACCTGTTTGCAATATATCATTAAACTCGCGTATAGGCTGAAACAACGATTTCTCAATCTTTGGATTAAGAAATTCTATCAATATTTGCTTTGAATCTTGTGCTTCACCAAATTGTTCTCTTAGATAAATGTAATAAGCAATTATGTTTTATTCTAGGCCACTTCTGAAACACGTTCTATAACTGTTAATTATTAAAAAGAGGAGTTGGATTGTTTTGTATTCTTGTCATTTAGCTAGGACTAAGATATGTACACCGAGAATAATGGTAAGTATATACAAACCTTCGATACATCAATCTGAGCATTTTTTCCCCTATTGTAGATGACTCGTTGGGCATTCTTATGGGAGAGGACCAATTACCCAACCTACTGGTTCTCAATCTGCTTGTTCCCAAAGATATGTTGCAAACTCTGAACCAATCAAGAATAGGGAAGAAGTTGCACATGTTCATGTACAATGTCATATTCGAATACTCCACTCAGCTAGACATAACGGAGCTAAATGGTATGGTTTTCTTTCTGAATACACTTTTACAAGTAACAGTTTATAAGTAAATAATGGAGGTGTTTTAATGCCTTTAGAGTTTTCCACGGGTTCTCCACTACTACTAGGTACTGCAGAAGCGGTAACATTAACTCATCGAATGGAAGAGCTTGAAGCTGAATTGCAAAAGAACCTTGATAAGAACGAGCTCCTCAAAAAACCACGTGAAGCTGTTGAGGCTTTCTGCTTCATAACAAACCAGCTTGGTTTATGGTGCTATTTTTGGTTTTGGTTTGTGGTGTTATGTTATTGGTTTTTAGTTCTTATATTTATGATACTAGGATTTTTTTTTTCAGTTTTAATTACTGTTCACGTTTAAACTTTACTTATGATGTTTCATCTTATGTAATTTCATTTTCAATAATTTATTGTTTCTCAGATTTAATATACCTAACAACGACATATAAAAGTAAATATATATATGGATATGAATATAGTTCCATTAAAATCGTGACTAATTTATAAAGTAATCACCACAAGTTATACATTTAAATTAGTAGCTACAATAAGACGTATTTGGGAGGTTGTTTAGTGAAGAATTGTGACGAGTACGAGACAATATCAGTATCTAATTAAGACTGATTTGTGACAAATGGTTGACAATTTTGAGATAAGAAATCAGTAGCTCGTACGACGGAATTGTGACGAATATTCTGTGATAGTACATAGCATATTTGAGACTGCCATTAGTAGCAAACTTAGATTGGTTAGTGACAACCTGTTAGTCCTTAATTGTGACGATTGGAGACCAATGTTTTGTCACACTGAGTGACGAATCTGAGACAGTGTAACGGTCGCATAAAATGACGGTTTTGTGACTTAATTAGTAGTTGCTAATTGTGGCTATTTTGTCACGATTGTGTATAGTCACAACTTGTGTCAGAATTGTAACGGTCTCAGTGCGTCACAACACTGTTACGTTTTTGATACTAAAAAAAGTTTGTGACGATTGTATTGCAACCGTTTACAAAAAGTTACAAAAACGTCACAATATCGATATTGTGACGAAATATTTTTTATTGTGACAAAAAAAATCGTTACAATACACTCATTTTCTTGTAGTGTAAAGCAAATGTTTACGGGACCTTACTCCAAACCTCAGGTCTACATAGAATTTCAACGTGTTGAACACACTCTTTTGTTGAACCATTAGTGCATCCTTTTCTTATTCCCTTCCTTAAACCATGTAATTTCTTATGGAATATCATTAATGTTATATTGTGAGATGCAGACCTGGCATTGAAGAGGGAGAGAAACTATTGATAGATGCATAAATATAGTGTATCTTCCTTGCTTAGCATAAATATAAATTGTTTGGTATGTTTCTTTTTTCTGGTATAAAGATAAACATAACATATCATTTCAGAATATTTGATGGTGTGTTTTCAATCTTACTTTTCTAGCTTTCATGTGACATGTGTTTTTTCCCTTGCTGGAAGAGCATGAGTGCTGCAATCTATGTGAGGATGTTTGTCATGGATATAGATAGAAATGTTGGGATGCTACAGATCCAGATTTGATTGACAAAGTGAGGTGCTGATACAAAAGGTTTAATTTAGTAAACCAATTAATTTTTTTATATATATAGATGGTCTTCATATTATAATTCTGTACTGCTTAATATCTTCTGTAATTCCAATTTATTAAAACATCCCCTAGCTGGTCACTAAGCTAACCGTTGCCATCCTCACTTGATTGCTTCTGAGCAAGGTTACCATCGTCTCATTTAGTCTTCTATTGTATTCATGGGAGGCCCTTCTGATATATATATATGTTGACATGCTGTCTCTAACTTGCATCTTTGATATTAAATGAATCAGCATCCTAACAAAAACATGCATTAACCATCTTTCCTTTTTTTGTGTGGTCTAATATTTTCAGGCTCATGCGATCCTCTTGAAGGATATGGACAAGTCTGTGATTGATATGGTGATATGTTGTCCCCTTCTGTTAGTAATATATATACCATCTCCAAGGTCTAATTTACTTTGTTCCATTGTTATATATAGGAGTATTGAACATGTGCATGATTAAATTAACACCTATCATGAGAGTGTAGGTTGCAAACGTGCCATTGGGAAGAAAGTAAGAAAGTAACACTGCAGGTGGACCGAAGAGTGTAACGTGGCCATTGGACAAATGTGATAGGAAAAGAGAGAAACACTGCTGGTGGACCAAAGATACCTTTAGAATGAGTAATTTTGTAAGATGATCTACTCTGGAAAGTTGATAAAAAAAATCATCATAGTACTGAGAAAATCATCATAGTACCAACATAACAGTGAGAAAATCATCATAGTACCAACAGTAAGAACCAGAAAATCGGATTACTCATTGTCTAAGAAACAGTAGACTGATTTCATTCATTCTTGGCTTCTAAGCTTTCCAAAAAGCCATAGAATGCTTCCTAAACAACCAAGTTCAAGGGAATTTTTCTGCTTCCTAACTTCTTCTTCCACTGCCTTCGTCAAACTCTGTTTCAGATCTTCAATTTGTTCTGCAATTCTCCCTTGCTCAGCCTCTACTCTTCGAATCTCATCAAGCAAAGCTTCGTCAACCCACTTAAATAAATGATTTTCCTTCTTCCGCTACACTGAAACAAATAGAAAGTAAGGACGAATGAAGCCATAAACAAATAGAAGTGTTTCGAAGCTATGAATCGCTAACAAATCAAAACTATGATCATCTGTTTCAAAGCAAATAGAAAAACAGAAGCCATAACCATCCGTTTTCGAAAAAAACGAAGCCATAAACAAAACAAATGGAGCTACGAAGCAAATAGAAGCTATGAATCATAAAACATATTGAAACCATGATAATCTGTTATCAAAGAAAATAGAAGCCATAACCATCTGTTTTCGAAAAAAACGAAGCCATAAACAAAACAAATGAAGCTGCGAACCTGTGCCCCTATCTCGCATCTATAGAACCGTCGATAAGGATTCTCATCTGTTTTCGAATAGAATATCACAATCCCTTTCCCACACCAGCACCTCGACAGAACCCCCTACGATAAGCGCCTTCCAGTATTCATTTCTAGGAGAAATGGTTTTTGAGAGAAGGGGGATTTTGACGGCGACTAGGGATCTGAAAAAATGATACAAATCGGGTTTTTGGTTTTATATATGTCGGGTATAAGGTTAGTTTTACAGACTCGATTGGGTCAGGTTTTTTGTTAGTGTGGATCAAATATTGATGTCTTTGAAACATAGTGTAGAGTATATAGTCTTATAACGTCTATTTTGGTGTGTTCGAAAAGGGTTTCTTTTAAACATATGAGAAACAAAAGCTCTTTGCACAATTTTAAATGATTGTCGTTTCTAACTTTCTGTTATAGTGTATACTTTTTGGTATTCTCTTAGGGTATTTTTAGGGTTTGGTTAGGGTCTCGTTTAGGGTATGTTTAGGGTTTGGTTAGGGTCTGGTTTAGGGTATGTTTAGGGTTTGGTTTTGGTCTCGTTTAGGGTATGGTTTTACAATACTTTCAGCGTTCTAACATTCTAATATTCTTGTACCTAATAATGTTAAAAACAAAATAAAAAACCAAACTTTTTAAATTAGATTAAGCATTCATCCTAAAAAATCAAAAACATACTAAAATTATACATTAGATGAAGCATCCTTGTTCCTAAAAATCAGACTAAAATCATAGTACCAACATAACACTGAGAAAATTTTAACATTTGATGAGGCATTCTCACAGAATCTCTTCGCAGGTCGAAGAGAGACACACATGAGGAATGTACTTTGACATCCTGTCAGCCAGTTCCTGGTCATTAGCTGCTTCCCAAAGATCCCACAACAGTCTGTGTCGAGCTTCTTTGATGTTATCATCATTTAGCAAAGACAAATCCAATCCAAGTGCATGGCACTCGCTGAACTTCACTGCATAGACACCACAATCAGATACACTTTGATTCAGTGAACCCATCTTGACATAATCAACAGTATATGCACCGACAAGAAAATCCTTCTGCTGATTTTCCGGCTGTACTGCCTTCACACGAGGAACCATATTTGCGAAAGCCTCCACCTCGGTTAGCTTCTTCTATTCGAGCAGTCAAACACATCTATGCTCCGCGTCGCGAAAGAGATGCACAAGGCGATCCAATGATTCCCATTAACGGGAAGAGGAACATACAATCGATCCACATCAACATTCCATATCTCGTGTGTCACATCATGTGGTGGAAGGACCCCTTTGCCGTATTGCACTAGCAAATTGTGAAGATTGTATTTCCTTCTACCACCTTTGAAAAGACTGTACTCTTTTTTAATCATATTGCTGAAGACGGTCGTCATGAAAGCCACTCGATAAGGTTTCCACGATTGAGAGATGTTCTCCCCGAATACTAACATGGCGGCCAATCTCCTGCATATTTTGATGAGCTTAGCACACGCAATTTATCTAAAACACATTAAAAGTTAATATTCTACAAGGTTTACCCAGTTATGAAGCCACTCAAATGGATCCATAAGACGCTTAGCAATCTCATGATCTAAAATAATAGGTCAACAACGTAGAGGTCTGAAACGAAAAACAATGATACAAGCTAATATATGTGAATTTTAGTTTAAAATGTAACCATATATAATAGAAGAATGATAATTTACTTACGTGGAGGAAGTTGACCACTTTGTTACTTTTTCCCAATCCTATTCGCCGAGAAACACCAATGCGGCATCTGGTGCTGTTTCTGCGGCTGTACCCCTTGTGTCATCAACTAAGTGCCGTGTGGACATGTCGAATGGTCTTGATTTCCTTGAGTTTTCAACTTTAACTTGAGAAAGATCAAAATCGTCAACAAAAGTAGCTTGGGACAGGTCCCTCACGTCTTGTGTACTCAATCCAAGATCAAAATCGTTAGTTTCTACAGAAATCTTTTTCCCAGCCTATTCATTAAAATATAAACAAATCATATAAGAAGCCATTCATTCATAACACAAACAAAGCATTACATTCATGGAGTTTCCATTACACAAACATTCAAGCATATTACACATTACAAACCTATTACACATTACAAACCTATTACACAAATTTTCCATTCCATGATACAAAGTACTACACTGTTACATAATATTATACAATGAAAATGAAGTTCCAAGTATGACCTATCTACAAAAGCCTAGCTCCAGCATCTTAACTCAAGCATCCTAGTTCCAAGTTCATCAAGTTCTACACTTTCTCTTAGGTTGTACCTGTTTTGTTCATGTAGCTTGATCGCCTTTGCTCTTAGGTGGAGCTCGATCGCCTTTGCTCTTAGATGGAGCTCGATCGCCTTTGCTCTTAGATGGAACTTGATCGCCTTTGCTCTTAGATGCAGCTTGGCCGCCTTTGCTCTTTAGTAGATCTTGTTCAGCTTCGCTCATGCTAGGATCGCTCCCTTCTGCACTCAACCTGATTGCGTCCCTTAGCTGTGACACCTCGCTCTCCATCTTACCCATCCTTTCCGTAAACATCCTATTCATATTTGCCATTTGCGTACTGAGAATATCCCCCAAGGAAGTGACAGATGTATGGATGAGACCCTCGATGAAACTCTTAGTTTCACGATCAATACTCTGTTTTTTTTTCAGCTGATCGCTTACACAGCAACTTCTTCTTTCTTGTCTCCGCTCCTTCATCATGAACCTTTCTCTTGCCTTTTCCTAGAACCTCAACCGAAGAGGTCTCCTCGTCTGCATCTATATCCTTTGTCACAGCTTCTGCATCAGTATCATCCACACTCTTACCAGCTTCTGCATCTATATCCTTTGTCACAGCTTCCTCCATTTCAGTCTCTTCAGGTTCTATAACTAGCCACTCCGTGTTGCTCCAATCAAACTTGTCTCTGATCCTATCTAGGATAAGGTTCACTCGTTCATCTTCCATCTCACCTTTCCTTGTATAGTCAGTATGCAGAAACATATCACCAATACCAGTCACTGAGATGACTGAGAACAAGTCACTCTACAAACAAAACATTTATAACATTAAAAGCTATACAAAATAAGTACAACAACCATATAAAAGAATACGGTAAATATACATACCTTGTCAGTAAATGAGTCTTCAAGTTTAGTGATGTCCTAGATAAGAAACTTTTGCAACTCCTTTCCAATTGCCACGCCTTGGACCTATGAAGCTGCCTGAGACTTTTTTTGCCACATATTTCTCCAAAATCCGGAATTGCTTCCATAAGCCAAATCTGGATAGCATAGGAGAAACCCTCGAAAATATAGCTGTCCTTCTTACCCAACTTCATCCTAGCCTTCTCAATGGAACTCAGCAGAAAGTCGTAGGATTAAACATCCCAATGGTACTCCCGAAGCTTGTCAAGATCCATCACCAACTTGATATACATATGAGGGATGTTCACCTTCTCATCTCTCCCCATCACCACACCCATTATCATGCACAAGTAGATCAAACTCATCCTATCAAGCCGAGTCCAAGTGTGAACTTCTTTTAGGTGTACCTTCTTGATCGACTGCAAGCTTATCTTACCATGTGTCCTTACTAGCTCACTCCAAAACCCCCGTCTTTTTTCCATGTAACTGCGCCAGTGCTACCTTCCTGCGAAATCTTTAGGCCTGTCACAGCGTGGTACTCCTGAAGCGAAAACCGGAGTGGCGTCCTCGCAAAGACAACCCACTTCTCATGCATCTTCGAATAATCAGCTGCCTACATATGAAGCTATCCACCAATTTCCCCGAAAACTTAAGCTTATTTTCCGCAATAGCCATGATATGTGTAAAAACATGATCTTTCTTCACATCATCATAGTCTGTAGACATGGCTTTCTTCAGATCCCTGATGAGTTGCATGCGGAAGCAGTTGTTGATCTTCTTGACCTGAGGTTCCAGACCCTCTGCATACAGTCGCTTAGGTAGCTCTAGCTCCATATCTACAAAAGTAAAAAAAAAATTATGTCAGTCAAATAAATTTGATTCAAGTTATAATAAAGAACTAAGAGTGAAACAAAGACATAAGTCAAAAACATGCTCTTTCATTCTAAATTTCGGAGAATGTGTTTTCTACAATGTACTCTTACGTCTACTCGAAGTAGAAAGTGTATTCAGGATTTTTATCATATTTCTAAAAATTTTAGAAGGCGCCTTCTACGGATAAGAATACCTGATTTTTTTGCAAAAATTAATGAAATTTCAGTTAAGGAAATATTTTAAAAAAACTCCTAAAAATATTCTAACTTCCTAAAACATGTTATGATCGATTTTACTTGTGAAAAAAAGATTTTGCATTTTTTTCTTCATCAATCTATGATATCTCCATAGTTTGTCTTGTGATTTTCACAAACTCTTGTTCTATTTTTTTAAGTTTAATAAAACTAAAAAATTTACAAACGTTTTAAGCTTTTTATAAAAATAGACCTTTTAAACATTTTTTATAAAGTTTATATAAAGTTTTTTACTAAAAACTTTTTGTAAAGTTTTATTTTTATTTTATAATGTTTAAAAAGTTTAATTTTATTAAACTTTTATTTAAAAATTTTGAAAAAGTTTTATTTTTATAAAAAAAAGTTTGATAAAATTAAAAAGTTTACAAACATTTTAAACTTTTTATAAAAATAAAACTTTGTAAAATATTTTGTATTAAGTTTGTTTAAAGTTTTTATTTAAAAAATTTTGTAAAGTTTTATTTTTATTTTTATTAATTTTACAAATTTTATTTTATTAAAGTTTTATCAAAAACATTTTAAACTTTTTATAAAAATTTTAAATTTGTAAAACCTTTTTATAAGTTTTATTTAACATTTTTTATTAAAAATATTTTGTAGATTATTATTATTTTATAAAGTTTACAAATTTTATTTTTATTAAAAACGTTTTAAAAGATTTATTTTTATTTTCCCTTTTTAAAACGTTTTTAGCTAATTTAAAAAAATTATATTAGTTCTGTTTTGATTAATCAAGGGTTACTTTTGGGAATATGAAAAAAATTATACTAAAGAGACAACTAACTGACGGTTTTATACTATATGGACAACCATGCTGAATTTTTGTTCTGTTTTGGCAATTTTCCCAATCAAAATTTAAATTTATTAATATATTTATCAATCCAAATTAGTAGAATTTCAAACTTTACTTAGGATATCAAATATAATTTTATTTGGATCCATAAAATAATTCAGTACACAATATTAATGTTTATTCAAGATTTTATTAGTTTTCCATTAGTTTATTATAATACTAGGATCGGACCCGCCTTGCGGCGGGTAAGAAATGAAAAAGTATGTTCTAAATTTTCATAAAATTATTGGTTTATTTTTAATTATAATTTTCACTAATTTTATTTCATATTCGACTATTTTTTTTTTGAAAATTATATATTTGTAATTTTTAACATATAATTGCAATATAATTATATATTTGTTACTATTATTACGACATATTTTACTATTTATTTTTCTTTTAGAAATTATATATTTGCTACTATATTAAAACAAATATATCTATTTCACTGTGTTCAAAATATTTAATTTTCTTGAATTTAATATATTTTTAATATTTCTTCATAAATTATATAATTTAAACAATTAGAAAAAGAAAAGCCAATTTATTATCTTTTTATTTAAAAAATAAGCAAGTAGCATAATATATGATATTAATTGTTGCTGTTTAATATTTATAAATAACATGTTAGGTTATATATTTATGAATTATTATATTGAGTAAAAAATATTTTAAGTTGTTTTTATGTTTCTTCAAACTCACATCAATAAAAATTTGAAAAAATAAATTCTGCAATTGTTTTTTTTACCACCAAAATCTAGGCTAAATTAATAAAAATAGAAAACCATACTATTTGATGTATTTTTAGCTGCAAAGATTATTTATGGAGCATTGATGTATTGTTAATATATAGTTCAAATTATTTTATTTACTACTAGGGTAAAACCCGCCCTACGGGTGGTTAAGCATATGATAAATAATAATAGAAAAGTATTTTAAATTCCAATAAATATTTGATTTTTTGTCTTTCGGTTGTGTGTCTTTTTCGACATATATTGCTAAGATTTTACCAAAATTAGGAGGTAGGATTATTAAAAACCAATAGTTGTATTTAAAGAGTAACAATCGTATGGTGTGAGTATGCATTAATAGTTTAATACATATAAAAATTGCTTGAGATCATTTATTCTTAAATGACAACCTGTTTAGGATATTATACGAAAGGGACTACTTAAGGTTGCTTTTATACCAAGGGGACAACAACCTTGTTTTTTTTGTTCTCTATTGACACTTTTCCCAAATATATATATATAAGACCCTGCATAAAAAAATCTTACCGAAATAGAAAATATTTAAATACTTTTCAAGTCTAATAAATAAATGAAAAGTATACTTAGGTTTAGTATAAAATTAAGTAAATATATTCACTATAATTTTAATTTATATATGAATAACAGATACACAGGATTTCAAAATTTTCCGATTTTTTGGCCATCAATATATCTCTTAAAAATTACATGTATATCAAAATCAAATATCAATGCATAAAAATGTATATAATTAGGTTGTAAATATAAATATAAGCTTGACCATTTCAATAGATTTATATTTTACAGCCAAACAAAATATTGATCAAACTAAATCAAAATTTAAATTTATTAATATATTTGTCAATCCAAATTAGTAGAAGTTCAAACTTTACTTAGGATATCAAATATAATTTTATTTGGATCCATTAAATAATTCAGTACACACTATTAATGTTTATTCAAGAGTTTATTAGTTTTTCCATTAGTTTATTATAATACTAGGGTCGGACCGGCCGTAAGAAATGAAAAAGTATATTCTAAGTTTTCATAAAACTATTGGTTTATTTTTAATTATAATTTTAACTAATTTTATTTCATATTCGACTATTTTTGTTTTGAAAATTATATATTTGTTAATTTTTAACATATAATTGCAATATAATTATATATTTGTTACTATTATTACGACATATTTTACTATTTATTTTTCTCTTAGAAATTATATATTTGCTACGATATTAAAACAAATATATCTATTTCACTGTATTCAAAATATTTAATTTTCATGAATTTAATATATATTTAATATTTCTTCATAAATTATATAATTTAAACAATTAGAAAAAGAAAAGCCAATTTATTATCTTTTTATTTAAAAATAAGCAAGTAGCATAATATATGATATTAAATGTTGTTGTTTAATATTTATAAATAACATGTTAGGTTATATATTTATGAATTATTATATTGAGTAAAAAATATTTTAAGTTGTTTTTATGTTTCTTCAAACTCACATCAATAAAAATTTGAAAAAATAAATTCTGCAATTGTTTTTTTACCACCAAAATCTAGGCTAAATTAATGAAAATAGAAAACCATAACTATTTGATGTATTTTTAGCTGCAAAGATTATTTATAGAGCATTGGTGTATTTTTAATATATAGTTCGAATTATTTTATTTACTACTAGGGTAAAACCCGCCCTACGGGTGGTTAAGCATATGATAAATAATAATAGAAAAGTATTTTAAATTCTAATAAATATTTGATTTTTTTGTCTTTCAGTTGTGTGTCTTTTTCGACATATATTGCTAAGACTTTATCAAAATTAGGAGGTAGGATTATTAAAAACCAATAGTTGTATTTAAAGAGTAACAATAGTATGGTGTGAGTATGCATTGATAGTTTAATACATATAAAAATTTCTTGATATCATTTATTCTTAAATGACAACCTGTTTAGGACCATATATAATAAACTCATAAGTTTCGTGATAATAGAAAGTGACAAAAAGAAGTCTCGCTCTAATAGATCACTAGATTTTGACCAGCGCTTTAAAAGTGCGGTTATATTTTTATTTTAATAAAATTTAATTAAATCTACAATTTTGATTAGAAAATAAATAATTTTAAAGTTTTCAATTTGTGTTTCAAAAAATTGTTCTATTATAATACTTGATTTTCAAGCGGTATTTTCATATCTAACCCAGACCTATGATTGAACCGATAAATCCAGTGATATGTGTATAATTCAGTTCAATTTAATAAAAAGAATTGTAATTATAATCTTAGAAAATATGGTAAGAATCTAAAAATCCGCTATTGACCTAATATCCAATATGAGATGTTCCGCTGAAAACCAAAAAATAAATAATATTTTTGAAATGTTTTTTAAATAATTCATCCTTCTTAATATTATATAAAATTGAAAAAAAAATATTTAGACTTTAATGAGATTTGTATTATGTCATTTCAAGAAAATGAAACAATGGTAAAGGAAACTTTATTATTGATATAAAAATATTATTTTCTTTTTTTGATTACTAATAAACTATGATAAGTTTGTATTTTGTTTATTTTTAGATCTAAAACTTAATTTTAAGATAAGTTTTAAAAAATTTGAACACTCAAAATTGGCGTATCATTATTATTTAAAAATGACAATAATATTTTTTTTAATTTGCATGTATATATATTCAAATCCGATCTTTAAATAATAATATTATAGATGGAAAAATGATATTCAAATTAAATGGAAAGTATAATCTGCATAAAAATTAAAATTATTATCATTCACAAAATATGGAAAGTATTAATTAACATAGTAGTTATAGAGAATATTCTATTTTAGTTTAAATTAAATGTCAATAGGAGAGATTTGTAAATATATTGAAATGTAAGGACATGATCCTAAATTTTTAAAATAGGATCCTGCTTTAATAGTCTAGATTTATTTTTAAATGACAACCTGTTTAGGACCATATATAATAAACTCATAAGTTTCGTGATAATAGAAAGTGACAAAAAAGAAGTCTCGCTCTAATAGAATTGAGGACAAAAAGGAATTGAATACAAATATATAGTTTACTCACTAAAGTTGTATGATGATAATGCATGTGAAAGTCCGATGCTGATTTGAATTGAAAGTTTGAAACCCAAGTAGCCCATACAGGCCCAAACAAAAGAAAGTCCAAAGGACGATAATGATCAAACACGAGAGCTGTCCCACGCGTAAGTCACGTAACGAAGAAGAGACATGTGTCCCGCCGAAGAGAATAATCGGCTTCACAACGATTCTGATGAGACAATGCCGACAGAGAAGTCTTCACCGGAGAAAGCTCAACGAAGAACAACCGTAATGAAGAAGACCAAATTCGACGGAAGAACAAACCAAGACTTCGATAAAGAAAGGATCGATCGCCTCAATCGATCTAGAGAATCAGATTCACCTGCACATGAATCTCAGATATCTTTTAAGATTAGAAGAGCGAAGATGCAACTGCCTAACTGAGGAGAGGAAAGAACAATCCAATTCTCATACTGAGTGTCAGTCTAATCAGAGGAAGCTCATAGAAGCGGAGGTCAAACAGGTGAACAAAAAGAGGAACCGGAGAACAACCGGAACCAACTCACCCACGACATTGTCCAAAGAAAATGAGAAGCAAGAAGAAAAGCCAGCGAAGACGGTGTTGAGTGAACAACCGCTTCACAGAGTCAAAAGACCGAATCATCGGTAGTCATAAACTGGACTAAATCCGGTGAAAGCTTGTCTCATCTCATCTCTGTGAAAGATGAGTAGAGAGGGAACAAAGAGGAGAGAGACCATAAGCTTTTGGTGTCTTTTTTCTATGTATATATTTTCGTCTCTCTCTTCCTTCTGTGCTTCTGAGGAAGAACAAAAATGGCTTCTGGATTCGCCGGGCTTCTGGATTCTCCGGCAACGGTGGTGGGCTGGAGTTTTACGGTGGTGCTGTTA
The DNA here is from genome assembly GCA_016771965.1 of Brassica carinata. NCBI lineage: Eukaryota > Viridiplantae > Streptophyta > Magnoliopsida > Brassicales > Brassicaceae > Brassica > Brassica carinata. The sequence goes on from CM028688.1 coordinate 37,678,795, forward strand.
GATCTATCCTTGGTGATCCTGGAACTGTCATAAACTCCGATAACAATAATCCTCAGCCGACGTATAAAAATCAGATTTCCAGAATATTCCTCAATTATATTGGAAACAGATTATCGGGTGGGAATGAAATCGCTTATCGGGTTGGAATGAAATCGCTGAAAAACAGACTCCTGCAGATTTTCAAGCAACTCAGCAGCATCATTCCTCTTATAATCAAGCAGCTATCAACGCATTTCATGTAAGGTCCGTGAAACCTAGAACTTTCAATAATCTTCCATTGCTAACAACCGGAAAAAGAAATGTAGAAATTTCTTGAATGAATTAGAAGAAAAAAGTGATGAACTTAACAAAATTGAACTCACGTATTTATAGGTAAAAATCCGCAAAGAAGAAACGTATGGAATGAGACGTTGTGGGAATAGTGGATCAGTGATATTAATGGCAACATCAATTGTATTAAGTGGATCTCACCAAGAACTGTAACCGTAACGGCGAGTTTCTTCTAGCGAGGAAGAAGAAGAAGCGTGTCACAACTTAACTATACAACTTTCGTACGACCCAACTATAAATAAAAAGCCCGTCCGATTTCAGAATTAATGAAACGATGATTTTTGGCAAGACGGGACACGTGTTGACTTCACAGAGCGCAACTTTGTAATGTGGCACGTCCAGGACTGAGAGAAACCCTATTATATATATATAGATTTAGTATATTAAAAATATTATTTATTACTATTTAGAGATGTTAAAATATATCATTATTTACATTAGAAATACTGATTGTTACTATTTAGAAATATAGACATTTATTTGAATTTTGTGTATTTTATTATATTTGGACACCAACTAAACTATGTCATTTTGATATTAGTTATAATTTTAGTGTAAGTGTTATTGATTAATTTTAAGAATATGAATTTACTGTAACTATATTATTTAAGTTATTTCTTACAGTAACAACTGACTTTCTTTTATTAATGATCTTGAAAAAGTATTTAAAATTTTTTGATATTTTGTTTTGCTTATCTATTAGTTATGTTTTGTATATTTTGTAAATTTTACATGTTCCTGATACTCCACTTCCTTAAGTACGTTTTAAGAGATGAATCATGAGCCCTGACTCTAAAGACAATCATACGGACTGAGTAGTTGGAGTAAAATAAGGCTTTGACTTTCTATGTATAACGTTGTGGTGTAGTTAGCATAAAATCGCAGTTATATTTCTGCAATAATAAGTTTATGTATACATAAAGTTAAGTTGCAGTTATATAAACATGCTTGAATAGAATGTCTACAACACAAAGATCTTAATGATAATGAAAATTTGTAGAATCTCAATACCACTGTCTAAGCCATGTAAGCGGTAAACTCATAGAGATTATACAACAAACAGAATCTAAGAAGCCATGTGTAAAACTAAAAGCTGAGAACTTGATTGTCAATAAAACAAAAGCGGCTCTTCAAGTTCTTCCCAAAAATCTCCTTGTCTTTCATCTATTGTGCAACTAATAACTTTAAGTGATCATTGCAATGACAACTGGACGTTATCAGCTATGGCAGATTATAAATCGTGTTAAACGTCTCTGATTTCTACACTTCCAGAACATGAATGCATGGGCAGATGTGGAAGGAAAATCATCTTAGGTGGTAAGTGATTTGAGAGCAATGCATTGCTTCTAAATTCGGTTATTAGCCGTTGAACATCCCAACACCTCCACTAAACCTCTTAATAACTTTGTGTTTCAGTTTGTGTGAAAAGTAGTATATGACCTGTCTTCAAATCAGAGTTTCTCCCGGATGGAATACCAGAAAACAATATGTTCCATCATGTTCAATCCCACTACATGAAGTAGATGAAAATGGTGGTTAGCATATCTAGAAGACACTGAGAAAAAAATGGAACAGATATGACCAAATATCAAAAAAGTTTAATTGTTTCAGCTGACAAAAAAGTTCATATATAGAAAGGGCACATAAAGAGGATTTAAAAATACCTGTATTGAAAAAACCTCAATACCTTAATCCGGGGCATGCACCACATAATCTCCATGACATAACCCAGTGCCTGTCAAAGCATGTTGTCTTGGTTGGTTCACAGAAATAATGGAGAGAGAGAGAGAGAGAGAGAGAGAGAGAGATAAACTACTTATTTTCTTGACTGTGCAAGAACGACGCCAAGACAACTAAGAGATATTATCAAGTAAGAAGACATAAGTACCTGATGGCCAAGGCAAACGCCTAGAATTGGAATATCACGACATTCAAGAAAAAGACGAAGACATGTTCCTACAGAGCCAGAGCCATGTTCAAGATGAGACAAACACAGATGGGTTTATAAGAGGACATAAAGCAAAAACTCAATAAAAAGCTAGGCTGGTGTCTATAGCAGCACATGGGAGAACCAGGTCCAGGCGATTTAACAATATTAGCCATGTTCGTTTAACCAACGCTGCGTTCGACATTGCGGCTGAGATTTGTTAATAAATTTCTTCACCGTTAACTAAATGCAACGAAAAACAGAAAGGCCGCGTCGGAATAAATGAAGTTTTCCGGTGTCGCCGATGACGCCAAAAAAAGTAGCGACCATTATTCCTCCTCTCTTTCTCCTCTCTGCGATTGAAAACAAGAGACGCGGCGTCGGATACTTCTTTTTCCTTCTACATTTTGATCTCTAATTGCTGCCGCAGTGCGTTCGTCTAACGAACAGGGCTATTATCAAAAGCAGCGTCTTCATATAACTAACGGTAAACTTCTTCCCACATCCACTCATCGTTCCGAATAACCACTGGAGGCACTACACCGGATACAAACAGAAGTTGAAAAACACACAAAATCTATTTATAGAGAGTGACAAAGAGAATGATAAGAAGGTACCTCCATTGATAGTACTGAGTGCCTCATATATATTGAATGTGTAACTATCGTAATTATCAGTCAACGTCGTCTTCACAAAGCCAAGCCTTTCCTCAGACTCTCTTCTCGGCAGACACTTGTTAGCAATGGACGAATCTTCAAAGTGCCCTGCCACAATATGTCTCGAGCTCACTTGCCAAACCTAACACTCCAGCTGATCCACCATGACTCACCCCATCCTCCACTCTACAACCCTCTCGACACCGTCTCCGGCGTTCTCACCGCCGCTTACTTCCGTTCAATCGCCTGTTCCCGTCTTTACTCAACCAAAACCGATCTCAAGTGCGGTTCAATCTCAAACGGCGGCGAATAATTTATGAGTATCTCAAGCGGTACTCAACCAACAGCCTTCAAATCGTCGAAGAATAGAAGAGAGTTAGCCATTCTTATTGCTGAAAGTTTACAAAACTAAAGATCGAGAGGATTGAACTGATGAATTTCTTGGGATGGGACTTACCTATTTGTAGTCAAAGATTCACTCAAAAAATCAAAAGAAGTAATTAGAGATGCATTGAATGAATAACTCGGACCGTTTAAGAGATTGCAATTGGAAGCTCATGAGTCACCGCCTTGTCGCCGTCTAGAGGAAAGACGAACACCATCTTCGATACATCAGGATTAGGGTTAGAGACGAATCCATCTAGGCCCAAACATGTAAATACACGGCTAACTATTCAAAGCCCATCAAACTTTAAATAAATGAAACGATGACTTTCATCCTCTCGGGACACGTATCGCAATCTAATGAAGCGAATTTCTGACGTGGCTATTTTTCGTGAGAGAATCTTGTTCTTTATATTATAAAATTTTAAATTATAAAAAAATATATTTTTATGAAATCATTCGTTAAGTAAAAATTAAGCAATTTTATGGTAATTAAATTTTCCATTTATTTAAATTAATTATCTTAATGAAACAACAAAGAGAAAATGCCTCAAATGACACTAAACCAAGTTTTTCTTCCCAAACTAGCACTCAAAGCTCAAAATCACAAAATTAGGTTTCATTAATAGGATCATTTACCATATTAGCCTCGTTTCTAATACACTAATTACATTAAAAAAAAATGGATCAGTTATCTTCAAGCCGTCTTCTCTCCAGAACGTAGCCATCCACACCGTCGTTTCTCCAAACCATAGTCCTCCACGCCGTCGTCATCCCTGGCGATCTCCCTCAGCCCCGCCGTCATGAGTTCCACCGTCAACTTTTGAGCAGAGCAAAGAACCCTAAATCTCGACGAATCTATGGAGCGCGACGATGAATCGAGGAAACCGATGATGGAGATGTGCAATAACAGAGGAGGCGAAGAAACATCTAATCGGAGGCTTATTATAAGCGGCGAGCCTCTCGACATTGAATCTTACTCGATGCTTTACAAAGGACGAACGAAGATCATGCGCCTACTCTTCATCGAAAGCCATTACGGAGGAAACCAGATGCTGCAGCTTGAAGCGTTGAGGATGGCTCACGATGATATAAAAAAGGGAGAGAACACACAGTTGTTCAGAGATCTAGTTAATAGGATCAACGGGGGCCTTGACAAGACGCTTCTAGGTGATTATCCTAGTTTGTTTACTCTCTGTGTGAGGTCATTTCTAACCGAATGAATTATTTTTTTTTGTTTCAGCTGGGGGCTACACTCGGAGTGGGATACAGTTTGATTGGAGAACTCGGGCAAAAATCTGCATTGGTGTTGCTAAAGGCCTTGCCTTTCTTCACGAAGAAGTAAGACCGCACATTATGCACAGAGATATCAAGGCAAGCAACATTCTACTCGACAGAGACTTATCCTCCAAGATCTCTGATTTTGGACTCGCCAGGCTTATGCCACCGAACATGACTCATGTCAGCACTCGTGTCGCTGGTACAATGTGAGTTCCACATCTTTAGTTTTTCCTTTCCTTTCTTACTCTAACATGTGTTTACATATGTTGTGTGCCAGTGGTTATTTAGTATGCTGTTAGGGGACAGTTGACATGTAAAGCAGATATCTACAGCTTTGGAGTCCTTCTGATGGAGATAGTCAGTGCAAGAAGCAACAAATACACCCGTTTACCCACTGAATATCAATATCTCCTTGAAAGAGTAAGTCTCTTTCTTCTTTTGAATGTTTCTCCAATGGTTTTGAGGGAAACTTTTTTTTCTTTACATTTCCACAGGCTTGGGAACTTTATGAGCGGAATGAGCTCGTGTGGAATGAGCTTGTGGATCGCTCGTGGATCTCGTCGACACAGGCTAAACGGAGTCTTTGACGCAGAGGAAGCTTGCCGGTACCTAAAAATCGGTCTTCTGTGCACGCAAGACAGTCCAAAGTTAAGGCCAACCATGTCCACGGTGGTGAAGCTGTTGAAAGGGGAGAAGGATATAGACACGAGGAAAATAATCAGGCCGGTTTGATATCTGATTTTATGGACTTGAAAGTGAGAGGACCCGTGAAGATAAAGCCAAACGAAGTGAACAGAAACAACAACTACACAGACCCTTCTTCTTACAATGCCTCGTCTAGCTCCGGGACTAGAGATAACTCAAATGCTTACTCATTGGGGGCTTCCTCAGCTGCTGAGGTTTCTTCGTTCAGCAGTACCATTTAGACAAAAGAGAAAAAGTGTTTGATGTTTTCTGTGTCTCTATCATCTTCTTGAGTTCTTGGATTCAAAACAGAGGTTTTCTGTTAGATTTTGAATAGAGAAGGAGTTTTGTGCCTCACTCTTCTTAAGGTTGTCTTCAGTTGTAAACAAAGATTTGAATGTTTATGTATATAAGTGTGAATCTGAATTGGTCATAAGAAGAAAGTATCTGCATAAGTAAATGAAAGAGGTCAGTGGTTAAGTTAGGATCTGTGGTGTGCATAGTGCGTTTCCTTGCAGAATTATAGATTCATTTTATGTTTGATTATGCAAACGTTAAGAGGAAAGCATTAGAATGGTTTCATCTGATACTCTTTCTCAATTCATTATTTACATAATTAAGCGTGTGGTGTTATTTATGTGCTGCTTAGTATGTTTGTTTATTTAGATAAGTATGTGCTGATTTTGATTATATTTTTTTTTTTGGAAGATTAAGTTCAATTTCAGGATAGTCATCCTGAACAAGGATTGTATAACATTCTTTACACGCTTTTGATTCTCTTCGAAAACTAACTTATGCAAGAAAACATATTCTTTTTTTTTGGAAATCCATCCTAATAGTGCCAAAAGCTATTCTATATAACATATGTGTGTTTATATTGATACCACATTTAACACTTTCTTGATAGAATTATTGAAAATGCTTCAAGCTATCTTATTTTAATGTTCTCTGTTTGATACGTGTTCTCTATTTTGTAGACAATGAACTCTATTTGGTGATTTCTATAGCCAATGAATTTTCTTAAAGATTTTTTTTTTTTTGGAAGATTAAGTTCACATTCAGGATAGCCATCCAGAACAAGGACTATCTAACATTCCTTACACGCTTTTGATTCTCTTCGAAAACAAACTTATGCAAGAAAACACACTCATTTTATTTTTCTGGAAACCCATTCTGAAATTGCCAAAAGTTATCCTATATAACATATGTGTTTTCTAATGATACCACATTTAACACTTTCTTGATAAAATTATTGAAAATGCTTCAAACTATCCTATTTAAATATTCATTGTTTGATATGTGTTCTTTATTTTGTAGACAATGACCTCTATTTGGTGATTTCTATAGCCAATGAATTTTCTTATAGATTTTGATTATGTTTTTAAAAAAAAAAATTTGGAAGATTAAGTTCTAATTCAAGATAGTCATCCAGAACAAGAACTGTCTAACATTCCTTACACACTTTTGATTCTCTTCGAAAACAGACTTATGCAAGAAAACACACTCATTTTATTTTTCTGGAAACCCATCCTGAAAGTGCCAAAAACTATCCTATATAACATATGTGTTTTATAATGATACCACATTTAACACTTTCTTGATAAAATTATGGAAAATGCTTCAAGCTATCCTATTTAAATATTCTCTGTTTGATATGTGTTCTCTATTTTGTAGACAATGACCTCTATTTGGTGATTTCTATAGCCAATGATTTTTTTTTATAGATTTTGATTATATTTTTATTTTATTTTTGGAAGATTAAATTCCAATTCAGGATAACCATCCAGAACAAGGACTGTCTAACATTTCTTACACGCTTTTGATTCTCTTCGAAAACATACTTATGCAAGAAAACACACTCATTTTATTTTTCTGGAAACTCATCCTGAAAATGCCAAAGCTATCCTATATAACATATGTGTTTTATAATGATACCACACTTTCTTGATAAAATTATTGAAAATGCTTCAAGCTATCCTATTTAAATATTCTCTGTTTGATATGTGTTCTCTATTTTGTAGACAATGACCTCTATTGGTGATTTCTATAGCCAAGGAATTTTCTTATAGATTTTGATTATATTTTTTTTTTGGAAGATTGTTCAATTTCAGGATAGTCATCCTGAACAAGGATTGTATAACATTCTTTACACGCTGATTCTCTTCAAAACTAACTTATGCAAGAAAACATATTCTTTTTTGGAAATCCATCCTAATAGTGCCAAAAGCTATTCTATATAACATATGTGTGTTTATATTGATACCACATTTAACACTTTCTTGATAGAATTATTGAAAATGCTTCAAGCTATCTTATTTTAATGTTCTCTGTTTGATACGTGTTCTCTATTTTGTAGACAATGAACTCTATTTGGTGATTTCTATAGCCAATGAATTTTCTTAAAGATTTTTTTTTTTTTGGAAGATTAAGTTCACATTCAGGATAGCCATCCAGAACAAGGACTATCTAACATTCCTTACACGCTTTTGATTCTCTTCGAAAACAAACTTATGCAAGAAAACACACTCATTTTATTTTTCTGGAAACCCATTCTGAAATTGCCAAAAGTTATCCTATATAACATATGTGTTTTCTAATGATACCACATTTAACACTTTCTTGATAAAATTATTGAAAATGCTTCAAACTATCCTATTTAAATATTCATTGTTTGATATGTGTTCTTTATTTTGTAGACAATGACCTCTATTTGGTGATTTCTATAGCCAATGAATTTTCTTATAGATTTTGATTATATTTTTATTTTATTTTTGGAAGATTAAATTCCAATTCAGGATAACCATCCAGAACAAGGACTGTCTAACATTTCTTACACGCTTTTGATTCTCTTCGAAAACATACTTATGCAAGAAAACACACTCATTTTATTTTTCTGGAAACTCATCCTGAAAATGCCAAAGCTATCCTATATAACATATGTGTTTTATAATGATACCACACTTTCTTGATAAAATTATTGAAAATGCTTCAAGCTATCCTATTTAAATATTCTCTGTTTGATATGTGTTCTCTATTTTGTAGACAATGACCTCTATTTGGTGATTTCTATAGCCAAGGAATTTTCTTATAGATTTTGATTATATTTTTTATTTTATTTTTGGAAGATTAAGTTCCAATTCGGGATAGCCATCCGAACAAGGACTGTCTAACATTCCTTACACTTTTGATTCTCTTGAAAACAGACTTATGCAAGAAAACACACTCATTTTATTTTTCTGGAAACCCATCGTGAAAATGCCAAAATATATCCTATATAACATATGTGTTTTATAATGATACCACATTTAACACTTTCTTGATAGAATTATTGAAAATGCTTCAAGCTATCCTATTTTAATGTTCTCTGTTTGATACGTGTTCTCTATTTTGTAGACAATGACCTCTATTTGGTGATTTCTATAGCCAAGAAATTTTTATAGATTTTGATTATATTTTTATTTTATTTTTGAAGATTAAATTCCAATTCGGGATAGCCATCCGAACAAGGACTGTCTAACATTCCTTACACTTTTGATTCTCTTCAAAACAGACTTATGCAAGAAAACACACTCATTTTATTTTTCTGGAAACCCATTCTGAAAATGTCAAAAGCTATCCTATATAACATATGTGTTTTAGAATGATACCACACTTTCTTGATAAAATTATTGAAAATGCTTCAAGCTATCCTATTTAAATATTCTCTGTTTGATATGTGTTCTATTTTGTAGACAATGACCTCTATTTGGTGATTTCTATAGCCAATGATTTTTTATAGATTTTGATTATATTTTTATTTTATTTTTGGAAGATTAAATTCCAATTCAGATAACCATCCGTAACAAGGACTGCCTAACATTCCTTACACTTTTGATTCTCTTCAAAACATACTTATGCAAGAAAACACACTCATTTTATTTTTCTCGAAACTCATCCTGAAAATGCCAAAGCTATCCTATATAACATATGTGTTTTATAATGATACCACACTTTCTTGATAAAATTATTGAAAATGCTTCAAGCTATCCTATTTAAATATTCTCTGTTTGATATGTGTTCTCTATTTTGTAGACAATGACCTCTATTTGGTGATTTCTATAGCCAAGGAATTTTCTTATAGATTTTGATTATATTTTTTATTTTATTTTTGGAAGATTAAGTTCCAATTCAGGATAGCCATCCAGAACAAGGACTGTCTAACATTCCTTACACACTTTTGATTCTCTTCGAAAACAGACTTATGCAAGAAAACACACTCATTTTATTTTTCTGGAAACCCATCGTGAAAATGCCAAAATATATCCTATATAACATATGTGTTTTATAATGATACCACATTTAACACTTTCTTGATAGAATTATTGAAAATGCTTCAAGCTATCCTATTTTAATGTTCTCTGTTTGATACGTGTTCTCTATTTTGTAGACAATGACCTCTATTTGGTGATTTCTATAGCCAAGAAATTTTTTTATAGATTTTGATTATATTTTTATTTTATTTTTGAAGATTAAATTCCAATTCAGATAGCCATCCGAACAAGGACTGTCTAACATTCCTTACACGCTTTTGATTCTCTTCAAAACGACTTATGCAAGAAAACACACTCATTTTATTTTTCCGAAACCCATCGTGAAAATGCCAAAATATATCCTATATAACATATGTGTTTTATAATGATACCACATTTAACACTTTCTTGATAGAATTATTGAAAATGCTTCAAGCTATCCTATTTAAATATTCTCTGTTTGATATGTGTTCTCTATTTTGTAGACAATGACCTCTATTTGGTGATTTCTATAGCCAAGGAATTTTCTTATAGATTTTGATTATATTTTTTATTTTATTTTTGGAAGATTAAGTTCCAATTCAGGATAGCCATCCGAACAAGGACTGTCTAACATTCCTTACACACTTTTGATTCTCTTCAAAACGACTTATGCAAGAAAACACACTCATTTTATTTTTCGAAACCCATCGTGAAAATGCCAAAATATATCCTATATAACATATGTGTTTTATAATGATACCACATTTAACACTTTCTTGATAGAATTATTGAAAATGCTTCAAGCTATCCTATTTAAATATTCTCTCGTTTGATATGTGTTCTCTATTTTGTAGACAATGACCTCTATTTGGTGATTTCTATAGCCAAGAAATTTTTTTATAGATTTTGATTATATTTTTTATTTTATTTTTTGAAGATTAAATTCCAATTCAGGATAGCCATCCAGAACAAGGACTGTCTAACATTCCTTACACGCTTTTGATTCTCTTCGAAAACAGACTTATGCAAGAAAACACACTCATTTTATTTTTCTGGAAACCCATTCTGAAAATGTCAAAAGCTATCCTATATAACATATGTGTTTTAGAATGATACCACACTTTCTTGATAAAATTATTGAAAATGCTTCAAGCTATCCTATTTAAATATTCTCTGTTTGATATGTGTTCTCTATTTTGTAGACAATGACCTCTATTTGGTGATTTCTATAGCCAAAGAATTTTCTTATAGATTTTGATTATATTTTTTATTTTATTTTTGGAAGATTAAATTCCAATTCAGGATAGCCATCCAGAACAAGGACTGTCTAACATTCCTTACACGCTTCTGATTCTCTTCGAAAACAGACTTATGCAAGAAAATACGCTCATTTTATTTTTCTGGAAACCCATCCTGAAAGTGCTAAAAGCTATCCTATATAACATATGTGTTTTATAATGATACCACATTTAACACTTTCTTGATAAAATTATTGAAAATGCTTCAAGCTATCCTATTTAAATATTCCTTGTTTGATATGTGTTCTCTATTTTATAGACAATGACCTCTATTTGGTGATTTCTATAGCCAAAGAATTTTCTTGTAGATTTTGATTATATTTTTTTATTTTTGGAACATTAAGTTCCAATTCAGGATAGCCATCCAGAACAAGGACTGTCTAACATCCTTACACGCTTCTGATTCTCTTCGTAAACAGACTTATGCAAGAAAACACACTCATTTTATTTTTCTGGAAACCCATCCTGAAAATGCCAAAAGCTATCCTATATAACATATGTGTTTTATAATGATACCACATTTAACACTTTCTTGATAAAATTATTGAAAATGCTTCAAGCTATCCTATTTAAATTATTGAAAATTTAGAACAGTTATACAGACCGGCTGGAATCTCGACTCGAAAATTGAAGTTCATATCCCAAGATGAAGTCTAAACAAGTTTCCCATCTCTTGAGGGACGGTTCCACCAAAACAATTATCAGAGAAATTAAGTGATATGAGAAACGAAAGATTACCAATAAATGGTGATATGACTCCTCCCAGTTTGAATCCTCCGACGTCTAAACGAATAACTCTCTTGTGTTTGCGGCCACATGTAACCCCCGTCCATTTGCAGAGAAGGGATGAGTTTTTCCATGAGGACAGCAAAACTTTTTTCTCCTGAGAAACTTGAGACTTGAACTTCAGTAATGCTTGCTTATCAGTTTCGTAGGTATTCCCGAATGCTTCAAGTAACATGAGGGCACTGAAAGAAAGGAAAAGAAAGACTTTCATGTTTCTCGTATTTTGCAGGAAATGAGTACAAAGAGATGGCCTTTCAAAAATCAAATACATATACAGAAGACATTTCACATTGACCTATTCAAATAGAGAAAACTTTTCAAAAACAAATAAGGTCAAGACTAAAATGGCGAGCGATTCTGAAATATTTGAAAGTAATAAGAGCAAGTAGTAAGAGTGCGTTATCTTTTAGGCCACTTTTGTCTTTTCCTTTTGCAGGTTAGTCCACTTCTTACTTGTGTGGCAAATGGAAAATGAATTATTATGGCACTATAAAGTCAAAATGTGACTTTGAAAGTTATGAGAAAATTACATACACAACCACTTCCTCTCCTTTTGACCGATACAAAAGAATCTGACTCATAATGATTCCATGCATGGAGACAGCAAGAACAATACCCATAACCATACTAAACGGAGCATTCTCCTGAACGCTGGTGAAAACTCTCGCCATGGGCTCCACCCAAGTTCATCAAACAATCAAGAAACTAAGCTCCCCAGTGCTCTTGTCTCCGAAGTTCTTCCAAATCTGAGGAACTTTCGAAGACAGCAGTATCAAATACTTCGAACCATGAAGAGCTTCGAACACCAAAGGACCAATCCGACCAGTAAACAAAATCGGTGCAAAAGCAAAAGTACACAACTGCTCTAACCGAAGTGGAAACAGAGAGAGGTCGTGGAGAGAAATAGTAACCACAAGCCACCATGATCAAAGCTTGGATCAAAAGAAACGCAAGTTCGCCAAAAGCTGAGAAAGGAAGCTTCTTGTTCAAGACAATACGCGAGTGAGATTGTGTAACCAACCACTTCGAACTCAAATGCAGCAAACACTTAAGCCTCTTACACTCTTATTCTCCAAGATTTTCATCATCTACAACAACAAAGACGCTATAAGTATATAATAAAAGTGAGAAAGGAAGCTTCTTGGTTGGTTGAATTCAAACCTGAGGAAGCTTGACGGTCATTGAAGCAGCGACGAGGAAGTAACCGAGCAGCTTCGAAATGAGAGGAAAGAGACAATCCGTGACGAGAAACGATGACTGCGACGGCGAGGCTTTGATCGACTACGACTCTGGACGGCCACGACGGAGGAGCTGAACACGGGATCAACCATGGATCAGAGTAAGCCCGTGTTGAATTGCAGAAGCCCAGAACTTTATTAGAGCTTGGCGAGAAATGGAGAGGTCGTGGAGATGAGATCTCAAGTCGACGTTGTCTGGTCACGGAGAAGCTAGCGTGAGGCACCACGAAGAAGATGAAGACGGAGCTCGAGTCAGAACGAGCTTGACTTTGATTTGGAGAAGAGCCACGACGACTTGGACGAGACTCGTGGTGGAGAGAAGCAGAGCGGCGGAGATGGAGACTTCGGCTCGAGCTTGATTCCACGAGGAAGAAGACCCGAGATTGAGACGGAGAGCCGAGAAGAGAGAGAAGCAAATCTTTTTTTTTTAACTTTATTATTTATTGAGCGAAGTATGAAAATTTTACCCATTAATGAATGTTATTTCTGTGACATTCTCCTTCTGGTGCTATTTTGGAGACAAAAACTTTAAAAGTGCTATTATGGACAATTGCCCGACAACAAATACTCAAATATGGAATTAATTATATTTATAAATAAAAACAAATTTATATATATATATATATATATATAATTATATAATAGTTATATAATAGTCAAAAAGGATAATTCATCTATTAAATATGTCTCGAATTGAAACATTTTAGATGCTTTATATTAAAAAGGGTTAATATCCTTTTAAAAAATCTAGAATATTCTATAATATACAATTTTAGAGTATTAGTGATTTGAAAAATATTTTTTTATTGACCATTTCCAAAATATAAGATCAATTATTACAAAATCATAGCAAAACAACAAAAATGAATACCTAAAGTTATAAAATATTTTATGTGAAGATTAATACGACTTTCATGCATATATTTAAGTTTTACTAACTATTTCATTTCTCTAAAACTCACAATCAATGATGTAGGAATTAAACCTAAAATAAAAATAGTTTATAATTTTGACAAATAGATTATAAAATGATAATAAATTTTGATAAATTCATTAAAATACATTTTAGTATGTAAACTATCTATTTAAATTATTGTAAAAATCAAGCGCGTGGCACCAACAAACCACTAGTAAAAAAATAAACTTAAGATGGGACTTCAGAATCATTAAAATCATATACAAAAAAAATCTCAAATTTAGATAAACCATTTTAATTTTGAACTTTTATATCAGAAGTAAATAAAATCACATATATTTGTTGACCAAACATTTTAAACATGTCAAATTTCAACTGTTATATTCTCAATAACGGGCGTAACAGTTGACTTTTAATGGATCTAAATTGGCTTGATCAACGAAACTACAAGATTTTTTTAATTAAAATTTTATTGTTTAAATAATGCTTTTGTAACCTGAGATTTTTTTAGCTTAAGTTTTAAAATTAGAGTTTATTTTAACGTTTTTTCTTCTTGTTTTTTTCTTAATTTCTTTTTTTTTTGTCATCATCTTTTTTTTGTTTCATCCATTAATTTCTTTTTTTATTTTATTATAGTTTTGATAGTTATGCTCATATTTTATTCTTTGAAATTTTTAAACTAGCAATTTCACCACTCAACTAAAAATAAATAAATAAAATAGCTAACTTCTGGATTACTCATCTCTTAAAACCTTTTAAAAACTATAAAATATAGCTAACTTCTGTAAAAACAAATTTGGCAACAAAACACTATAGATTTTATTTACCAATCAATAATATCGTACCAAATTTAAACAGCATAGTGAACTTTTACTTTTTTAAGTCGTTAAGAAAATAATTCATAAATAACAATTTTATATTTCTGAGATTTTTCCTTCCATTTTTTTTCTTTTGGTTATATCTATCTATCTATCTATCTATCTATATATATAAAGGGTTTTATCCCTCATCTTTGTGCCACATGGAACGCCAGCGTGGAAATTCAAGCCCTCTAGAACTGACACGTGTCGCAGAAGAATGAAACTCGGCGTTTCATTTATTCCAGACCGGGATGGGCTTTCGTTGCGTGTTGAGTTTCTAAAAACAAACGCTCGAAGTTACAGATTAGGTTGTTCAATAGTTGGGCTTCCATAATTTGTCCAAAATTTCACAAACCTGGCTTCCATAATTTGTCCAAAATTTCACAAACCTAAGCCCACAAAGATTCCTCATGTCCACCGACTCTCTTTCCAAACGGTTCTTTGAAAAGCGACGACGCCGTTACGACGAACAATGTGCTTCCCAACGGTTCTGGAGATCAGGCACTGTTACACAAAACGCTTGCATTCAATCACCGCTATTAGTGCTCCATTGACCTCCTCATAAACGCCACCTACCCACTACTACCACCACGTCTCAATCAATACACTACCTTCGTCTTATGAATAAATATGAGAGTTCCTTTTCCTGAGATTTATCACTTTCTCCTTCTCAATCGTTGTAATCCAGACAGATTCAGACATAGTTTCAAATGAGCAAATGTAAACCAAAGGAAAAAACATAACTGTTGTTTTACTCACCAACCATGTATAGCTTCGAGAAACGATTGCAGCCTGCAAAAGTCCAATCCAGAAGGCAACCTTATTGGGTTATGCTCCGATTCTTTACCGGCGGAGAGATTGTATCACCAAGAAAAAAGGAGGTGATTTGGGCAAACATCGGCAATGACTAAGCTCTCAAAATGATTGCTGAGTAAAACTTACGGCTGAGCACGGTGCTCTCTGCATCAGTGGGAAATTCATCTAATCAAAGGCCACTTTCTTAGATGTTGATGCCATGATCTTCCACGTGTTATATTAGTGTTATAATGGTTATGACTTATGAGTATGGATATGGGCTTTGGATTATGGCATTTAGTTCTAAGTATAGAAGTATTAGAATATCTTTTTATCAAACCACCATGTGTCCTATTTGTCACCACCATGCTCAATATCTTTTTTTGTGTAAAAGTACATGCTCAATATTTTTACTTTAGAATTTAGATAAAACTGTTATATAGAAGTTCTAAGTATAAGATACGTGCATATATGATCATGGGTTCTCCAGAAATTGTACAAGGGAATCATTTTATCAAACCTAATATATATATATGAACTAATAAATTCATGACAATTTTTAAATATTATTTTCGGAAACTACAGCTCTCAGGCTAACACATAAACACAAGTTCCAATTTCCTGAGATGATCAGATAAAAGGAACTAACTTTCCAAAATTTCTTAGGCTACACCCACAAGAATCCAACCTCGAAACTGAGGAGGAAATGAACTTACAATCATAGTTGATAAGTTAGATCTTCCCCCAATCCATACAATCAGATCGAGGAAGTAAAACTAAAATCTCTACCCGTCGAACATAACAAGCGAATCAGACATATATTGGCGTATACTACACTTTTAAAAAATCCTGAATGAGCTTTACAAGTGGTTTCAAATACACATTAAATGGGTCAAAATCAAAACACTTGATTATCATTTTTGGGCGAGACCAACATGTGCGAGATATTTTTTACTAAAAAAAGAATTAGAAATTTAATAGAACTCTCAACTTATTTATTTTTGAAGAAAATCCTGAACTTATTCCATAGATTTTAAATATGGTTAATCTTCTTTTTTTTTTTTTTGTTAAAGGGTTTTCATTAATATATAATAGAATTATCCTTTTACAAGGAGCAAACAAGCACAATAACAAGAAAATAAAAGAGAGGGAAGGAGGAACAGACTAGCTGAGAGCAAGAGAACCAGAAAAGAGAAAAGAGAGCTTCCAAGAAGAAAATCAGGGAGGATCATACCAAAACTGACCAAGAAGAAGCCCACGAGGATTACCCTGGACAGTCATTGATGAACATTTATCACGCAGACCAAATATGATAACTCTGAAGACCATCGCTGGGGGATAGGTGAGACCATCATGCATTCTCCTATTACGCTCCCGCCATATTTCATAAATTGATGCTTGCCAAGCCTGCAACAGACCTAGACGTTTCCAATTATCCTGATGAGCCGTAGACAACCAATGAAGAATATCCAGCCAAGTCCTTGGGTAGTTCTGAATATCCAATCTCACCATTATAGATCTCCAAATGGCAAAGGAGAAATTACATTGAAAGAATAAGTGGTCCCTGCTTTCAATATGGCTACCACATAGTAGACAACTTACCAGAGCATCCGGATCCCAGGAAGAGACACGATCCAGTGTAGGATTTCTATTTAAAGTGAAGAGCCAAGTGGTAGTGGCATGTTTATGCACAGAAGCCTTATGCCAAACTAATGGAGCCCAAGATTGCAGTGGTCTGTGTACCCCGATAGCATTTGATACCGCTTTAGACGAGAAGGATTTGTATGTATTGTTTCCAATAGTCCAAGTTGGAAAATCACTCCCAGGTTGAAATACCATTGTTGACAAAAAGGCAAGAAGTTGGACCTGTTTTTCTGATCTTGCATTAGGCAATAACCAACCTTCATCACTTTTCAAATCTGCCACAGTAGAAGAAATAGGTATGCCCATAAAACCATCTGAGTCCAGAAACTCAGCCAAGGGACCAAATGGAGTCCACGGGTCCCACCAGAAGAAAGTTGAGTCACCGTTGCACACTTTAATTTTTAAGAATCGAAGAGCCTTTGGTCTCAAACTGAGAATCTTCCTGAAAATCCAGGAATAATTGTAGTTTCTTTCATTCAGCGCCCAGAAAGATGACGATGAGATGTATCTATTTCTGATCCACGCGACCCAAAGGGAACCGGATTTGAAGAAGATCATCCAGAGGAGCTTTAGAATACAAGTCTCGTTGCAAACCTTAAGGTCACGAAGACCCAGGCCTCCCTCATTCTTAGGTGTGGATAGATCCTCCCATGCTACTTTAGCCCCTGTAGAAATACCGATAGTCCCATGCCATAGAAACGAGCTATAAAGGCTGTTAATCTTACTCATCACTCCTTTAGGAAGAAGAAAAGCAGACATCCAAAAACCAGTGATACCAGAAATAACAGAAGAAATCAGCGTTAAACGGCCTGCCATTGTAAGAGTTTTCGACGTCCAGGATCCTAACTTTCTCTTGATCTGCAGCAGTAAAGGATCATAGTCCTTTATAGACAGCTTTTTGGAGCTCAGAGGAAGCCCTAGGTAGCGGATAGGTAACTTTGCTTGACTGAGCCCAAAATCTGTGTTAAACCTCAGAAGGTTGTCATCAGAGACTCCACAACTGAACATTGATGTCTTTGAAATATTCACTGAAAGTCCAGACATTTTCTCGAACTCAGATAAAACATGCAGCACCCCATTAAGAGAATTTTCAGTACCTTCAAGGAAGATCAGGAGGTCATCTGCGAAGCAGAGGTGCGTCAAAAGCATCTGCTCACAATCTTGATGATAGTTGAAGGAACCAGCAGCTGCCGCTCTGTTAAGCATTAATGACAACACATTCATCATCATAACGAAGAGAATTGGAGAAAGAGGGTCACCTTGCCTCAAACCTGTCTTGCTCTTAAAGTATCCAGAGGTAACCCCATTAATGCTTATAGAGAAGGATGGCGAACAGATACACGTTTTGATCCATGCGATAAACTCATGAGGAATATCATAGGCAGCAAGAACACTGAGGAGGAAATCCCATCTTACTGAATCGAAAGCTTTGGCTATGTCTACTTTCAGAGTGATTTTTGGTACACTGGAGCTTTTATGGTAACCTTGAACAACCTCAGAAGCCAATAACACATTCTCCACTAGCAACCTGTCAGCGACAAACGCTGTTTGGTTTGGGAGTATCACACCCGGCAATGTCATTTTCAGCCTCTTACTTAGAAGACGGGTTATCAGTTTGTACTGGGTATTTAGACATGCAATGGGACGATATTCTTGAATGGTATTAGCACCCGGTCTCTTTGCCAGCAGGATAAGCGAGGTTGCATTCAAAGCCGTTGGCATGAAGCTGCACAAAAAGAAATCCTTCACTGAAGCCAAGAATTCAACACCAATTATCGACCACGCACCTTTGAAGAATTCCACCGGAAACCCATCTGGCCCAGGAGTTTTATTCTTTGGCATTCTGAAGAGATTGTTTTGAATGTCCTCATCCGAGAAAGGAGACAGAAACGATGCCCTCTGAATAGAAGAGCATTTAGTGATAATCAGATCATCAAGATAGTCCGGCAAATTTGGGCAGAAGGAGCCTCTGATACTACACAAAACTGACTGGAAATGATCAGTAGCTAGGCGGTGAACCTCTTCAAGAGAAATCGTTGAGGAACCATCTTGACGAATTAGAAACTTGATTGCATTACCAGCATTCCTCGTTGTTGTCACCCTATGATAGTAGGGTGTGTTGAGATCTCCTTCGCCATACCATCTGATACGGGACCTTTGATGGTAGAAACTATCAACTGCAGCTCTTAAGGTAAACCACAGCTCTCTAGCTAAAACTTCATTCTGGATATTTATTGACGAGGGGTGATCCAAGGCT
Organism: Brassica carinata; assembly: GCA_016771965.1. Lineage (NCBI taxonomy): Eukaryota > Viridiplantae > Streptophyta > Magnoliopsida > Brassicales > Brassicaceae > Brassica > Brassica carinata. The sequence continues at coordinate 37,698,122 of CM028688.1, forward strand.
AGAAGCTGCTTGAATGCAAGGTCCTCCTGAGCAGCAGCAACCCTTTTCTCTATGTCACTATAATTGTCTTTGTATAAAGACTTCAGAGGACGCTTCATCTGCTTCAATTTAAACCCAAAATCTTTCAGAGAAACAGTCTTAGGACCCGCCAAAGCCCATGCTTGATCCACAAAATCCAAAAACGATGGATGCTGAAGCAGAAGATTATAAAATTTGAAGGGGCGAGTACCAAACTTCGGAGGCCCTGAACATATCGAAATGAAACCAGGAGAGTGATCAGAGAAAAGAGGAGCCTCAAAGAGGCAGTGACTAGATGGGAACTTAAGAAGCCAATCACCATTTATCAAACACCTGTCAAGCTTTTTTCCCACAGGCCCCGCAGGCCTATTATTCTGCCAAGTGAATCTAGGACCACTCCATGGCATGTCAAACAGTCCTAGATCAGAAAGACAATCTCCGAAGCATCTCATAGGACGAGTAGTCCTAATAATATTTTCATTTGAGGTTTCATCTGGGTGGAGAATCTCATTAAAATCCCCATTGATTATCCAAGGCTTACCCTGAAGCCCAAAAGAGGCAGAAGTATCCCTGAGCGAAGTCCAAAGATCCAATCTCTGCACTTCATCATTTGAGGCATATATAGCTGTGTAAAAGAATTCAATGCCACCTTCCAAAACAATTTCACAAGTGATGGACTGCAAATCTACGAACAAAACTCTGACTTTCGTGGGCTCCTTGTATAAGATCCAGATTTTCCCCAAATCCGAGTGTAAATAATTATCAATCAGCTTCCAATCCCTCCCAATGGCTGACAAAATGTTGTGCTTGCTTGCTTCCTTAACGTGCGTTTCTAAAAGCGCCCCAAAAGTTACTGGCTTAGAATTTAACCAGCTAGATAGCGGGCTATGCTTTGATGGTTCGTTTAGACCTCTCACGTTCCAAAAAAATGTACTCGACATAGAAATTATGTAGAGGGGTGAGTATCCTTCCACTCTAGTGGAAGTAACACATCACGGGGAGGAGAATTGCGCAGCTTACGCTTCTTCTGAATACGGTTAGTGAGAGCCAGAGTTGTTGGAGACACAGCCTTCTTAGCATCATACATCACGATCTCCTTGCTTTCAGTACTTTTCGACTCTAATGGAATCATCAACGTCTCATTGACCTCCAAGTTCTCCGGAACTTCCTGAAGAAGGTCATATGGGTTTGAAGTTATGATTGGAGGCTTAATGACCACAACCAGACTGGTGGAAGCCTTTTTTGCCAACTTAGAAGAAACATTGATAAAGGGTTTCTCCTGTAGCACAAGCTCATTTGAGGCGAGAGTAACCACTTCATCTTGCATCCTGACTTCATCTTGCCTCCTGGCTGAAGGAACAGCCATAGGCACAACCAAATTTGAGACCGAGAACGGTGGAGGGATACCGGAGTTTGAAGAAGAAGGTAAGTCTGAAAGTTTTGCAGTTACCGGAGGACCCGGAGGAGCAGAGCCTGCAAAATCACCAGAAACAGAGCAATCCTTGTTAGGGAGAGGACGCCATTCTGAGTTAAGGGATGAAACTTTTTTCTTCCCCGCAGCCTTGTTTGAATTAGTCTTTTGCTTCCCAGTTTTCTTTTCCGGTGAAGGAGCAGAAGGGCATAAAGAGGATTTATGACCAATTAGCTGACAAAGTGGACACTGTGGAGGAAGCCATGGGTACAGGATTGTGAGGAGTAGAACGTTGCCATCATCACATTCCACCTCCAACTCTGCCGGCAAGGGTTTCGTAAGATCCACAATAACTTTCACCTCGGCTGAAGAGACACTAATGAAAGGTTTCGAGTCGATAACCCGACCCAGAGGTTTGCAGACAGCACTGAGACCTTCAGGGGTGATGAGATCAAAAGGAATCCCCTTGATAGTTGCCCAGACCGGAGCCTTATCCAAAGATGGAGGATTCGTACAGAATTCAGACTTCCATTTAGTAACGAAGAACGGCGAGTCTCCCACTCTCCAGAGCTCGTGTTGTAAGATACGATTGCGCAGACTCGGAGAAGGGATATGAAACAAATAGGCGTTCCTTGCCAAATGATGAATTGTGACTCTACGGTCTTTACCCCATAAGTAGTTCAAGACACTCCAAATCTTCCCGTAAGAGGGGGCTTTCCCATAGAAAATACCCACAATATAGTCACTGTGAAGTTGGGCGCCACGCTCGAAAACAGCTTTGGGTACCTTAACTCTAGGTCTCCCTTCCGTGGAGAAAGAGACCGGGACGTTTGATACCGGAAAGCGGGAGGCAGAGTTAAGATTCTTTGCCCAGTTGAACTCTTCAGTGGTAGGAACCGATGAAGAAAAAGTGTTGGATCCCTGACCTAGAAGCGAAGGATTAGAATCCTCTCCATTAGAGGTTACCGGAGCAGAGCTTCCCGGAATGGCTAAATGAGGCACCGGAGCAGAAGCCACCGGCGTAACAGAGAGAGACACCGGAACAGAAGCCTCCGGCGTAACAGGGAGAGTCACCGGGGCCGAAGCCACCGGAGTAACAGCGGGAACACCTCCAACCGAGCCCGGCGCAGGAAGGGAAAGAGCTGGAGAGCCATAGATGGAAGGGGGAGAGGAACCAGTGGGAAGAGAGGGGTGATTAATCACCGGATCCGGCGGAAGAGGTGGTGGGGGGATGGGCGGAGCCATCGCGCAGATGACGGAGACGGCGGAATTAGGTTATAAAAGAAACGCACTTTTAATATGGTTAATCTTCATGTCATTCGAATAAGTATCTATTATGATATTTTCATGTGCTACATATGTATAAATATTTACTTAGTTTATAAAAATTCCATCATCATTTTTAGATCCAAAATATTATTTGTGAGAATACCAACCAGATCTAACCCAAATGTATACTACATCCACTTCAGTTTCTCTATTCGGCTAACACAATATTATGAAACTTGAGAGACAGCTAGAAAAACCTTCTCCGTCATCTGGTTGTACATACCCATTAACAATCACAGAGGATTCGCTAACCAACGTAGTAGTTCGAAGGAAAACAAAACGATGGAATTGAATAAGACAGTGATATCTGAAGGAGAATAGATAAGTAGGAGAAGTATTTATAGAGTAAACACTTCACATTTTCCATTTGTTGTTGTCTCTGTAATTGATCGTTCGTAAATACTGACATTTTCGAAGTTTCCATTTTTTGGTACAGAACACGAAACTAACTAAAGACCAGCTGAGTGTTCAAAAAAAAAAAAAAAAGAAAAACTAAAGACCAGCTGTAAAAATGGACGGATTTTCCTTTTTTGATTATTTGTGATTTGTTAAACTGAAATAATTTGCAGACAAAAGAAACTTAAAACTTTTGATGTAAGATTTAAGACAAGTGGATATTTATAAACGTATACCAAGATTAGGGCTTCGTATATTCACATTTTCGAAGTTTCCTTTTTTTTGGTAAAGAATAGGAAACCATTTAAAGACCCGCTGTAAAAAAATGTTAAAGTAACTTACCCTGTTCGTTTCTATATTATAATTATTATATAATAATTTTAATCAGAAAATTGTGATTTGCCGCCTAAACCCGAACACGCGTTTTCCCGCCAAAACTGAAAAACAAATTTCCACCAAAATTAAAAATGTGTTTTCCCGCCAAAAACATATTTTTCCATATAAACCTAAAAAATGTGTTTTTCCGTTGAACCCTAAAAACACGTTTTCCACCAAAACCCGAAAAAACGTTTTCCGACCAAAATTAAAAATATCTTTTCTACCAAACAAGAAAACTTATTTTTTCCGCCAAAATTTGAAAACGTGTTTTTCTACCAAAACCCAAAAACACATTTTCCCAGCTAAACCAAAAAAACTTATTTTTCCATCGAAACCCGAAAAACACGTTTTCCCGCCAAAATCCAAAAAAGCGTTTTTCCTCCAATATCCGAAAAATGTGTTTTTCCTTCTAAACCTGAAAAACATTTTCCCTTATAAACTCGAAAAACGCATTTTTGATGCAATCGGAAAAAATGTGCTTTCCCTCTAAAACCCAAAAACGCATTTTCCTTTGAAACCTGAAAACTCAATTTTCCGCCGAAACCCAAAATGTTTTTTCCCGCCGAAATTCAAAAACGTCTTTTTCCACCAAAACCCAAAAATGTATTTTCCCGCTGAAACTCAAAAACTTGTTTTCCAGCCAAAATTCAAAAACAAGTTTTCCCACCAAAATCCAAAAATACGTTTTCCCGACGACACCCTAAAACATGTTTTTCCGCCAAAACCAGAAAACACGTAGTAAAAAAAGTCATATAGCTACGGTTGTTTTTGTAGCATTTTCGTAGCTATATGGTGGTCTTGCTACGAAAGCCACATTTTTCGTAGCTATATGCACGTATAATTACGAAATATTCGTAGCATTTTCATTGCTATAGCGGATTTTTTTACTAGTGGCACGTTCTCCTTTCAAAACCCTAAAATTATGTTTTCCTGTCAAAACTGGAAACGTGTTTTCCTGCTAAAACTAGAAAAGCATGTTTTCCACCAAAATTAAAATGTGTTTTCCGCCAAAACCGAAAAAGCGTTTTCCTCCAATATCCAAAAATGTGTTTTCCCACTGTTTTTTCAGGGTAAGATAGGGTAGAGAAAATGCCCCATCCAACAACGGAAAATCGCGTTTTGATGTGAAAACCGCAAATTGATGTTTTCGTCGAAATTGCAAAATTAACTTTCCCATCAAAATCTGCAAAAATCGTGTGTTCCGTGAAATAATTTATATAAATATTATAATCAGTTTATTATTAGCGATAAAAATCATGTCCTTTTAATCATTTTAAATACTACTTTTCAAATGCTATTATGAAATAAAAAACGAACTACTTACCATCAAGATATAGCATCTGGATACGAATACTAACTATAAAACGAACAACAACTAGATGCAATATCTAATCGTTATATTCAGATCCAAATGTAGCATCCAATCTCTACTTTCTTAGCATTTCAAATATCTAGATGTTTTAAATAATAGACTATGTACAATGGGGGGTGTTGAATAGGTGTTGAATAAAAGATTCAACAGTTAAATCACTACAATGGGGTGTTGAAAAATGAAATTTGGTGATGTGGATTCAACTGTGTTGAAAAGATTCAACATGTTGAATAAGAAAAAAGTGGGGTCCACTAACGACACATGTCACTTTTCTAAGGTTTTTTACATTCTCATATCCTCTTTGTTATTTAAAAGCTAATAATCTTATTACAAATTAAATAATTTATTTTTATCTTTATTACGAAATTTATCATTTTAAATTCTTGATCAATAGAACTAAGTTTATTTAATTTTAATATTTTTAAAAAATAATCATTAATTTGTAAAATAGGGTGTTGAATTTTATTAAACAAAACCATTGTAGTGGCTAAATGTTGAATGTGTGTTAAATAATGAGATGGAAGAAAGAGAAGATGATGTGGAGTGTTAAAAGATGACGTGGAGGGTGTTGAATCTTGAAACCATTGTTCATAGTCTTATAGATGTTGCATCTAGATGCTGATGCAATAGTGTTCTGACGAACAACATCTGAATGATAGCATCCAGATGCAGCGTCTGGATACAAAAACGAACATGACTTGTCCGGTTGAGTATTTTTCTTTCAGAAATTGCATTGAATAACCATCAAAAATTACAATTTACCCTATAACCATATCAAAACATGGCTAGTATATGATACATATATTATGTAATATTACTATATATACCCCTAACTAATCACAACCATTGATTCTTTTTTCTTTTTTTTTTTCTTTTTCTTTTCCCTTTGTTTTCTTTCCCCCTCTCAATTTATTTTATTTATATTGTTTCCACAAATATGATTCAGGAAGCCAAATAATACTATCAGAAAAAATTACACATTTTTTACATATTATGTATTTTAAAATCTCTCAAACGGATGAAAATTCATTCAAAATATATAAATTGTGATCAACAAAAATATTGCATTCTATTATATATTATTTATATAGAATAATATATGTTTATATAAAATTTTAATCCACTTATTTTCATTTTTAATAATTTTGTTTTTATTTTATTTTCCCCTCTATTTTCATTTGATTTTTATTTTATCTATATTTCATAATTTCTTACTTTTTTATTAAATTTATTGTATTATTCTCCATGTCTTAGTATTTGAAATTTATTAAGAATCACATTTTCTTGAAAATAGATAATTTTCTTTCATTATTCAGGTTTTTGCCAACATTCATGAATCTAGTAAAAATAAGGCTCAATGAGACCAATATAAAAAATATGGATCAAAATTAGGTAATCATGCACTATTTTTATTAATTGGCAAATCAGTTACATCAAATACCTACAAAGATAGTTCTGCCCTCAACACCAACTGACAACCCTACGCTATCAATCTGTAGCTGGATGTTGAAAAAAGTTTTGACATAATTTTTATGTCAGAAGCATGGCAGAAGAAAATGTTTAGGTTTTTGAATTTCAAATTGTTATACTTGTGCTAACTTGGTTTGTTTTTTGCAATTATAGTATACTGATAAACTATTTGATAAAAACCTGCTACATTGATTTTTCCCTAGATCGGGAAGATAAATCGTTGAATGCAAAAAAAAATACAATAAGAAGATGAGATGTTGATATTGTTAACATGCCATGATAATGATTGAAATGAGACTTGATACATAAACAACAAAGTTCGGTTATGAAATAATATTACTTTTTTGTCATCAACATAACCAGATTCAAACTGACTTTGTAAAGCAAGCTGGTAACTCCGTATCCATATGAACGACGAAATATGGTTGATTCCTGACGCTGCTTGTTATACTATCCGCCCTTAAATTCTGCGTCCGTGATACATGAATGATCTATGAGCTGAGGAAACTTTCTTTCAGGATCTATATATCTTTCAAATAACTTACAAAAGCTGGTCATTCTTCTGGTTCCGAAACCATATTCACCAATTGAGAACAATCTGTTGCAAACGTGACCTGATACTGTCTTAAGTTCCTCATACATTCTATTGCCCATATTATCGCTTCAACCTCCGAATGAAGAGGTGAGAGGCTAGCTCTGACGTTCCTTGCCCCTATCAGGCCATCGTAACCTTCTAGTGTACTATACCAACCTTGTCCTGCAAAACGTTCAAGTTCTTTCCAAGATCCATCTGTGAAGCACTATCTCCCTGGAATTCAAGGTAAGGTCGATGTCTCCACATGTTGTGCCACATTATGTATGTTCAAAACCTGCGCCTCAGCCCAGAGTGAAGATTCCGTTTCCGAGAATCTAAGTGTTTCCCTGGGATCAATGTCCAGATTACTGAAAACTTTGTTATTCCTTCATTTCCAGATGTACCGAAGTATCCAAACAAATTGATGATCATCCATTTGTGGGCGGACTCTCCAAAATAGATGATCCATATTTGTGAAGAGAGAACTCGTGGGGAAAAAGTCGGGTTTGATAGTATCTTTAATATTACTAGATATACAGAAAAAAATCTGGTTAAAATATATGTGCGACTGATTTGTAATTATATTTTAAATTTAATCATAAATGTATGTTTTTAATTGAGTAACATGGTATTTTTTTAGTTTGTAATATTCATGATATAAATAGTGAATATTCGGATATTTGATGTTGTATCCGGGTTTTTAAATTATAATCGATTATATCTAGATAACTAATTATTTGTAATAAATTTCTTGTAAATAAAATTGGTACTTTATACGGATAAATGAAAGGTAATCCAGTGAAATTAAAAACCATATATCAATAGTTGTTAATAAGCATATATATATATATATATATATATATATATATATATATATAAAGGAGAAGCATCTCTTCTCACATGCAGCCACATCAATCAGAAAGAAAAAGGAAATCATGCCACCTGTGTTCCTCACAAATGCAATTTTCTTATTTCGTTAATTTCGTTTTTAGCTAATAACTGAAACTATTTAGGGCCACATAATTTAGAAAAAACCCAATTTCACACATGAACAAAAAACCTAATGTAAACAAACATTCTCATTCTTTGACGGAACTTTTTTTTTCCGCTGACGGAACTTCGTCAGTTCAAATCCTCTCAATTCCACCGACTACTGCTCAAATGATATGTAACGCTTTCGCCCTCATTGAAATTTCATCATTAAGTTTCACCATTAACTCTCTCATTCAAGTTCTCCTAAGACGTTTGATTTTAATTATCCATTTTCTCACTTCCATCTTTAAGTTCCTAATTTCTTTAACTATAATAGGGATGTAGAGTACTTGGAATCTCATTGCTTCACCAGATCTACTTCTTCCTTACACACACAACCTTCAACAATGGATCGGGGCTTGATTACAAGGGGAATGGTTACGTCACCAACTCATCCAAAAACTTCATCTGGAAAGTAGATCATGACGCCGTAGCCTCAATCTCCTCCAGATCGCCATTTTTAACTCGCAGCCGCAGACCCAAGCTTTCTTATTGCGGTTTGAACGGGATTGTGTACAACAGCAAAAGGATACCTCTTGGTGGTGAGAGAAATACATAGAAGATGTGTTGATGAAGAGACCGGGACGGCGAGGCAGATGGGATGTTGAGGAGACGGAGAGGGTTACGGTTGGGGTGGTGTCGCAGAATAAGCTTTGATCTTTTTAGAGTCAATATAGCTAGGGAAGGAGTGGTTTGTGACGAAGTTGAACCGGACGTGGAGGGATTCTCTACGGCGGTGACGGTGGCCGGGCAGAATAGGGTGTATGTTTTATATGGGTGAGTTATGGAGGATATAACTTTGGCCTATTAGTAAATGTATTTTCTTTATAAAATTTGAAAGTCAAAGACTTCGATCAATCATTAGCAGTATTCTTTGGTAATCTTTATGAATTATCTAATTATATAAAATAGAGTGTCTTTCACTCCCAGGGTGTCCACGTAAGCAGAAAGATCACTAATTCAATCGTTGAGTATCTGACACGTGTCCACTTAAAATGAAACTCTGCGTTTCATTAAATCATGTTTATTTACGCTTGGGCTTTTGTGCATATTTGGTGTCTTTGTTAAGCTGTATGAAACCCATTCTGATAGAGGGTAAGTAAAACCCATTCACCGAGACTTTATCACCTTCAACTCACGACTAATAGCGATTTTGATACTTAGGGTTCATCGTCCTTCTTCGATCTCTGACAATGGAGTTTCAGGATGATGGGATAGCTGAATCGTCATGAGGAATCTCTTGGTCGAGCTTCATTGGCGTCTTTCCGTATTAAGTTCTTCTCCTCTCAAACATAACGGGATCCATTGAAGTCGCCATTAACAACCATCTTTACTCCTTCAACCCACAGATCAATCATTCAATGCTTATATCTCTCTGGAAACACTTATAAAAGGCCAGCCTTCATCCTCTGAACATCATCCTCACAACTCCTAATAACACCAGAAACTTAATTTTGGTTATAATGGCTAACACATATATCTTTCTGGCGTAATTGATAACTTTCTGCAGGAGCCTCTGCTAACTGGATCATTCCTCTGTGATGCCTGATTGATCAGGTAACAATCATTAAAACCCAAAACTATGTCTTCTGCACTGGATGTATCGCATTAGTAAGAAAACAAGGTGAAAAAGTTGATTGAAAGTCAATTGACTGTGAAGTTCATGGATTGTTGTTATCAGGCAAGAAGCTTTATAATAAAGTACGAAGCCATGGATAAAGATTCCTCGGTACATACGTTTTCTTCATATCTTAATAATTATTTATTCACCGATATATATATATATATATATATATATATATATATATATATACTCAGGTTTCTTTCAGGCATATATTTCTTTTTTGTGATTGAACTCATATATTATTAAAACTTTTTTAATATGCATGTATATAACAGGGAGATCAAGCGTGGATCATAGGTGGAGCAATATAGTTTGTGAGATAACTGGAGCACCTTCTACAATGCCTAGAGTTAATAAAAGCGTCGGAGCATCCTTGGAGAAACCGGTAATAGGCAAATTAGGGACATGACCACGGCAATGGCTTCTTCTTCACCAATAACTTCAGTTGCTTACCCGGTAATTATTACTGGAAATGTAACTGCACTAGAGGGTGGCAGAAGAGGGCTCCGGTAGGAAACAGCAGAGAAAAAATCGTGCTTGTCTGATGTGGAGGTGAAGCTGCTAAGAACATGTGCATCCCAAGCTTTTTTGGGTATCTTGAAGGGGAGGGGACCCACAATATGTGGGAACCAAGAAAAAGAAGAAGAGAAAGTTGCCTGAGCAAGAGACGTTTTTGGAGAGGTTTTTGAGCTTTTTGCGGGCCCCACCGACGTGTGGCGGCCCGCGATTGGTTCTTTTTTTTTAATTTTTTTTTTTTAAATCGAACAAAAAAAAAAAAATTTTGAAAAACCCCAAAATGAAGAGCTTGGGATAACTGTGCTCTAAGGTTTGATGCCATGATCAAAATACTTTCAAAAAGAAGACCAGACAACTGATACTATTGCTGCTTTGGAGGATCTTCATCTCTCTATTCTTCACACAAACTTCATTACCATGGAACAAACCGTCCTGTACTCCTTTAATGGCAAGGCAAATTTCACCTTCGTACATTATAATCATAGGCGTTTATATCTATTGTACATCCTACATATAAAGTTTCTTACCATATGATTGGATTGCTTTAATTAAAATATGCATATTTTAGTAAGCTACAAGGAAAAGTGGACGTTCAAGGTTTCCTCCCAGCACAAGCTGCCATAGACGCAATTAAGGACTTCAAGTAAATTTGTTTTCTCCAAAACACCAAAGTGTTTTACACGTTTACTCTGTTATCTTAGTCACAAGAAACAATGTAATGTTTTAATCTAAACGCATTGATCTTTACGCAGCTTTCATCAAAGCTGGCTTGCAGCGTTAATGAACATACCAGTCAAATCCGTTCCTCCAGGTTTGCTTTCATACCTTCTCCGGTTCGCTGGAGAGTGGATCACTCTCACCGTTCGACAACATCCTGTTTATGAATTCGAAATTTAAGCCATTTCGTTCAGAATCTAGGTTTTATGTTGAATTCCGTACAGATCTTAGTCAACAAGGATATGTACGGATCTTATTCAATCAAGTTTAGAAAAATAGTAATCTACGTTTTCTGAATTTGTTTTTTTTTTTCGTTTCTTGCGAGTAAAGGAATTATGTTTTGGCTTTCCTTGGCACAGTGTAAGGAAGTTTGTGTGAATGTACATGATGATGACATCACCAACTCCAGTATTCTCAGTTTGCTTTTTAATATACCATTAGAAACTTTCTTAGCAACTCTGTTGAGTCTTTGAACGTTCCAAACTTTACATTTTTAACTTCTGGTATGTCCGACTATAAAAGTTTCAAACATGTAACCACAAACAATAAAAACAATAGATAATTAGTTAAATTTGTTGCCCATAACACCCTAAACACAATGACAATGTATATAAAATATCATTTGACATAGGTTTCGTAGAAACAATTTAACCAACTTTTTAAACCCACCAAAAGAGTCAATCAACAAACAACAGCACACGATCCCGTAAGCTCTTTCCACATCTTTATATATAAAGTTCAGTTTCTTCCCTTCTGAACTATGCCACATCAGCATCCAGGTCAGAAACTCACTTCTTGAGGAGATGACACGTGTTCAGCCAAAAGGTAATCAAAGTAAAATGGGCTTCGTCTTGAATATTTAGTGACTTCCTTCTTCTGTTATTAAGTTTTGTGAAAGTCAAAAGGTAACCCCGTTAGAGAGACTGATATCTTCTTACCGTACGCGATATCCAATTTTAGGGTTTATCTTCTTCTTTGATCTCTGACGATCTTCACCAACAATGGAGTTTCAGGAGGGTTGAGTTATACAAATCGTCGTGCACAATCCCTGTGTTAAACATCGATTGTGTCGTTTCTTTTTCGGTTCTCATCCTCCGAAATGTTACGAGATTACTGATTCAACGCCATTAACACCTTTTAACTCCTTCGACTAACTACAGATCACTCATTCAATGATTCTTATCTCTTTTACATGCGGTGGATCTCCACCTATATAAAGTTCATACCTTTAACACATCCCCACAATTCTTCATAGCTATACATTGGTTTCCGACGATTTGGTGTATCACTCACTGTAGTGATATCACCTCGCCGTCTTCTCCCTGTAGGTGCATCGCTAATTGTAAATCTCTCTGGATATTCAATATTCATTCTGATGAGTTTCGTTGTCAAATCCAAAACGCTGAGCTCTTCTGATTGATCTCCCTGTTTCACATCGCATTTTATTCTGTCAGGTGAAACAAGATTGTTCCAAATCCTCACGGTTTGGTTTCCGACGACTCGGGATCGTTACTTTGACGGAGCCAGTGTTAGCTATCATGGCAGAGAAACGTGTACAGCAGAAGACGACATCCAAATATCAGTCATGAGTTTGAGCCGGTGGAACAAAGGTAAATATCTCTGATAATCTAATACATTGCTCCTTGTGTATAAGTTTAAGTTTGACTCAATAAATATCAGAGAGGGATATGGAGAAGAATCTTTCCCTGTAAAATTGGAGAGGTTTATCGTGGTGATAATAGTGGATTTTGAGTTAATTGGGTCCTCATCTTCTAGCATATGCATCATCTATTTCATTCCAAGAGACATATACTCTATCTATTATTTTCGTTTGGTGCTTTTAATTTTATACGTTTTGTTCCAGATCGATGATTTATACATTCAGTCAAAGGTAGTCTCTAAACTTTTATATTCATATGCTTTCTGCAGAAAAAGCTCCTGCAGTGCTTCGACCATCAAGATATGTGTTTTGTATGTTTCAGGTCATGGGTTACTGCAAGGACACCTCTACACAACAGCATCACGAATTGAGGGTTAGTATCCTTCTTTATGTGTACCTGAGATATTAGAAAACAGACGGGTTAGCGAAGCAGCTTAAAGTCTAAACACAAAAACATGCTGGATTTGAGATGTTGGAGGGAGCAGATGAGCTATCTGTTGCAAAAAACAAGAATTGTGCTCATGTATATAACAAATTCGTTTCAGAGTTACATCTTTGCATAACTAAATACAGGTGGGAACGGGAGAGAGGTTGGTAGTCTTTAATTATGGGATATTCTGTGCATTACTATCCAAATAAAATGTGTGGGAACGAGTGTTTGTATGTCCTTTTACCTAAGTATTATTTTTTCTTTCTTTCAAACTGTGTGTTGGCGTCAGCATCTCTCTGATAATCTATTCTATTCTTATCAATAGTGTTAGTAAGGTTATGTTGTTTTCTAAACACATGTGGCATTTTCACCTTTTAAAATAAGGTGCTGCGAAGTCAACAACAATTTTCGAAGAACAGAGGTAGCAGTGGAAAATACATAAGCTGATTGCTTGACTTTTTGACTTTCATCGATTGTCATGCTCAAGGTACAATTTCCCAGCTTTTTCTAAGTTCCATAGTAATTTATATATTTTTAAATCGGAGGCAGAACATGCTTGTGGGCTGTTTGTTTTGTGTGTTTACTGGTATTTCCATTGATAAATTGGGAATCATCAACGTAGAGTAAAATAAGTCTGTCTTAGGATTGCTAAGGCTTATTTTAGATGCAAGTTTATGTTGATTCTAAGGTTTTTTGTAGAATGCATACATGGTCTTTAATTAAGTGCCAAAGAGATCACGTGCAAGATGAAGCTGAAAAATCCTCAGAAGAGAGATCAAATGCAAGCTAAGCATTCAGGAGTTCATATCCCGCAAATCTAGCTAATCCATCTGTTTCACACGTTTTTTAATTGATGCGTGCAAGAAGACCAGCAGTCATGGACTAAGATTCATGTTTCTTCTTCTCTATACCATTATATGCACGCCTTGATAGTTTGAGATTGAACAAGAAATTACAACATTGTTTCATAGTTTGAGAAGAAGAAATATGGTGGTTGGTGACTGTTTTGTAGCTATGACAAAATGGAATATATTGGACAGAGCTAGGCTGGTATTGGAGTTGATAAAAAATTTGAATTTTCTTGAAGAAATGCCAATATTATATATATATATATATACGTACTTCCATCGTATTGGTTCGAGTAACATGCACAAAGAACTATATGAGATATAATATAACTATACGGAGTACAATAAGATAATTGAAGAAGTAAAAAAAAATGGAAGAAAGAGTTAGTGCCTTAGTGGAACTATTTAAAATTCATAAACACAAAACTTATTAACTTGCTTAAAATAAAAGTTATAGCAGAACTATTTAAAATTTATAAACACAAAACTTATTAACTTGCTTAAAATAAAAGTTATAACAATTGTCTGTGTATATAAGTCACTCACAAATGTATTCATTACCAACTTTTTATCACAATTTTAAGTGATAAATCTTCAACAATGTGGGGAAGTAAGACACAAAAAACATACATGAGATGAATATATTGAGGACATTTAACAGTAAGTAAATGTTGCATTTTATTTACTTTTTAATGAATTTCTTTGAATAAGAAATATAATTTAGTTTACTTAAAATAATGAGTATTTATATTATCTTTACCTATTAATACTGTAATAAAATATATTATAAATATGAAATAACATATAAGCAAAGTAATAAACAAAATATAAAATAAATAATATATATAACAAATTGAAATATATAATCCGTGCGCGGACCGACCCTTTTTTATTTTAAGTGAAACAAAATATTCTTCAATTCAACCAATTAAATACTATAACTAGAATTTAATTAATGTTTGTTCGTTCTGCTCTTCATCTTATATATAATTACCAATATCAAAAAAATGGATACTAAAATTTTTGAACTACAAAAGACAAAAACAATGAATGATTTAAAATTATTTTATATTTTTCTATAGCTACTTATATTTTTATAATAGATTCTAAAATGTATATATTAAAATAAGCCTACTAAATATATAATCAGAATTAAAATTTAAACAAAAACCCGGGCCGATCCTAGTTAACTATATGAAAAGGTAACTATGACACACCATTAATCTACATCACATTTTTTTCAGAAACACCACAGCACATAATGGGCGATAACTTACATACGGATAGAAAGCCTCTCATCTCATCGGCACATCTTTTCCCAGTAGATGTCACACGATTATATATAAAAGTTAGATGTCACAATATATATATCAATACCTTTCGTTTCAGTAACTTTGAGAAAATACAAATTGAGCCTTTGATTTTTTTTTCTTGGATTCCCTCGAACTCTTATGAGCCCTAGATCGTTAAACATATATATCATCAAAAGTAATAGAGAAGACATAGGTTTTGTTAAGGAGACATTTTTTTCTTGGTAAGGAGACTTACTACAAAAAAAAAAGATAGAGAGAGAGATACTATTATTTAGTATGGAGTTATTTTAAGAAAATGTATATTTAGATTTGCAATCGTACTTGATGTTATAATTAAGTCGAGGACTATTCAAGTTTTCTTATACTTAAATACAAAATTTCAAGGACAAATAGATAATTTTTAGAACGAAGAAATCTAATTAAAATTTTTTGAAGTCTTTCTCATGAAATTTGCATATTTTTTGTCACTAAACTCAAGTTAAAGAAATTAACAAGAAAAGAAAAATGGAAACCATAACCAATGATTAATAATTAATCAAAACAAATATTTTTACAAAAAATAGTTTAAAATTAATGTTTAGAAGATATAACATATAAAAATGAAAAAATTATTGAAAATACACTATAATTACGAAATATAAGTCAACAAACAAAAATTTAGTGAAAATGCATAATCTAATCTAATATATATATAGACAAACTTCCAAAATATCTACATAAATCATACAACAAAAGGAAAGGAAATACATTTGTGACATTATCCCTCATGTTTCATCAAAACTCAGACCAACTGGAAAAAAATACCTATTCTCGCAAATATTTTCTCTTTCGTGCTTACCAAACTCAAACTTTAAAAAATTAATATGAAAATAAATGGAAAAATACAAACAGTGCAAAATATTTTCTTTTAGAAAAATAAAATTATATAATAAATTAAAAATAAAAATAATAATATCACCAAGTATCGACACATTTTTAAAGAAAGCAAAATGACATCATAACATTGTTTCTTGAACTTTTCCGTTTAATCATATAATTACAAAGTTCTGATTAACCGCAATACACAAAAATCTACAAAGAAAACGTATGACAGTAGATGATCTCAAAGAAATCAAATAAAACAAAGGAATGCATCATTAAATAAAAAATATTATTTCATTCAAAAAAATCACACTTATATAATTATGTAATTTAGTCAATTATACCTATTTCGGCTCTCAATATCGTAACATTTTATATAATAAGATTATATATCAATAATGTTTCATAAAAATAGATAACTAATCTTTCAAAACTTAAAACAAAATGACTGATCTTAACATTCAATTACGTCAAAATCCCGCGCGAAGTGCGGACTCGCCCTAGTATATTATATAACAAAGTATAAGAGGAACAAGGAGAAACTAATGGAATAACACTTCGTTGGATAAACAAAATTTAATTAAGAAAAAAAAAGAATAACACTTCGTGAACAAAACCAGGCTATAGTGTCTCTTCTTTGATATTTTTTAAGAAACCAATGAAAATCTCGAAGGATCCTTGGCACACATTATTGGAGGTCCCTAATACAAGGTCCTTAAAAAAAAATATATGTATGTATATACTATATACACGTATATGTTTGTGGGTTAAGGACTTCACGGAAACCCAAACCGAAAATTCTTTAATTAAGGAACTTTTGGTTTGGGTTTCCGTGAATTCCTTAAATCGCAATTATATACGCATATATAATATATACATACACATATTTATGTTCTAAGGACCCAATGCTAGGACTTCCCAATAATGTTGCCATCCAATAAATCTATGCATTTATTTGTGGGACATGAGACATTTACTTTTTTTTTGTCGGCAGCTTTACAGACTCATATTGACTCTGTGAACCAAACTGGAGGATCCACATCCATGTGAACGATATAAGACGGTTGCTTTCTTGCACTGCGTGCTAGACTGTCTGCCTTTGAATTCTGCGTCCGTGGTACATAGATAACCTCCAAAGAAGTGAAGCTTCTCTTCAAACTTCTTATATCTTCTAAATAACTTGGAAAGGCTGGCCATTCTTCTGGTTCCGAAACCATCTTCACCAACTGCGAGCAGTCCGTTGCAAATGTAATCAGATAATCGTCAGAATTCTCGCATACATTCCATCAATTGGATGAGAGCCTTAATCTCCGAATGTAGAGGAGATAGACTCGCTCTTGTATTCCTTGCATCCATCAAGCCATCAAACCCTTCCAAAGTACTATACCACCATTGTCCTGAAAATATATCATTTTCCTTCCATTATCCATCCGAGAAACACCATCTACCAGGGATAGTCGACACTGGTGCCATAGATGAAATTCTAGATTGTTTAACGCTCTGAGTAAGAGAACTTTGCGCCTCATTCCATAGACATGACTCAGATTCGGCCAACTAAAGGATATCCCATGGATCAATATCCAGATTACTAAAAACTTTATTATTACGTACTTTCCAAATATACCATAAGATCCATGGAAAATGATGATCTTAAATACTACATTTTACATTTGTAGTATTTAAGATATAAATATTAAATATCCGGGTATTTGTTTCTATATCCGGTTGTTTTTTCTGCGATGACGACAACAATGTGTCGTCTAGAATCGGTGGGAGAGCTCCTTGGCATCAAGGGTGACAGTGTTGATGTACCTAAACTCATTTGTGTCTGAATAAAGTCGCTGAGATTACGTGACATGATCTTGGAGATCAAAAGCCAAAGAAAGTCACAACCTTTTTCGCGAAGACTGTAAAAGATAACTCTTTTTTTTTTCCTCTTCTTAGCACATGGAGCTAGATCCAATGCCAAAAGTTGAATAAAAGACTTCCCTAAGCAGTTCTAAAACATCATCAAACAAAAACTAAAGAATGAATCAGACTCCATAGTTAAAGCCCAGATGACATGAACACAACAAAATCTTCAAGTAAACCTGGAGCCGAAAAACAAACAAAAAAAAGGAAGCTTAATCCAGCATAGATCTAACTTCCCAGATTTATGTAATCCCTTATGCTTGCTCTACTTAAAAACGTATGCTTTATATGGAAGCAAAAAGAAGACTCTCACCAGAGACTGGAAAATGAATACGGAGAGGTGGTAATGAGCTAGATGAAAAAAATCAGAATCCCATGTAAAGTTGAGAACTGAATAACCAGATAAGTTATGATCTACCCAGATATATTTGAGTTTGTCGAACAGGATCCTCTAGTGGTGCATACCTCTGGCGTTACCACGATCTCCAGGATGCTTGTGGTGCTTTCCGATATGACCATGTCTGACGCCGACGTGTCTACGCTGCAATCTCATTTTCTTCACTCCAAACACGTTGTAAACAAGTCTTCTTCGTCTCTTCTCTTGAACCGCCTTTGACCTTCTTTGCTTCCGTAGAAACTGATGCTCCATCTGTCTCATTCAAAGAATGTTTTTCTGTCAAAAAAGATTTCTCCTTTTTGAGATCATGATTCTTCACTCAAAGAATGTTAATAGCGATGGATCTAACAAAGGAGGAACCAAAAATTTTCTTACCTTGAACGTTTCTCATTGTTTGAGAATCTGAATCGGTTTCTCATTAGATTCAGATTAAGATTCAGAAGAGAGATGTTCAAAGAAAAAAGGGAAAGATATTTCGATAAAGAAAAATGAGAGATATTAGAAAGAGAAAGATGTGAGTTTTTGCAGCTGAAAATGAATTATAACCAGGGTTTTTAAATCCGGACCGAACCGGCGGTTAGACCGGGTTCAATCACGAACCAGACACCAAGTCGGGTTGGGTTAATGTCAAAACCCAGCTAAAGTTGAACCGGCTAAAAGTCCATATTGAACCGTTAAAAATCCGGGAACCGGCGACCTAACGAACCGTCTAAACCATGATTCATATAGAAACAAAAATTTTGTTAATAAAATTAGAAGATAAACTTCTTGAAGAATATCTTAAAGATGGCGTAGAACTCAATCATGGTGTGATTTTGAATTTTATTTCTAAATATAGTTTTTTAACTAATGTGTATATAATTTTTTTTAAAGGTGATGAAGATTTAGAGTGATAAAGACCTAGAGAGTAAACTTTAAATGTGTTTTTTCTATTGATTTTAGATTTGAACTATTAGATTGTTTTATTACTTCTATTGCATTTCAGTTTGCTATTTTCTAAGTTTTTTAAACATTATGGTTATTGAAACAATTTATTTGATATTATTTTTTTTGTTAAAATATGCATATTATTTACAAAACATCATTAAATTCTGTTTAATACATTAAACCCGGTCGAACCCTATCAAACCAGGTTGAACCATATTAACCCGTGAACCAAAATATTTCCGGTTCGCTCGCCGGTCCAGTTTTAAAAACACTGATTATAACACCGTGGAGACTTTTAATGTAGGGTAATTATTGTATACTAGGCCGTTTTCCGCGCTATGCGCGGATAATTACTATTTTATTTTTACTATTGAATTTATTGTATGAATATCAAATATTGTAGAATTTTCATATGTTCATAAACTATTTAGTGTGTAGGATATAGTATAAGAGAGGAGACATGTTCTACTATTTATAATAAAATCTTTTTATAAGTTGGCCAAATATCATAACTAAATTCAGAATACATAGATATTTCAAATGTTGGGAAGTTGCTCTTAGTTATCTTTTCTTGATTATAATCTTCTGAGTTGTAGATGGAAGGTTTAGTTTTAGCTCATGTATTGAACTTTACTCTTATTATTCCTTTGAAGTCTTTGGTGATTTTTATTATCTTGTCAAAGTAAACTATGTGGTTAATGATGAGGCGAATAATAACTTTCATGTAATAATAATTATTAATTAGTATGTATCAGACTTTTAAGTTTGTAATTGTTTTTACGGGGATATATTGTGGAGATAATGTTTGTCACCATGATAACTTTATATCTCATATTACTTATGTTGTGATGGTTCTTCAACATAGATGATTGGTTGTCCTATAGTATAAGCTTCATCTCCACGATTAGTGCCAACACTGAATTTGTGTTATGTCAAAAGAGCATCATCCAAGAGCTTGCTTCTTAGAAAACATTCAAAAGATTTAAAAATTAGAACAATTCGTTTGAGAGATTGGATCGTTAGGTATTTAAAAAAGTGACTGCCTAACCCTTTTTTTTTGTTAACCGAGAGGGTTATAGGTCTTGGCACGACTAATTCCTCGACGCCCGCAGGATCCACACGTATTCTTACCATTTAAAACATTGTGGATGACAAACGAAAATAAAACTACGGATGTCGTATTGGATTTTTTCTCTCAATCACCATTAGCCTAACCTCTAGTGTCTTAGAAATTTTATTTAGATACTTTACTTAAGCATCAAAGTTGACTAAAAGAGTTGCTACATATTATATACTTTATTCAGATATATATTCTTTAGGAACTCTTGTATCCATTCGTAGTTGTGAGCTATCACTAAATTACTCTATGTGCTTTATTTAGGTATATACGCTTATCAAATTAAATTTGTCTTGAATATTAGTTTTATAATCTAAATGAAAACAAAGTAAACACTACATTTTCTGCTTATTTTCCAAGATATATTAGCTAACTAATATACTTTAAACTTTAAATTTTATTAGTTTTTAATTATTTTTCAACTTTCAAAATGGTAGTCCCTCCGCTCCGAAAAGATACATGTTTTAAAAATATTTGTTTCAGAAAGATACATTTTTACTTTATCAGTGTATTAATTACTGGGTAAATTATAAATTTCAAAAAACATAATTATAGTTATTGAAATTCTATTGGTTAAAAGTTATGAAAAAATAGTTATAAAAATAATTTTGGTAATTAAAATTTCATATATTTTCTTTATATGTGTAAAAATTCTAGAACATACATCTTTTTGAAATATAAGAAGTACAAATCAAGATAATAAAAATGCGCAAATTTCACATAATTACTAAGTAGTATTTATGATAAATTTAACATAATTGCTAAATAGTATTTATGATTAAACAAAATTTTATCATTTTTATGTCTTCCATTGTTAGTTGGACTCTAAATATTGTGTAATACATGCTTAGCAAATTGTATATGTCTAAAATGTTAGTCTAATAACGCAGCGATGGAAAGAAAATCATCATTATCTATCTTGTCTGTTATCATTAATTTTAAATTTTTATTATTTTAAAAATTGTGTACATTTTCTTTATTTGTCTCTTATTAATTGATAAAACAGTTTAATAAATTTAGAGTTAAGAAAATATTTACTCATACTTCTTTTTATTTTACATTGCTTAACTCTCTCGCACCTTTGAGAAATATATAATTTGATCTTTTGTATAGCCTCTTCATCGATTATTTTACTCATCTGGATTCCTCATTTACACAAACAAAAATAAACAAATCAGAGAAAATCATTTCATTGTATTTCTTCTTTGCAACGATTAAAACTTGTGGTCAAAGCATATATACTATTACAGTGTAATAAATATTCGTCACTCCTTCCCCAGCACCACAATTTCCTTTAGCAAAACCTGAACCGTCACCGACATTGTAGTATCCAGAACCAGTAACTGTAGATGTTTGGGAAACTTTAGTCGCAGTTGCCGCTGTAAGACGGTGATTTTCAGCTCTTGGCCTAATGATCTGTCCCAAGATCGAAGCTCTGATGGTTATAGCCATGGCTGTTCTAGGCATCAGCACAGTGGTACGAAAGGCACAATAGCATGGACTGCCACAAACCATGAAGTCGAAAAAATTGATGATATGTTCTTTACAAACACCTATAGGCACGTTTGACGTTATGAGAGCAGTCGTGAGCATCTTTGCAGGTAAAGGCTAAAGGATTTTAACCAAAGCCGTTTTCGAAAGCGCAGCTCTTGCAGCTACTACAGGAGCTGAACATTGGAATTTCATACCAGGCTGAAGCTCATCTTAAATCGAACAGGTACAAACATTTCCATGTCAAATATCATTTTAAATATCATGCCTATGGAGTAGCTATTTTAATACTCTGATGGACTTGTCTCTTACAAAAGAACAATGTACGAACATCCAGTTTAGCAAAAAAAAACAATGTATGAACATTAAGTAAAGTAACCTTGCAGGCATCAAACATAGAAAAATACATAAAAGAATCAAAGCTGTCACTTGTCATGTTAGTTAAACTAACCAAAATAGATCTTGCTGGTTTAGAGTATATACTGTAAACATGGTACCTGTTGAAATGGTGTGCCGTCCGGTTGACAATACTCCAAGATGCAAGTTGGGGCTCGATATAACAGAAGATGGCACATTTAACTGATGTCATATTGCACGCCTTACACCCACATGTATTTATCCATTCTCACCCTTACATAAGAGTTAGATATTTCATATCAATGAAACAAACATATATAACTGTAGCGAAGAACATAATGGACAAAGAAATCCACAAACCTTAGAAAAATAAATGCAACTAGCCTCTTGGAGCTGATAAACATGCTTTATCCACTCTGAAGTAAATGACTGTGGTTGATCTTGTAATAACAACATCAAAAACATCAATCACCACAGAACGTTGATATAAAAGATTCTGAAACGCCACTCACTTACATGCAAATCTTTTGCAACCAACTCTTGAGTCGGAGATTGGCAGGATACCCTGAGAGAGGAAACAAAAGAGTGAATAAAACCCAACGTGTGTTACAGTAGATATAAACACAAACCAGGGATGGGAGACATTCATCCGCATGCTGCCTAAGTACATAAAACCCACCACGAGTACTTGTGTCTGATGCGGTCAAGGTTTTACGGAAGAAACACACCTAGAACATTGGCGGCCGAGAAAGAGCCTCTTTCTCAATTGCATTCTCGTCTTGTTGTAAGAGAAACAGAGACAGAAATCAGCCTCGTGAAGAATAAGATCATCATCTTATACTCGGCTCAAACAAACGAATTGGAAAGAACAACTTACATTCAGATCCAGAAATAAGTGCTTACTGTCTCTGCCTGTAAAATAAAAGACAAACAATTCAAAACTCAGAAATAAAAAAAAACTTCAAGGAAATGAGAAGACTATCTTTAAATCTACAATAATACAAAAATACTCTGCCAAAGGAGCTTCTATGGAAGATTCTCGAGATGCATATGTTGTTCTGGTGGTAGCAGCCGTAGGCCTGCCCATTTTTCATCATAATAGAACGACTAAATTCAACAAAAATAGAAACAAACAAACAAATAAAAATGTCAGAACAAAAAATTCCAGGAAAAAAAAACCAGAGAAACGAAGAGACAAAGTAAGGAAAAATGAACTCAGTGAGGATATCTCACATGATAAATACCTGAAGGCAAATAGAAGACTCATTGACATTTGTCGGCGGGAGACTTGCAGTGGTGACGGGAAAATTTCCGATGGATTTCATGGCTGTAGTTGTAGCTTCTTTAGTGGAGGTTTTCGATTAGGATTGAATGAAGATAAGATGGAACGCTTTATATAGAAGGGGAAAAAGAGGGGGTGAAACGAAACCATTTAAGAAGACTTAAAACTATTATGAGTCGTGGTTACGGTTACTGATCGGTGAAGACGAACTGGGATAGTCGGAAAGAGCAAAACTTTATCCCTTAGACACTTAAAGCTATATGGATTTATTAATTAGGCCGTTTAATAATGAATAGTGAGCCCAAAATAAAAGACCAATTTCGACGATGACATGGCAAGTAATTGCTCTTTGATTGGCTGATTTTTCTGAACGACGTGGACGCGCTCAGAGGGCTTGATATCCTCATTTTAGTATAGCATATATAGATTGTATACCAAGTTGTGTCCTATTTCTGAGCTAAGTGTACTGGAAGTATGGAATTATCAAAATTTAAACAGTGGCTGTGAATTTTCTTTCCATAACGTGCAAATAATTTTTTTATATACCTATCTACTGCAATTTCCCTAAAAATAATTAAGTTTTAGAAAAAACTGTTTGCATTTGTTTAATTATTTTTTTTCTTGTGTATTATATATATTTTTACAGTCTTTCTATACTGTTTTGATAGTGCAGTTCTATATTTGTTGCATAGAGGAGAAGGACAATTTCAACAAAACCATTTTTGTACAGTACAAATATAGTTACTTATTACATTGACTAAGTCATATAGTTATTTTCTCTCTTTTGTTTCCTTTTTGGTTATCAGGCAAATTAACCATGGGGGAATTAGGAAAATAAGCCATATTGAGAATAGATTTGTCTACATATATCTTTGTATTAATTTATCAATCATGGACACAATAACCCTTATATTAATAAACTAATTTTTTAAAATTATATATAACTGAGAAAATATTTTTTTAAAAAATATAAATTCATGTGAATTTTTTAACATGTTTAACTATAAAAAAAAATAGTAAAATGTATTTGCTGATCTATATTTTCTAGAATATATATTATAACCATTTTTACAAGTATATAATTTATATTCTAACTTTTCTTCTAAGTTTAAGTTTTAGCGTGGTTATTATACATATTATAAAGTTTTCTCTATGATCTATCTAAATATAGAATACATCAACCTATGTTCTAACCGTACTACTTTGTTATTCATAACATACGATACGTATTGTAAGTTTTGCACTGTGTTTTAGAAAAATATAGAAAACCTTAATTTATTTTCTATCTTTACTTTGTCTAGTATTAAATAAAATAACTAGTTCTTACGTGTATGTTATGTTTTAACTGGATTATAGTTTATATTTTAACCATATGTCATTGTTCTTTTTTTTGTTATCAATTTATATAGACTAAAACGGACTCTGTAAACCAAACAGGTAGCTCTCCAACCATATGAACGACAAAAGATGGTTGATTCCTGACACTATGTGCTAGACTATCTGCCTTTGAATTTTGCGTTCGTAGAACATGAATGATCTTTACTTTTCATTTTAGACTTCTACATACATATTAAAAAAACACTTAATTCTGTATATTTTCAATATAAAAACATCATTCCCCATACACCTAACTATATTTCAACCAATAGAAAAATAAATAAAAGATTAAAAGTAATAAATTTTGCCTAGAAACCCTAAAACGACACTTATTTTGTGACAAAAAAATTTCTCTACAGCGACAAATAATTTGAAACAAAGGAACTTTAATTTAATTCACTACAAGAAAATATTTGTATTGTAACTAATTTTTTGTCACAATATAAAAGATTCCGTCACAATATAACCATTGTGACATATTTGTGACCATTTATAAATGGTTACAATACCATCGTCACAAATCTTTTTAGGTAGCAAAAACGTAACAAACATTGTGACTAACTTAATAGTAATGATTTCATCACAAATTATGACGATATACATAAGTAACAAAATGGTCACAATTAATGACCATTAACAACGTAGTAAAATTGTCATATTATGCGACTCATATATCGTTTCAGCTTCGTCTCTTATTGTGACAGAACAGTAGTCTAAAGTTGTAACAATTAGGGACTGATAATTTGTCTCCAATCAGTATTAATTTATGACCACTATACAAATTAACTCGGTCACACTTTATTACTAAAAATTCCCTACGAATTCATCTTAACAAGCTACTGATCTCATATTTCTTATTCATCCCAATGTTAAAACTTCGAATAGATTTTGTTACAAGCGCTGTTTATGTAGGCAGTAATACATTACTATGATTCATTAATAGTTTTTTGTTACTAAAACAAGAATGTTGACACAAAACTACAAAAATATATAATTATAAACAAACAAGCGGTGAAGTGCGATCGTCTTTGTGGATTGAAGAAGAATTATCCTCATCAGACCTTTTCCTTTGTGGATACCCACCGCTGGTGATGTGAAATGCACATCCGGTCAAAAGCGACTCCTGTGGTGCTCTATGATGGGTGGTGGTGGTGAAGCGCGACTGCTCGAATCTCCTCTCATTCTTCTCAGATCCGAGAATGATAACAAGTGACGGCCATTGATGTGCGGTGGTTCCAGAGGAAACAAAGTCTCTTCTGGTGGTCGAGGAAACTTCGGATGATGTCTAAGGTGGTGGATGCTTCTTGTCTTCTCCGACGGCATACCAACTTCGTCAAAATATTAAGAAGAAGCGAATGGAGGAGGAGAAAGGCATGGAGAAGAAGGAGATGAGAGGAGGCGACATAGTGAAAAACACGACGACTCCTCTCTAATTCTTTTGATGGCTGCTAGGGTTGAATAATGAAGAGGGTGATGCATATATGTGTATATATAGTACGATTAATAAATAATGAGAAGGATAATTGGGCTTTTATTGGGCTGGAAGCGTAAAAGCGTAAATCCCATTACAATTTCACTACTCTCTTGTGTGGGTGTTTAAAATGAGTTCGTAACAATTTATCTCTTTTACTTATTTGTTTGATTTTACATGAACACAAGATAAACAATCAAAAGCTAAAAGTCACTAACATATATAGGTAAGATAAGTTTATGAATTTTATCTAATAAAATATGAAAACTGATGCTTAATCTTAATCATCTTCTCCAAATTATTGGAGTAAATAATTATTTAATAATAACTGACTAAAAGTTTAAACAAACTACAATTATAGCAAAAGAAGTAAAATGTGATTTTAAATTACAAATAGAATAATTATTGAAAAGTAAAAATATATATTCGTAAAGTATATATTAATATTAACATGGTTTGTGACTAATTTTAGTAGCTACATTGTATCTAACTGTAACATAGAGAAACGTTAATAAGTTCGTCGAAATTAGTTAGTGCAACAATAGTTACAATAACGTCACTACTTCTGTGTTACATATTTCCGTCACATTAATGTTGCTAATTGTGACAAACTTTTGTTACAACTTAGATCGTCACCGTATTGAGACGAAATAACTACTAAAATGTGACATAATAAAATAGTTACAATAGCGTATCTGTTGTGTCACAAATTTATGACTAATAATTTTTGTCATAAAATTCCGTCACAATAACTTAATTTTCTTGTAGTGATTATTTTTGAACCGAACTAATACCAAACTGAATAAACCCAAATAAAACCAAACCAAACTAAACCTCAACTAACACAAACCAAAGTTAGTTTGGTACGTTTAGTCAGAGTTTTATCAAATCCAAAATAAACAAACTGAACCGAAAACAAACTAAACTTAAAGTTAACCTGAAATTCCCAACAAGCTCTTGACCAAATAAATTATCAAAGTTACATGGTCAACAAGCTCTTTAATATAACCAACAATAAATTATCAAAGTTGACCAAATAACCAAACTATCCTAAAATGGATGTGCAGAATGTTTAAACCAATTTAGTAAACCGGTTATCGAGACAAGGGATCACCTCTTCTTTTCATGTCCATATTCTATTCCTATACGGTTTGGCATGGGTTGGCACATCGTATTACTGGCTCTCATACTGATCTGGATTGGCAGCTAACGCTGGACTACATGGAGCAGGTTCGAGATGGTACTCTGGATGGTATTCTTATTAAAATGCTATTTCAAATGACAACTTATCACTTGTGGCGAGAACGTAATGCAAGGAGGCACCATACTAGTTGGGTGACTGCAGATGCCATGTGTAAGATGATTGACAAAGCTATCCGAAACCACATCTCTTCTCTCAAGTATAAAGCTGGACACAAGCTTGAAGGACTAATGCGTCGGTGGTTTTTCCACACTGTGGAGTCTTGATTTCTCTTTTCTTTTTTTTCTTCATTTAGATTTCACATAGGCCAACACAGCATAGAAGAGTAGTCAAAGTTAGCTTTATTATTCTTTTGTAAATGTCAGTTCCCTTGATGGATGAATAAATTTGAAATTTCATCAAAAAAAGGAAAAAATGGTTAAAAATTGCAATATAATAAGATGGAAATCCGGTCACGACTGGATTAGTAAGAGAAAAAAAGACCATTAGAGTAAATAAATTGTTAAGATCCATATAATTAGGGCTTAGATCGTGATTTACAAGACTCATTAAATGCTTACATGTTCTGCATTTAAAAAAAAAAATCAAAAAGGGATCTCACGTATAAACCCACCAAAACAGAATTTTTGTTATAAATCATATGGTGGACGTCCATAACCGACCCATCGGTACCAGCCCGTCCGCATAGATCATAGGCGGCCAGTTTTTTCCTTTCTAGTCGGATCCTACTTTTTCTTTTATGTTTTGGTCTTATTTTCCTTTTCCTAGTTGGATTAGGATTTGTTATCTTTCCATTTATCTATGACGGTTTATCTATTTGTAAATCCCTATATAAAGGCTCCATTATGTTTATGAATAATACACATCTTTCCTTAAGTTTTACAATACGTTATCAACACGATAGACCCTAAACTCTAAGCTAAAATCCGATCACCAAAAACCCTAACCCTAATCGGCGATAAACCCTAAACCGGCGAGAAACCCTAATTCTATCACTCTTCCAGCGTGAAACCTAATCCTAGACGGCTCGAACTTTTCCCGATTGCGAAACCCTAAACCCGACCGTGAACCCCCATCCATACTCAAGGCGTTCCCGATCTCAGCTCGTCCGCAACTCGGTACTCGGCACGTTCGCGACCCAACATCAGCTTCAGTTTGTTCATGACTCGATAGCAGCTTGTTCCCGTCTCAGCTTCAATCCGTTCGCGATCATATAGCAGCCCGTTCGCGACCCGACAATCTCAGCGACGATCAGCTCGAAGATCTCCTCTTGTTGATCTTGTCCATTCAACCCAATCAAAGGATAAGATGTCGAAAATCAGCAACTTGGAATATGCTGCTCTAAATCTCTCTGGAGATGATTACTTACAATGGGCACTTGATACTAAGATCATCCTGAAATCCAAGGGGCTCGGTGAAAGTATCACCGAGAACAATAATGTCACTGAGAAATATAGATACGGATCTATCCTAATTATTCGCCATCATCTGGCTGAGAGTCTCAAAGATCAGTATTTGACAATTGAGAATCCCTTAGACCTTTGAACAGAGCTGAAAAGCAGATATGATCACCAAAGAACGGTGATCTTACCAAAGGCTATGTAAGATCGGAGGAATCTCAGAATCCACGACTTCAAGTCCGTGGATGAGTATAACTCAGCCCTATTCAAAATCGTTTCAAAGTTGAAACTGTGTGGTGAGGAGATAATGGATAAGGATATGCTATAAAAGACATTTTCCACCTTCCACACAAGCAATGTGTTGTTACAACAACAATACCGTGAGAAGGGCTTCAAGACATATGCAAATCTGATCTCATGTCTATTGCTAGCTGAGCAAAACAATGAGTTATTGATGAGAAACAGTGAATTGAGACCTCCTGGATCAACCCCATTACCTGAAGCCAATAAGGCCGCACAGGAAAAGAAAGAATCCAAAGAAAGTAACCACGTCCATAATGATAAACCACACAGCCGTGGCCGTGGTGGATGGAGAGGACGTGGTTTTGGCCTATACAACTCATATGGCCGCGGGAATAGCTATGGAAGAGGCCGTGGATATAAATCCCATTCAGGCCGTGGTCGAGGCAGAAGCAGTGGTATTTCTAAACCACAACACTCGACCAAATCAGTGTGCCATAGGTGTGGAATGGATAACCATTGGGCTAAGACATATAGGACTCCCAGACATCTTTGTGACTTCTATCAAGAGAGTCAGAAAGGGAAGAATCCAGAAGCCTAGATGGTCCGTCATGATGGGGAAGATGATTTTGACCATGAACAAGATGACCTTATGGAATATGAAACATCTGATTGTTTAAAAGAATAATGTTGCTTTCGACTTCTGTGTTTTGTTTTGCTTTATGTTTTCTTTGTTTTATCTCCTTGAATTTATTTTCTATTTCTATTTCTTTGTCTGATTTATATACTTAATAAAACCAAATGCATGATTTTAAGATTTAAAGTCTACATCAATATAATTACGGGTATAGTCAGTCCAATAAAGGGCTACGGACAGGACAGTGTATTGTTGCCTAAAGGGCACGCATCTAGTGATATCGGATGCATTATATTCACCCAAGAAAGACCAATTGAATTTTAAAGATATAAGAATGAATGGTTTCCATATTGAAACAATGGGCAAAGTAAACAAAGGTTCCTTCAAATAATGATATACGTCTAAGGCCATAAGAAAGTGGTCGAGACTATACCGGCATTCTCTACTGGTATATACTATGCAAAGATCAGTATGATAGAGGCAAATGCCACGGTAAACAAAGTGTTTACCCACGATTTCACTAAATGGCACAACCGGTTTTTGGCCATCCCGGTTCAAATATGATGCGAAAATTGATATACAAATGGGCACACATTGAAAGAAAGAAAGAAAGAGTTATCCCAAAGAATATCACGTGTGTAGCATATACACAAGGGAAACTCATTGATAGGCCATCACCAGTCAAAGTGACTAAGTAAATAATAAGCTGGTGAATTCATATCCCAAGCGTTTAATGTTAGTTGTATGTCCATGGGGGCAAGTGTGGAACATTGGTGCATGTCCATACATAAAACGGCTTTGACCGAATCTTTTTAAAACGCATACAGCTGATTTCTAGACCATTACTTATGAGGTCAAAACCCCCAGTCTCAGCTTGGGAACACGAAATTTCACATGCATCTGAGTTAATATGCATCAGGCCATCTAGTGAGCATATATATATTCCCCATCAATTAAATCACGGGTCATGAGCCAGACATATCCCATCTTAAGACATTTGGATGCGTCTATGTACAAACTGCTCCACCACAGAGAACTAAGATGGGACCTCAAAGGAGGATGGGGATATATGTTGGATATGATTCTCCCACGTTTTCTTTTAAGTACCTTGAGCCAAATATGAGTGATTTATTTAAAGGCCAGGTACGCGGATTAGGGGGACAAAATAATAAGCTGGTAAAAGAATGGTAAAAGAGATTACATGGAATCAACCATCATTGTCTTGGCAAGATCCTCGGACTAAAGAATGTGAATTAAACGTCCAAAGGATAATACATTTACAAAAGCTAGCTTATCAATTGCCAGACTCATTTGCTGACCTGAAAGAGGGTGACTAAGTCATATATACCAGCTTGTAATGCACCAAATTCGAATAGAAGTCCAAAAGAGACATAATCAAGTTGCTACAGAGTCTAGAAAACGTATGAAACGTGGTAGACTAATAGGTTCCAAAGATAAGAATCCTCGGAAACAAAAGAAAGGTGCAGAGAATGAAAACAAATCTGAGGTCGAGGAAACCACAGACATGGACATAAGGCCGGCCTGCTCTAAGGTACCAAACACTGAGGCTTGGGACGCCAAGCTTCAGGGTACTAATGGTCCTGATGATAATGAGATTGTAATCTATTATATCATGTTTGGAACACA
The DNA here is from genome assembly GCA_016771965.1 of Brassica carinata. Classification (NCBI taxonomy): domain Eukaryota; kingdom Viridiplantae; phylum Streptophyta; class Magnoliopsida; order Brassicales; family Brassicaceae; genus Brassica; species Brassica carinata. The sequence continues at coordinate 37,729,526 of CM028688.1, forward strand.
TTGGAACATAAAAGATGTCGACATAGATGATTTATTTACATACAAGGTAGCATTTGAATTTACGGATATAAATGAGGATCATGAACCCACGTCAATAAAAGAGTGCGCACTCGTAGATCAGATTGGATTAAAATGAAAAGCGTGGAGTTAAATAGTCTAAAGAAAAGAGGCATATTTGGTCCCATAGTTCAGACACCTCTAGATGTGAAACTAGTTGGACAAATGAGTCTTTGTGAAAGAAATGAAACATGGCGATATAGCAAGATATAAGGCACGGCCATATGCACAAGGATTCTCACAAAGACCAGGAATCAATTATGAGGAGATATACTCCCCTGTGGTGGATGCAACAAACATTTAGATTCCTAATAAGTCTGGCCATAAGAGAAGAAAATAGACTTGCGGTTAAAGGATGTAGAAACCGCCTACTTGTATGGTCCACTGGATAATGAGATATACATGAGAGTCCCAGAGGGTATTGAGTTGTCAAATGCAACAGGTTCTCGAGAACTAAAGTATACAAGTGTATGTTAATGATCTAAAATATCCTAGGAACCACTGGAGAGACTTCCCAAACGATTATCTAAAGAAAGAGATTGAAATGAAAAATTTGGACAAACAAAGTTTTTTTTGGGATTACAAATTGAACATCTTAAAAGATGGAATCCTTGTGCATCAAAGGACTTATAGAAAGGTATTCAAACGGTTTTAACATGGACCAAAGCTCGCCCATTGAGGGTTCCCATAATGTCTCTTGGTCTGGACACAAACCCATTGTAAGTCCCAAGAAGGACATGGTCGTGAGGACCTTTGACTTGGACACGGATCCTTTAGCCCCAAGGACAAGGAATAGGTCCTTGGTCCGGAAAAGTCCCTTACCCAAGTGCCATTGGCGCCTTGATGTAATAGGCAAGCCATACTAGGCCGGACATGTCTTTTTTCGTAAATCTCTTGTATATGTTTAGCTCATGTCCGACCATGAGGCACTGGAACTAAAGACATACACGTCCCTTACCTTAAGTACTATTGGCGTCTTGCTTTGATGTATTTTTCATGTAATACACATCCGGACATAAGTATTGATGTAAACCTATTGTCTAGGTTTAGGTCATGTCCGAATATAAGGGACTGTGACAGGATAAAATACATTCTATGTTACCTACAAGGAACTAGAGATTTGAGATTACATTATACTAACCAAAACCCAAAAAAGGTTAATATGTTTTGATTAATACAGGTTATCTCTCTGATCCACAATGATAGATCCCAGGCAGGTTATGTCTTTGTAACACGGTAGCACTACTTTATCTTGGTGTTGAAACCATTGGTCATTGGTTTAAGGAGAAGTGGCGCAGCACAAGGTTATCAAACGAGATTCGTTTAGTCTGATGAATACCCGAAAGTCGAATGAAGCTTGTTGTATCGTTGATTCACAGGAATGCCGATAAACAAGGAAAGAGATGAACTTGAAAGTTCTGTTTTCTGAATAATATTAAGCGTGATCTCTTACCACGTTGTTACAATCTTTAAATACAAGTAAAAAGGAATATACTCTCCTAAAGATTGATATCTTGTGTATTTGCATAATTTTAATCATTGTTTTAGCTTCTTTTTGATCTTTCTAATCCATATAGAATGCATATAGATTGCATTTGCATTGCATTTATCCTTATCAGGTATCGGAGATGCTAGTTGGTGACTTTGGTGACATAAGAGATGATTTTGGAGCAAAAGGATGATTCATGTTCGAGAAAGCTCCCCAGGACTAAGTGTTCCAGCGGCCTACTGCCCCAGCGGCCTTGCATCCCCGTCACCTATACCGCTGCAAATCATGACACAAAGTTGGAAATGCCCAAGTGTTGGCGCGGCCTGCTGGCGCGGCCTGCGCATACCGCGGGCATTTTACCGGCAGCTCACTCGGCCTCATCCCGCGGTCTACGAAGCCGCGTCACGAACAAGAAGCCCCACACGGCTAAGTGTCCCAGCGGCCTAGGTGCCCCAGCGGCTTTGTGGCGTGTCATCCAGGCCGCTGGAAGCCCTGTTTATTGACTATTTACCATTTTGCCCCTCTACGTTTTAGACTCTGAAAACCTAAGTTTAAGTGTTTTGTGTAAGCCATCAGGCTAGATTATCTTTTACTTTGAGAAAAACCACCAAAAACCTCTTGGAAAAGTTCTTCTCTTTGATTTATTTGATCATTGTTCTTGTTATCTTGTTGATTTGGATTCCATTATCTATTCTTCTCTACATGATTAATCTTCAATCCAATATGGGTTTAAGAGGAATCATGGAGATTAGTGAGTAATCCTCATTTGAATTCATGGGTTAGGAAGATTAAGGGTGATTAGGCTAGATCTAGGATGTTTAGGTGTGGATCATTCTTATTCCTTGCTAGTAGAGTATTCATAATGCATCTTCTGAGTTGGCCTCTCAAAAGTTGATCTTTAGGTATTTCCCACCCACAAGGTGTTTGATGAAATGCTTGAGACAACTCTCCTAAGCTTTTAACATACTTTACCAAAGACATTTGTTGTTAAAGGTGTTAAGATAGTCAATAGACTTGTTAGTAATGATTGCTTTCATATTATTCAACCAAAGATATTTGATGTTTGAAATGTGATAGCAAATGAACATTCATCTAGACATAGAGTTTGTTTAAGATTGTGTCTAAGCTTAAGGTTGATAGTTTGATTGATCATTTGCCATCCTTAGTTCGAAACTTGATCACCCAAGGTCTAATTCCTATACCCATGAGTTCTCTTTTATCATAGCCAAATAAAGTCTCTTCTTTTATTGATTTATTATTCTGTTATTGCATTCTCTCATTGCATTCTCTCATTAGTAGTAGTTTAAAACCATCCAAATTATCGGTTGCACTTAGATTAAGTAGGTACTTGTATTCTTGGTGCTTTGAATCCCTCAGAACTGGTTCGACATTCACTCATACTACAACATTTGTCTTAGGAGCCTTGAAAACTCCTAACATCAAAGATACGCTAAGCTAATTCTTAAAGATTCCTAAAAAGCCTTTAACAAATGAAAGTCCAAATAAAGTAAATAAACGAAAAGACTCTTCCCGCCATGATCGTATGATGAAGAAGCTCGAGCAATGGCGGAGGTGAAGACACGCTGCATCAGGTCTTTCCAGGTAGAATAAGATTTGACCCCGAATCATGATCCTCGTTATCGCCCTTGAACTTGGTGAGGTATTTGACGTTAAAGACGTTGGCTCTTTTAATATGATCTGGCAGCTCAACTCTGTACGCATTATCATTGATGCGCTCCAACACTTTCAACGGTCCGAGCTTCCGAGAGCGAAGCTTGTTGTACTCATGAGCAGGGAGGCGATCCTTCGTTAGGACAACCCAGACTAACTCACCAGGAGCAAAAATAAGTTCCCGCCGACGAGTATCAGCGCGAGCCTTATATTTTTGAGCAGACGCCTCCAAATTCTGAGTTACCTGCTTATGAACTTGTTGCAGAGACAAAACAAAGTCTGCGGCTTTGCCATGAACACGTCTAGGATCCGGAAAGGGAGCCAAGTCCAGCGGGCACCGTGGGCTCATACCATAGACCACATGGAATGGACTAAACCCCGAGCTCCGATTAACCGCATGGTTATGGGCGAATTCTGCCTGGCAGAGGTGCGATTCCTAAGCTCGTATGTACTCACCCACAAGCGCTCGAAGCATGTTCCCAAGCGACCGGTTAACCACTTCCGTCTGACCGTCGGTTTGGGGGTGATATGCTGTGCTCATATCCAGTTTTGTATTGAGTTTCTTCCACAAAGAACGCCAGAAGTGACTCAAGAATCAAGTGTCCCGATCAGACACAATCGAAGTAGGAAGCCCATGTAAGCGATAAACATCAGAAAAGAACAGTTGGGCCACGCGGACAGCATCTGTGGTGCGCTTGCAAGGTATGAAATGCACCATTTTAGAGAAGCGATCAACCACGACGAAAATTGAATCATTCCCTTTCTGCGTACGAGGCAAACCAAGTACGAAATCCATGCTCAAATCGGTCCAGGGCTGAGTGGGAATTGGTAGCGGCAGATATAAGCCTGCATTTGATGCTTGGCCTTTAGCTAGCTGACAGGCACGACAGCGCTCCACGTAACGTTCGACGTCACGACGCAAGCTCGGCCAATAATAAGAGGTAGCCACCAACTGCAGAGTCCTGTCGCGGCCTACATGCCCTTCGCCATGAAGTTCATCGATCACTCTTAAGCGCAGGCTGCAATCAGGTAGACATAGTTGTGACCCGCGAAACAGAAAACCATCCAGCAATCAGAAGTCGTCGCGCAAGCTTCCCTTCACCTCTGGTAGTACTTTCCCGAAGAAAGGATCCGACTCATACAAGTCAGAGAACGACGCAAAGCCCGTGACAGAGGTGTGTAAGGTCGTGAACAAACCATGCCGTCTACTCAGCGCGTCAGCTACATTGTTCAGCTTTCCAGACTTGTGGTGAATGGTGAACGTGAACTGTTGCAGGTAGGCTATCCAATTAGCGTGCCGCGAAGAGACCTTGACCTGGCTATCTAGATGTTTCAGCGCATCGTGGTCGGTAAAGAGCACAAAATCTCTGTGAACCAGGTAATGCCGCCAGTGACGAATAGACTGCACCACAGCGTAAAACTCGACGTTGTAGGTGCTATAACGGCTGCGGGCTCCAGAGAGCTTTTCACTATAAAATGCCACAGGACGAGAATTCTGGCTAAGCACGGCACCTATGCCCAGCTTTGATGCGTCGCAATGAAGCTCAAAGGTCTCTGCAAAGTCCGGCAAAATTAGGACAGGAGCTGTCGTAAGATTCTGTTTGATCAAATCGAACGCCTCATTAGCTTCCTTAGTCCATACAAACACGGCTCCCTTCATACACTCAGTGAGTGGCGCCATAATCGTACTGAAATGTGAAACAGATCGACGATAAAATGATGCTAGCCCATGGAAGCTTCGTATTTGTGATACTGTCTTTGGTGTAGGCCAAGCTCGAATTGCTTCCACCTTAGACAAGTCCATAGAAAGACCCTTCTGTGAGACAACATATCCCAAGAAAAGGACTTTGTCGGTACCCTATTCACACTTATGACGAGCCACGAACAGCTGTTCTCTGCGCAAGACCACAAGCACCTGTCACAGATGGTCCAGATGCTCCTCCATCGATCCGCTAAATATCAAGATGTCGTCAAAATAGACAACGACGAACTGACCAATAAAAGGCCGGAGTGCTTGGTTCATGATGCGCATGAACGTACTAGGGGCGTTGGATAACCCAAAATGCATAACAAGCCACTCGAATAAGCCCTCACGCGTCTTAAACGCAGTCTTCCACTCATCTCTCGGTCGAATGCGGATCTGATGATATCCACTTTTGAGATCAAGCTTAGAGAAGATGCTAGCCGCTCCAATCTGGTCCAGTAAGTCATCCAGCCTGGGAATGGGAAATCTGTACCTTACGGTGATTTTGTTGATGGCTCTACTGTCCACACACATTCTCCAAGTCTCATCTTTCTTTGGTATCAATAGCGCTGGTACTGCACAGGGGCTAAGACTCTCTCGGATTTGACCCTTTGCAAGCAAGGCCTCCACTTGTTTTCGCAGCTCCTCATGTTCCTGAGGACTCATGCGGTACTGTGGTCTATTCGGGAGGGACGCTTCCGGAACCAAATCGATCTGGTGCTGTATATCACGTAGAGGTGGTAAGCCCAGTGGAAGGTCCTGTGGGAACACATCGCCAAAGTCCTCAATCAAACGTATGATAAGCGGGTTCACAGCTTCTTGTTGCGAGGTAGCGGCTGGGACTGTCAGTAGCGCAAATGCAAACTTCTCTTCTTAGAGTTCATGAGCAAACGACGCATAAGAACACAGTAGAACAGTGTTACTCGAGCCTGTTCCTTCCCGCAGATGTGGTGGAATGTCGTTGTTGCGCGGCGCTGGTAGTGGGGGTTCCTGGCTGGGAAGTAATACGATGCGACGGTTCTCGAAGAAGAAGCTATAAGTGTTGCTCCGGCCACTATGAGCGACGTCACGATCATATTGCCACGGTCTGCCGAGCAGGACATGACTGACATCCATAGGCACCACGTCACAGTAGATTTTGTCCTTGTAATGAGCTCCAATGGACAGTGAGACGAGAACCCTGTGGGTTACCCGGATTTCGGCGCCCTCTTGCAGCCAAACGAGCTTATACGGAGCCTGGTGGTCAGACCTTCTCAATCCCAGTTTCTGCACTGCCTCCTCTGAAATCACATTGCGCCAGCTCCCGGAATCTATCACATATCTGCAAATTTTCCCCTTGATGGTGCAAGTCGAGGAGAAAATATTTGTGCGGAGCCACGGCTGGTCATCCTGGCGCATGGGCCCATGCGCTAAGCACACTCGCCTTAACATCAGGAGGTTTCCTTGATCCCCCTCTGTGCGTTCCTCAGTGATGCCCTCCAGGAGTTCCTCGTTGTGATCTGATCCCTCTTCGTCCCACTTGACCTCGTCAGTCAATAGGCCTCACTTTGTTGTATTGGGACACGCTGTTTGCCTATGACCCGGTTCACCACAAGTGTAGCATCGTAGTGCATTGGGGCGACTCGAACGTCTCAGATCTTCTGCTTGATTCGGTTGCTTCGTAGCCACGCTAGTACGAGCAGCTCCTGCGTCATTGTTCTCCTTTGAAGCTTGAGCTTGCGTCGTCTCATTAGCACTAGAAGAAACTAGAGCACGCGAAGACGAAGGCCAATTCTGTGTCGGCGTTTTGAATTGACTCTCGAAAGCGACAGCTCTCCTATGCGCCTCTGCCACCGTCAGTGGGTCAAGCTGCGACATTGCATTTTGAATCTGCGTCCGTAACCCACCAATAAATCGGGAGACCAATTGAACTTTACTGTCCAAGATTTTGTTGCGTGTAAGGAGTAAGGAGAACTCCTCTGCATAGTCATCGACCGATCTCGAACCTTGACGCAGATTTTGCAGTCGGGTGAACATTGTGCGATCAAAGTTGTACGGCAGGAACGACTTGCGGAGCACCTTCTCCAACTTTTCCCACGTGCTGATGTTGTCTTTCCCCGCACGAGCTTGTGATGCTTTAAGCTGAAGCCACCACGACGCTGCCTTTCCCTGAAATTTGGTCGCGACCAGGGCCACCTTCCTTTCTTCTGGAACTCTCTTGAATTCCAGTATTTCCTGGACGGCCACCAGCCAATCCAGCAGTTCCTCTCCACTGACCCCGCCGTGAAATTCTGGGATCTCAACTTTGAACCCCAACTCCCATCTTCTGTCCTCTCTATCCCGCTCTCGGGGGTGATTAAATCCCCTGTTTCTCTGATATTGTTCTTCTTCGGCGAACGGGTTATCGTCCACGTCGGTCGATCCATCATCAGAGACAGCTTTCCCACGATACTGGTCACGAGCATGACGACCACGATCCATGCGATCACGGTCATATCTCTCGTACGTTGCTTCAGCCAACTCTCTCATCGAGTTGTGAATCGTTAGTTGGATATTATCCTGCATCGTGACGAGTGTTCTTCTCAACTCCTCCCAGTCGTTCAAGTTGTTGTCAGTTGCGTTTGAGCGTCGTGGAGCCATTGACAGAATCTGACACGTTTTGCGAAAGAGAGAAAAAAAATTAGGTCGGAAACGAGACTTGCTCTGATACCAAAACTGGCGCAGCACAAGGTTATCAAACGAGATTCGTTTAGTCTGATGAATACCCGAAAGTCGAATGAAGCTTGTTGTATCGTTGATTCGCAGGAATGCCGATAAACAAGGAAAGAGATGAACTTGAAAGTTCTGTTTTCTGAATAATATTAAGCGTGATCTCTTATCACGTTGTTACAGTCTTTAAATACAAGTAAAAAGGAATATACTCTCCTAAAGATACGCTAAGCTAATTTTTAAGGATTCCTAAAAATCCTTTAACAAACGAAAGCCCAAATAAAGTAAATAAACGAAAAGACTCTTCCCGCCATGATCTTATGATGAAGAAGCTCGAGCAATGGCGGAGGTGAAGACACGCTGCATCAAGAAGGCTCGTGTAGGAGTTATACCTTCCTTTGCAAGGACTAGTTCAGATTTAGCGTCCATGAAGCTTAACCATCAGGTTGGGATGTGCCAACTTGAAGGACATATATGGAGGTACAAATCAGGGGGAGTAATATGTGTTGTACTCTTTTTCTTCCACCATGTTTTGTTCCATTGGGTTTTCTTGGTAAGGTTTTAATGAGGCAACATCCAAAGCGTATTACAATCTCTGAATGGTTATGGCGTCCAAGGAAAAGTGTTATAAATCATATGGTGGACGTCCATAACCGACCCGTTCATACCAGCCTGTACCGGCCCGTCCGCATAGATTATAGGCGGCTATCTTCCTTTCTTGTCGGGTCATACTTTTCCTTTTATGTTCTGGTCTTGTTTTCCTTATCCTAGTTGGATTAGGATTTGTTATCTTTCCATTTATCTATAACGGTTTATCTATTTGTAAATCCCTATATAAGGGCTCCATTATGTTTATGAATAATACACATCTTTCTCAAGTTTTACAACAATTAGTTTTACAACAATTTTTTCTTTTTTTTTTTTGAAAATACATCAAAGCAGACCTTGTCTTCTCTATAGTTCTTGATTCTCAAGTCTCAACTGCATTATTCTTACCAAAGTATCGATCTTTTGTCTCTGGGTCATGAAGTTTCGAGTTAACCTAGCCATCGGAAAATACTTTGTCAAGAACTATGGGTTGGAGCAAAATGGGGAAACATCAGTCGAGGTCGAGAACAGAGGAAGAAGCACCCATCAAGATCCACCGGAAAATACCACCGGAGCAAATCAAGCATTACCGCCGAGATGCCCCAAAGCCACGTCGTCGAAAGACAGTGCTATACTCGAGAAGCCGTACGAAGACGTAAAACTGTTGTACAAGCTGAGCAAAGAACTTGGTCGAGGCAAGTTCGGAGTAACGTATCTATGCACAGAGAAATCGACTGGGAAGATGTTCGTCTGCAAATCGATCTCAAAGAAGAAACTTGTGATTAAAACTGATAAAGACGATGTGAGGAGAGAGGTTCAGATAATGCAGCATTTGAGTGGACAGCCTAACATCGTTGAGCTAAGAGGAGTTTATGAAGACAAAAAGCATGTGCATTTGGTGATGGAGCTATGTACTGGTGGCGATTTGTTCGATAGGATCCTTGCAAAGGGACCTTACGGTGAGAGAGCAGCTGCTTCTGTGTGTAGACAGATTGTGAATGTTGTCAACGTTTCTCATTTCATGGGTGTGATGCATAGAGAGTTAAGACTTGAGAATTTCTTGTTATCTAGCAAAGATGGCGACGCCCTTCTCAAAGCCACTGGTTTCGGATTGTCCATTTTCATCCAAGCAGGTATTTTATTTATACAATAGGTAAAAGGAATGAAATATTTTTATAAAATATTTGTTAACAAATAACTTTTAAAGATTTTTTAAAAAGATTTTTTTAATAATGACAAAAGATATAGATACGTAATACTATATATTTTAGTAATTTTATCAAATTATTGTACATATATTTATTTTTATCAATTCAGATATGGTACATATTTTTAAAAATTTCAAAATTAAAACATGATACAACTACTAGACATGTTTGGTTTTTCAATTCATACATCTTCAGTTAAATTGATTATTGCTTCTTGTTGAATGATTCATTATGGGTTTATGTTGCAGGGAGGGTGCATAAAGATGTAGTTGGAAGTGCATATTATGTTGCTCCTGAAGTTTGGAAGCGTCGATACGGTAAGGAAATCAATATTTGGAGTGCTGGAATCATGCTCTACATGCTGCTTAGTGGTATACCTCCATTTTGGGCTGGTAATGCAAACTTAAAAATCATATTTTCTATTCATATATATCGATGTAGAATGTAGCTGCTGATGTATAGTTTGTTTGCTTTGAGAATGTAGAAACGGAGAAAGATATATCTTATGCTATATTGGACGGTAACATCAACTTTGAAACCCACCCTTGGCCTTCAATATCTGATAGTGCTAAGGATTTGGTACGTAAAATGTTGACCAAAGATCCGAAAAGACGGATCTCTGCTGCTGAAGCTCTTCGTAAGTAAACAAGCTCTTTACATTGTTGGTTATGAGGTAATTTATTGCATTCTTGACAATTTGATTGTTTGCAGAGCATCCATGGTTAAGAGAATGCGGAGAAGCGTCGGGTACACCTATTGATAGTGTTGTTCTCTCAAGGATGAAGCAGTTTAGTGATATGAACAAACTAAAGAAACTTGCTTTAAGGGTTTAGATCAGAGATTCTCCTCTCCCCCTTGTTGCTAAATTCAACAGCCTTTTTTCCTTTTCTTTACTGATAAATAACTTTCTAAACAGGTCATTGCGGAGAATGTTGACCCGGAAGAAGCACAAGGCTTAAAGATGATGTTTGCTAATATAGATACAGATAATAGTGGTACAATCACATGTGAAGAACTGAAAGAAGGATTTGCCAAACTGGGATCAGAACTTAATGAACCTGAAGTGAAACAGCTCATGGATGCTGTAAGTTTTGATGAAAGAAGCTGATCATTTCTCTTACTTCAAGTTTAGGAACTCATGTGTTTTGGTCTTTTGATTTATTAGGCTGATGTTGATGGAAACGGGTCAATCGATTACATCGAGTTTGCTACTGCAACAATGCATAGGCATAAGCTTGAGAGTAATGAAAACCTTTACAAAGCATTCCAACATTTTGACAAAGATGGGAATGGGTTAGTGATCTTGGTTTTTTTCTTTTATGACAGGCAAATAGATTCATAAAGTGAGAATTCTTGAAATGTGTTTAACAGATATATCACAATAGACGAGCTAGAAGCTGCTTTGACTGAATATGGAATGGGAGATGATGAAGCTACAATCAAAGAGATCTTGTCTAATGTCGACACTGATAATGTAAAGCACACAAAAACAAAGTTGCTTTCTTTCCTTCCCTGATCTTAATAACATGTTTTTGTTTTTCTTTCTCAAAATCTTCTTAACAGGACGGTAGAATCAGCTATAAAGAGTTTTGTGCTATGATGAGAAGTGGGAATCCATAGCAATCAAGATTGTTTTGACATATTTTCATTTGTCTTGTATGTTTGTATCCGATCCAAAAAGACAAGAGCAAGCTGCATTGTTGTCCATTAGGGAAACTCTGGTAAAAGGAGAGGTTTGGTTTCATTTGCTTAAGGATTTGTATCGTTACAGACTAAACTGATAAATCTCGTCTGTTCTTTCATTTGTGAGAGGCTTGAAGGACAAAATGAAAGTAATAGATACAACAAAGGAAAGAGATTAGATTACAAGTAGTGAATGAAAAAGTTATATAGATGAATCTAGCGATCTCAAGCATGCGCTTTAAGGTCCATTTCTACTTGATGGATTGTCCACTGCATGTTCTCCAGTTTCTGCAAATAATATGAACTTCTCCTTACCATTGTGTAATTGATGGTTTAGTAAAAAAGGAGAACATCAGTAATTAATGGGTTGCTGATATTTTCTGAAATAACGCACCTTAACAATGTCATGGTATTGTCTCGCAATTGTATCAAAATGCGGATCCACTCCTTGATATTCTCTCAGCCGTGTAACCTGGTACATCACGCAGGCTCAGGTTATTTATTGGATATAATCAATGAATATGGGGAAAAAGCTGTTAAAGCTAAGCAATGAAAGAGAGGATAAGACACAAACCGCTTTGTTGTATGCAGCTGAAGCTTCCTCGGTAGCCTCCACTAGATAATTCCTGGAACGAAATACGAAACATAATTAGAGGTGAGAGCGGGATTCTTCGTGATTTCATGGTATGAATTATAATTCTGGAAATTTGATTTTCGAACCTGATGCTGTGCAAGGCTGGTATGGATTCAGGGGTGTATGTCTCAAGTAGGAGAATATGTTCTAAAACCCTTCAAGCAATGAAAAAAAAAAGAAGAAGGAAATTTGTTACGGTAATAGCCTCAAATTAGATGCTGAACACTGAAGGATGAGAGTGATACCTTAATTTTGCGTTCATGGTTTCACACCTTTTACACAACCAAGTCTTCTGCATCTCATCCTGTTATACAATAAATAATAGAGTTAGGAAAATGAGAACAAGGGAGCAACTGAATCAAATGGAGAACACTGAAACCTCTTACATATTTATGTTGATGTTCTAACTTCAGATCCTTCACAAGCTTTATAAGTACCCCGAGTATTTGTTCCAGGACCTTGTTCAGAACAGAAACGAAAAGTCATCAGAACTTACTAGCACTAGGGGCTACAAGGATAATTCACAGGTAGTAGCACTAATAACAAAAAAGATATTTAGAAACATATCATGCAACAGTCAGGTAGTTGGATTTTCGTTTTGCATACTACATTATAATATGCCTTTTCACCCTACATTGTAATATTCTGCAAACTTCCTGTCAGCCGAGTAGAGGTCCTCTCGTAGAGCTGCCTCTCCTCTTTCAATCTCCTCAATTATTAACTTAACCCTGGAAATTCAAGAACACAGTGTCATTGATCTGCACTAAAGCATAGAAGGATGAATAAATGTGAGAAAGTCATCTGCTCCTTCAAGATTTCCAAATAAATATTATAGACAAACAGAATACTAATCACCAACATGATTATTTCTCTACGGATATGATATCTTAACAACAGCTTTAATTCCTTGGCTTGTAACTACCATATGTGTATGGCACATTAACTAGATATGTGTCCCTAGAAAGAAGAGTTGCAAACGGGCTTCATTATAATTATCAATCAGATTAATTTGGTTTTACAGTGAGAAAATTAAAGATATACATAAGGAAAGCAAGGTTTTTTCTTCCAGATGTTTTTAGCCATAGTAAAACCTCAGAGGTAAAGCTAACCTTTCTGGGAGCCTAGCACTTGAATTTTGATTTCCTGTAGATGAATCTGACAATCAGGAAAATCTGGTCATTACGTGCAGTGCAACGTAACACGAAGAGCCAAGTATCGCACTAGACAGGAACAATTCGGTAAAGAAACAAAAGATCTCTCCCTCAAGAGTATATATACTAATAATGAAGATCTTACCAGTGTCATCAACAACGGCATCAGCCAACTTATCACACTTGTCCTTCAGTCTACTTTCTATCTCACGGGCAAGAAACATTTGGTAGTCAGCCATATCCTAAGCAAATGTTATTAAAGAAGAAACAAAAATTAGAATTGGTGCATAAAACAGATGAAGGCAGGATATAGATATGAAGAGACCAATACAATGCACAAAATGATCTGACGATACCATGGACATAGTATTTTGAAGCTGGACATATGATAAATAAGCAGGTGTTATTCCAAGAAAGCGATTCGGCACACCACCAACTACGTCAGTATCAGGAGCAGCACCAAGACTGTTTGCAGAGCTATTCGCATAGTTCACCGAGTTAGAAGCGGAGCTAACTGTAAAACTCGTGCTTGCACTATCAAGTATACTCCACTTCTCGATATCTTCCTCATGAATTTCACCGTCATCTGAAATAAGAGGTAGCCTCAGTTTCTGAGCTGCCTCAGCAACCACCAACCTATGCTCTAGAGTCTCATAAACCTGAAAAAATAAACTATAGTGAGTTCAAAAAATGATGGCACAAAATTGAATCCCAGAAGAAAAAAAAGGATGGGGCATTGTTAGCTTAGAAACCTGAGGAGAATAGTTAAAGCCAAGTTGAGGGAAAAGACCTTGAACATCCCGATTTCCCCCATGGTTAGCCACTGAAAGAGCTTGCTGATATTCTTCTACCATAGCTACAGCTTCACAATAGATAGCCTACCAGTTGTACAAAAGTAGAAAAGAAAGGTGAGTCCTTATATTGCATATCTAGTCCAGACAATACATGAATCAGCAGTAGGCCTAGGTATTTGTAATTGAACCTGAGATCGAACTGTAACTGGCACTGAAAGCCCCAAACCTGTACCCAACCCAATATGCGAAAAATACCCGGATACATCTTTTAAAGCACTATTTTGGATTGTGGATATTATCTGAACCTGAATGGTATCCAAAAACCAAACTCGAAAAGAGTATTTGAAAGTGACTCAACTACTCAATTTTATTTTTACTTTCAAATTATTATTAAACGAATCTGAAATGTGTTTGGATCCAAACTAAACCTTAGACAAAGTTATAGAATTTACCCTAATTTGGACTATTCAGGTGAATGAAAATGGAGAGGGCAAGGAAGATTATGAAGTGTTACCATAGCTTCCAAATAACGCAGTCTCTCCCGAGACATCTCCTCTCTCGCCTGAAACGTCGAGCATTAAGAGTTAGAGGTATAGGGACGCAAATCTAAACCAAATTCACGCAAGAGACTGAGAGAGATCACGAGTTGGAGATCGTAGTAGGCTGATTTCGTAACAAGAGATCCATCGGGAGCCAAGCAATGACGCTCTAACTGATCGATCAATTGGTTCACATCCGCCGGAAGATTCTGAGCCGCGCCTTGCAGTGCCTTCACCATTGATGCGAAACGGTGTGGGTGTCAGACATCTGCTTCTGTCTCACCTTGCCTTGCCGCGACAGTTAGTTCAAAACGAAAATATCTCGACGGTTTCACTTTACTTTTTTTTTTCTTCTAGAAAATGTATTTGCTAAAATAACCCTAACTTTATTGAAATCATAGATAGATTAACCCAAATTTTTATTTTTTTTAAAAAACCCAAAATTATATTTGCTATAAAAAAACTAGCTACATTTAGTAAAATAACTTGTTACATTTTATTTGCTTATGAACGGGTTATTATAATCAGAAGAACATGTTAAAGAGTAAATCTGAGCTCATAAACAAAAAATCGAATTTGAACTGACCAAACCAAAATTCATTTTAAATATATTTATTTTATTGTTAAAAATTTTATTTTAAATATTTTTGTACATTTTAAAAATCTTTAGGTTTGTTTCATAAAAAATTGTCTAGTTTGTTTTATGAAGATTTGGATTGTGTTTTTCTAAAAAAAATTGTGCAAAAACATAGTATATTAGTGTTATTAAAATTTTAATTGTTGACAAGTAAATAAATACTTTGATTCATTTGATTGATAAAAGGCATTTTTAAAAGCATAAATAAACATTCTAATTAACAATATGTTTCTTACAAAAGTAAATAAATTTTACCATCATTTATTTTTAACTAAAATTTGTAAACTTATTGTAAGCCAAAAATGAATTAGCTCAATAAAAAAAACTAAATTCAACCAATTTTAAAAAGAAACTTGTGTGACATATTGATGATTTTTTTATAGGTGATAGCAATATAATTAAGAAAATTTAGATATTAAATTTCAGTTTACCTATTTATTTATTTGATTAGGTGAACTATTTTAATATTAACTATCTGTTTCATTTTGATTTATATGCTATTTGTATGTCTTGAAATACTTCATGACATAACTTTTATCAAATTTTCACGTAAATTTTTGGAAGAGTTAGTATATATATATATATATATATATCAAATTAGTTTCTTTTTATTTTATTTTTATTTTTTAAATTAGTTGATATTTTAAATTTATTTTGATAGTTTTGTATCAGGAAATTAAATATTTTTTAAAATATTAAACGATGATGATGATTTGACATATTTTGATATTTTAAAATTTTATGTGAATAAAATATATAGCCCCTATCATATAAATCTTGTGAACATAATTTTGTTTTTTCTTATTAAACTCTTCTTGTGATGTTAAGTTTTAATAAGTTGTTGATAAAAAAAAAGTTTTAATAAGTTAGTATAAATAGCAATCCAAAGTTTAGATAAATTTTACATCTGTTAATTTATCTTTTGAAATTTTGTATTTCTTTTTATTTTATTTTTACATACATGATTGTTTGAATTTTTTAATTGTATTTTAAAAACTTGGTTTCCTTTAAAATATTTTGTTGTTTTTTTGTTATTTTAAAAGTTATGTTTAATTTTCAAATATTTAGTTTAGATATCAAGTTAATTATTTTCTAATAAAAATTAGTTTCTGAAGTTTATATTTAAATATATCAAATTAGGATGTTGATTTCGACTATTATTAATGTTATTTGTAAATTCTATGTGAACATCTTTAAATAATATATAGCATCAGTTTTGAAATCATATGTTCTTTAGATTCATATTATCTCTATTATTTGAAAATCTTGTATTCTTTAAGACTTTTTCGCTACTTAATTTTACGTTAATCTTTCAGAAATTTAGTTTATATACCAAACATGTTATTTTTATGATTCTTTGTTTACTAAGTTTAACATTGATTTTCTCTTCATTATAAAAGAAACATTTTTGAAAATATTCAAAAAATTAAAATAATAAATAAAATGTTGATATAGTATATTTTTCTTGGTGCTTTAAAAAAATATGAAAACACTCTTAATAATTTATAGCATCATTTATATATAGTTTATGTTATTTTCGAATATTTTCAATATATGTAACCTAAATTTTTAAAATCATGTGTTGTAAATTTATATAGTTATAATTGTCTGAAAATCTTACATTTTTGAATTAGTTATTTTATTTTAATTTTTAGACCAGTTATAAATTAAGTTAACTTATAATGTTTTTAATTTTATAAATTTATCATATTAAAAAACTCAATATTGATTTATATTTTATTTTAAAATACACGATTTTGGTCATATTGTAAGACCCGATCCCGGCCTCTCGGACCGCGGTCGATGCCTCACGTCGCTCGGTCCACACACTGATCTAACCTCTAAAATTTTTTTTGTCCTTTTTCTTAAAACACCGTCCATAGGTCCGCTAACTCAGATCTTAGCTCAAGACTACCTTAGTCATTTACTAGTTTAGATCAATTCAACACATACGCAGCGGAAAACAACTATCATCCATTGGTCTAAACCAATATAACACTTGTTGGGTCGAATCACCTCAGCTAATGGTTAGTATACTCAACTACAAGCTAGCTCCAAAGTTGGTTCTGAACCCAAACCAAGTCATACAAATCCGAGGTACCATTACCCTAAACCATTCTATCTAGATCTAAGTAATATTGCTAGATCATACCTTTGCCACATCCTCGGAGCTTGTTAGCCCTTTGTCACAGCTGACTTAGCTTGCTTATACCTGCATAAACACTTTCCTTGGGTACATAGTCATTCAACCAACCATCCCCACAGACCAATTAACCTTTGGGAAGTCTTCAAAAGTAATTGATATGCATCTGGCTCTTCTCAGCCCATGCATCTGACTCATCTTAGCCCATGCATCACTCAACATCCTTACGCTTTGTAGGATATAACACCAAGTCCTCTCATAGACTAATAATGTCAAGTCCTCTCATGGACTAATAATGTCAAGTCCTCACAAGGACTAATAAGGCCAATCGGATCCTAAGTCATTCAACCAACTACCCCACATGACTCAGAACTGATGAGTCTTCACACTTATCAGACATACCAAGGAACCATGTCCAAATGGACCCGATCAGTCTTGATCTTACAACCAGTGCAACCTTTGATCACTCAGGACAGAGACCTTGATCCATCATCCAAGAATCTGGTCGTTCATCCTTGCCCAAGATCAGATAACACACGGCCTCCCTTCCACAAGTACACCCAGCACAATACCAGTGGTCTACACCAACTAGTATTGGCAGTACTCTTCTTCATGGCTCTCAGCCAATGCGTTGCACATAGCTTACCAACGCCAAGGTTGATAATTAGCATTCCTTATGATCAATATCATAAGTGACAAACATATCTCAGCACACAAGCATATGATCAGATAACCTAACATAAGGATCTGACCTCAATATATCCTCAGGTGCAATTTCCACCTCATGCAAACCTGCTCCAGAAATTAATTAAAATTCATGAAAACTCCTGATAAATCTCCACTAAGAGATTCCCATATTCAGAATCCAATGAATCGACTCAGTCCATATGGATTCCGATCATGATCAGTCCAACCGGTCAAAAGTTGACATCATCAAATAAATTCCTAAAAATTAGTTAAAATATGTCAAAAACTCCTATAAATCATAAAAATCAGTTTCCCATAATCAGAATCCAACCCCGAGGTCTGGATCATATGGAAACCGACTATGGTCAGTCCGGCCCATGGCCAAGGATATTCACTTCCTGAATCGGCCAAGGCCATGGTTCAGCGCCTAAAGGCCTCATCATCAATGTCAATCATAAACAGAATAAATAAGATGAAGAATAAATATACAAACAGAGTAAGGTGTAACTGCAGGAACAGATCGGCCCATATGCATCCGACTATGTCCAATGGTCCGCAGTCCACACCTGTTACCTTATCAGGGGCGACCATGCTCCTCCAAAGCACGCCTCCATAAAACCCTTATGACATACTTACAGTATTGATAAGATCCAATCATCCAATCATGGGTCGTACCCATCATCCATTCCATGGAACTTCCATGAAACCAGTTTCTATACTGCATCCGCCTTCAAGGCTGTTCATGCCTTTGAGAGTGGAGTCCGCCTTCTCCCTTCCCTCCTGGCCATTTGCGTGTTATCTCAAGACATACAGGAATCCTAGGATATGATCATCCATGATCAAACACCATCAAAGGATCGTTCAAAACTTTCCCTTTGATTGCCCACAAAACTGCCTCTTTGCTGCCTTCACACCAATCTCGGTATTGGATTGTGCAATCGGACCATCTCTATGTTTTTCTCTGTGTTTCAGGGTGTGGGAAGAAGTCCTGGCTTTCCTGAAAAGGCACGGACTTACCCTTGTATTTATAGAAGAATGGGTGGTTATTTCCCAAACTATTGCCCATAACTGCTTTTGGGCGGTTACTTCTTCTTTTTTTAAAAAAAATAACTCCTGCCTATGGCAGTTACCAGACGTCCTGGACCTTCCAAACCACTCCTGGATTTGTCCAAAACAAGCCCAAAGTGATTGCCCATGCCCATGTCCCAAACACAAGAGCCCATCGGCCCATCGGTACATATGGGTCGTCCACATGGCCCGGTCACTTTCCGGACCTGGCCCAACTGTCCGAGACTTGAACACTCAGTCCAGATGAGTTGAGATGATCCATAGCTGACCCAACTGAGAGAGCTAGTCCATCCAGCTCAGGGAGCTGACACACTCTCAGGGAGCTGACACACTCTACTTGAGCTCCAACCGAGCTCCGTTCAGTTGGTTGCGCATCTTCCTTGTATCTTCTAGCTGCTATACACTGCGTCCAGCTAACTTTCTTCATCTTATTCAATCCTTCTAAGTCCCTTGGTCTATTTCCAGACCTAGACTTAGTTTTCTCATGATCCATTTTGATCATACACTTCATTACAGCTTGTTCACGATCAGATTTTGCCCCGCGCGGATTCTGGAGCTTCTTCTTTAGTCTAGGATTTCAAATAATAATCAAATCAAAAGAAGCGGCTGGGCGAAAACAGGAAGTGGTTTCTCATGATCTGATCCCAAGCAATCCCATTTCTGATGAAACGTCTATGTCCCATGTCAAGTTCCAGGAACGGGGAAATGACAAGTCTCCCCCACTTTTGATGGATTAGTCTCGAATCCAGTGTTGCTGACATCTTATCTTATGACAAAGGTTCCAACCGAACTCTTTGCATTCGGAACATGGAGCATGCTCGATTGGTTCTCCCTAACCAATTCGTTGCATATCCCTCCTTGTTCCTTCTCACTGACCACGTCTTGATCGTCATACATACAAGTCTCCCCCACTAGATAGAGATTTAACCCAAAATCTTATCAAGTGGTCCATCCTTTGGTCTATCAAGCACCCATACAAGGACATGACTTGTGTCACTGGCCCAACTCTCTAGGTTGCGGTTCTAGTAAACACCAAGTCTATTACTCTCTGACCCTAGTCCACGACGAGACCATATTCAGTTCTTAATAACATACTGCGTAACCAAGTCTTAGTAGATCTACCCAATTTCCAAACCCCTCGATGTACCAGTCAAGTCTTAAAGAACTTGTTCCAATCTTTAGGCTTCTCGTTCTACCACGAGTCCTAACAGAATGTTCTGTTTACTTAAGTCCTTCCCAGACACCAAGGTTTATGATTCCAGCCACAAATTACTGGATCATTCCTTAACCAGCCACAACCTTTCCATAGCTTGGCCATATTGCGATATTAGTCTCTACAAGACTAAACCGTATCAACTTGACTTATGTCCATCACTGGACTTTGTTATATTTCGATCCTGGTCCATTTAGGATGTGATCATATTCTGTTCCTTGTCTACTCAGGGACTCGACCATGCATTCCGACCATAGGTCCATCTCTGAGTAGGTCGTGTCCTGATCCTCGTCCCTTACCGGACTTGATCATATTACGGTCTGGTCCACTCTAGGACTCGACCGTCTCAATCAGTACACAGTCTGAAGCTACCATCATTCTGTTTCACAAAAAGAACTGGTGCTCCCCAAGGCAATACACTAGGGCGTATGAAACCCTTATCGAGCAACTCCTCAAGTTGCTTCTTTACTCAGCCATTTCGGCTGGTGCCATACGATACGGAATTTTGGACACTGGGGCCGTTCCAGGTTCGAGTTCGATCATGAACGAGTCAGCGCTGCCAGGGGGCACACCCTGCAGCACCCAAAACACATCCTTGAACTCCTGAACCAATGGTATCCCATCCGGGTCACCACCCCCTACGACCTCATTAGTGTAAATGGTAGCCAAGAAGACCTCACAACCATTTCCAAGCATCCTTTCCCCTAGATTGCTGAAACCACTAAACAACAAGAGGTCGGCTTAATACCTTGGACCCTGATCGGTGGTCCAAACTCATTCTCAAACTGCACCTTTCCACAGTGACAATCAAGAGTTGTCCGATTCTTTCCAAGCCAGTCCATACCTAAGATCACCTCATGATTCTTTAGGGGAAGACAATCAGATCCACGTGCATCGACCTATCCGGGATCATCACCGGGATGTCCTTAACCAGACCTAGTGAGTTCATAATCTTCTCTCCGGCCGCACTCACTTTGTCAAGACCATTCCAGGTTCCAACTCGGAACATTCCCTTTCTGATCTTCCCTGGACTCACAAAACCATGTGTAGCTCCATTATCGAAAAGTACGTGTGTTTCCACAACACCTATCATTAAGTACCTAAATGACTAGGATCTCGGTTTGATCACACATTGGAAAAACGTCCCATACCATTCTCCTAAGCATCACACTTCTGTGAACGTCCCATACCATTCACAAGAGTGTTTATAATATACCTCAATCATCATCATACTAGGATACTTAACATCATGTTTCCACTTCCTCTTGGAATTGGTCCATTCCATTCAACTTGATCTAAGGAATCCTACCTTGACTTATACCAAGTCCAAGCTGATCCATCTGATCACAAGCCCACTCGTACTAGCCATGTAGTGTCTTCCTTAAATCAACATGAACACCGCATATGCTCACTTGTTATGAACGACCACCAAGGAATAACACTTACCTCCAAGAGAGTGCTGCATGTTTCTTTCAACCTAAGCCACTCTCTGATCCATGTTACTTCCCTGGTCCAGGTCGTCCATACAAAGATCTTGCATTGCATCCATCGTCCAATCTGTCTATTACTTCCAAATAACTAGATAAACTAACCTTTTTGTTTTCAGGGTCTTGCCCTTGGAGAGTGCATCTTGGCTAAGTCAGCTCATCTTGGAACTTCCCCGTTCACAAGCATGAAACCTAATCTTACCTCAACTCTCACATGGCTCACCACAGCTAAGGTTCCAAGTCATCTCGGTTTTCAGAAATAATTTCGGTTTGGAACTCAACATCTTTGAGCACTGTCCTTAACAGGATCAAGCATGCTCTGATACCAACTTGTAAGACCCGATCCCGGCCTCTCGGGCCGCGGTCGATGCCTCAAGTCGCTCGGTATACACACTGACCGAACCTCTAAATTTTTTTTTCCCTTTATTTAAAACATCGCCCATAGGCGAGGGCTAACTCAGATCTTAGCTCAAGACTACCTTAGTCATTTACTAGCTTAGATCAATTCAACACATACGCAGCGGAATAACAACTATCATCCATTGGTCTAAACCAATCTAACATTTGTCAGGTCGAATCACCTCAGCTAATGGTTAGTATACTCAACTACCAGCTAGCTCAAAGGTCGGTTCTGAACCCAAACCAAGTCATACAAATCCGAGGTTCCATTCCCCTAAACCATTCTATCTAGATCTAAGCAACATTGCTAGATTATATCTTTGCCACATCCTCGGAGCTTGTTAGCCCTTTGTCTCAGCTGACTTAGCTTGCTTATACCTGCATAAATACTTTCCTTGGATACTTAGTTATTCAACCAACCATCCCCACAGACCAAGTAACCTTTGGGAAGTCTTCAATAGTAATTGATATGCATCTGGTTCATCTCAGCCCATGCATCACCCAATATCCTTACCCTTTGTAGGATATAATACCAAGTCCTCTCATGGACTAATAATGTCAAGTACTCTCATGGAATAATAATGTCAAGTCCTTACAAGGACTAATAAGGCCCATCAGATCCTAAGTCATTTAACCAACCACCCCACATGACTCAGAATTGATAATTCATCACACTTATCAGACCGGCCAAGGAACCGTACCATGTCCAAATGGACCCGATCAATCTTGCTCTTACAACCAGTGCAACCTTTGATCACACAGACAGGCACCTTGATACATCATCCGAGGATCAGGTCGTTCATCCTTGCCCAAAATCAAATAACACACGGCCTCCTTTGCACAAGTACACCCAGCACAATACTAGTTGTCTACACCACATAGTATTGGTAGTACTCTTCTTCATGACTCTTAGCCAATGCGTTGCACATAGCTTACCAACGCCAAGGTTGATAATTAGCATTCCTTATGATCAATATCATAAGTGACAAATATATCTCAGCACACAAGCATATGATCAGATAACCTAACATAAGGATCTGACCTCAATATATCATCAGGTGCAATTTCCACCTCAAGCAAAACTGCTCCAAAAATTAATTAAAAAATTCATGAAAACTCCTGATAAATTTCCACTAAGAGATTCCGATAATCAGAATCCAATGAATCGACTCAGTCCATATGGATTCGATCATGATCAGTCCAACCGGTCAAAATTAACATCATCAAATCAATTCCTAAAAATTAGTTAAAATATGTCAAAACTCCTATAAATCATCAAAATCAGTTTCCCATAATCAGAATCCAACCCCGAGGTCTGGATCATATGGAAACCGACTATGGTCAGTCCGGCCCATGGCCAAGGACATTCACTTCCTGAACCGGCCAAGGTCATGGTTCAGTGCCTACATGTCTCATCATCAATCTAAATCATAAACAGAATAAATAAGATGAAGAATAAATATATAAACAGAGTAAGGTGTAACTGCAGGAACAGATCGACCTATATGCATCCGGCTATGTCCAATGGTCCGCATCCACACTGTTACCTTATCGGGCGACCATGCTCCTCCAAAGCACGCTCCATAAAGCCTTTATCACATACTTACAGTATTGATAAGATCCAATCATCCGATCATTGGTCGTACCCATCATCTCTTCCATGGAACTTCCATGAAATCGCTTACACCGCATCCGCCTTCAAGGCTGTTCATGCCTTTGAGAGTGGAGTCCGCCTTCTCCCTTCCCTCCTGGCCATTTGCGTATTATCTCAAGACATACAGGAAGCCTAGGATGTGATCATCCATGATCAAACACCATCAAAGGGTCGTTCACAACTTTCCCTTTGATTGCCCACAAAACTGCCTCTTTGCTGCCTTCACACCAATCTCGGTATTGGATTGTGCAATCCGCCATCTCTATGTTTTTCTTTTTTTCTGTGTTTCAGGGTGTGGGAAGAAGTCCTGGCTTTCCTGAAAAGGCACGGACTTACCCTTGTATTTATAGAAGAAGGGTGGTTATTTCCCAATCATTGCCCATAATCGCCCATAACGCTCTCTTGGACGGTTACTTCTTTAAAAAAAATAAATAAATAACTCCAACCTATGGCAGTTACCAGACATCCTGGGCCTTCCAAACCACTTCGGATTTGTACAAAACAAGCCCAAAGTGATTGTCCATTCCCATGGCCCAACCACAAGAGCCCATCAGCCCATTGGTACACATGGGTCGTCCACATGGCCCGGTCACTTTCCGGACCTGGCCCAACTGTCCGAGACTTGAACACTCAGTTCAGCTGAGTTGAGCTGATCCCCAACTGACCCATCTGAGTGAACTAGTCCATCCAGCTCGGGAGCTGACACACTCTCGGGAGCTGACACACTCTCGGGAGCTGACACACTCTACTTGAGCTCCAACCGAGCTCCGTTCAGTTGGTTGAGGTTCTTCCTTGAATCTCCTAGCTGTTATACACTGCGTCCAGCTAGCTTTCTTCATCTTATTCAATCCTTCTAAGTCACTTGGTATATTTCCAGACCTAGACTTAGTTTTCTCATGATTCATTTTGATCATATACTTCATTACAGCTTGTTCACGATCAGATTTTGCCCCGCTGATTCTGGAGCTTCTTCTTTAGTCTAGGATTTCAAATAATAATCAAATCAAAAGAAGCGGCTGGGCGAAAACAGGAAGTGGTTTCTCATGATCTGATCCCAAGCAATCCCATTTCTGATGAAACGTCTATGTCCCATGTCAAGTTCCAGGAACGGGGAAATGACAAGTCTCCCCCACTTTTGATGGATTAGTCTCGAATCCAGTGTTGCTGACATCTTATCTTATGACAAAGGTTCCAACCGAACTCTTTGCATTCGGAACATGGAGCATGCTCGATTGGTTCTCCCTAACCAATTCGTTGCATATCCCTCCTTGTTCCTTCTCACTGACCACGTCTTGATCGTCATACATACAAGTCTCCCCCACTAGATAGAGATTTAACCCAAAATCTTATCAAGTGGTCCATCCTTTGGTCTATCAAGCACCCATACAAGGACATGACTTGTGTCACTGGCCCAACTCTCTAGGTTGCGGTTCTAGTAAACACCAAGTCTATTACTCTCTGACCCTAGTCCACGACGAGACCATATTCAGTTCTTAATAACATACTGCGTAACCAAGTCTTAGTAGATCTACCCAATTTCCAAACCCTCGATGTACCAGTCAAGTCTTAAAGAACTTGTTCCATCTTTAGGCTTCGCTCTACCACGAGTCCTACAGAATGTTCGTTTACTTAAGTCCTTCCGGACACCAAGGTTTATGATTCCAGCCACAAATTACTGGATCATTCCTTAACCAGCCACAACCTTTCCATAGCTTGGCCATATTATGATATTAGTCTCTACAAGACTAAACCGATCAACTTGACTTATGTCCATCACCGGACTTTGTTATATTTCGATCCTGGTCCATTTAGGATGTGATCATATTCTGTTCCTTGTCTACTCAGGGACTCGACCATGCATTCCGACCATAGGTCCATCTCTGAGTAGGTCGTGTCCTGATCCTCGTCCCTTACCGGACTTGATCATATTACGGTCTGGTCCACTCTAGGACTCGACCGTCTCAATCAGTACACGCCTGAAGCTACCATCATTCTGTTTCACAAAAGAACTGGTGCTCCCCAAGGCAATACACTGTATGTATGAAACCCTTATCGAGCAACTCCTCAAGTTGCTTCTTTACTCAGCCATTTCGGCTGGTGCCATACGATACGGAATTTTGGACACTGGGGCCGTTCCAGGTTCGAGTTCGATCATGAACGAGTCAGCGCTGCCAGGGGGCACACCCTGCAGCACCCAAAACACATCCTTGAACTCTGAACCAATGGTATCCC
The DNA here is from genome assembly GCA_016771965.1 of Brassica carinata. Taxonomy (NCBI): domain Eukaryota; kingdom Viridiplantae; phylum Streptophyta; class Magnoliopsida; order Brassicales; family Brassicaceae; genus Brassica; species Brassica carinata. The sequence continues at coordinate 37,755,292 of CM028688.1, forward strand.
ATCCGGTCACCACCCCTACGACCTCATTAGTGTAAATGGTAGCCAAGAAGACCTCACAACCATTTCCAAGCATCCTTTCCCTAGATTGCTGAAACCACTAAACAACAAGAGGTCGGCTTAATACCTTGGACCCTGATCGGTGGTCCAAACTCATTCTCAAACTGCACCTTTCCACAGTGACAATCAAGAGTTGTCCGATTCTTTCCAAGCCAGTCCATACCTAAGATCACCTCATGATTCTTTAGGGGGAAGACAATCAGATCCACAGGCATCGACCTATCCAGGATCATCACTGGGATGTCCTTAACCAGACCTAGTGAGTTCATAATCTTCTCTCCGGCCGCACTCACTTTGTCAAGACCATTCCAGGTTCCAACTCGGAACATTCCCTTTCTGATCTTCCCTGGACTCACAAAACCATGTGTAGCTCCATTATCGAAAAGTACGTGTGTTTCCACAACACCTATCATTAAGTACCTAAATGACTAGGATCTCGGTTTGATCACACATTGGAAAACGCCCCATACCATTCTCCTAAGCATCACACTTCGTGAACGCCCCATACCATTCACAAGAGTGTTTATAATATACCTCAATCATCATCATACTAGGATACTTAACATCATGTTTCCACTTCCTCTTGAATTGGTCCATTCCATTCAACTTGATCTAAGGAATCCTACCTTGACTTATACCAAGTCCAAGCTGATCCATCTGATCACAAGCCCACTCGTACTAGCCATGTAGTGTCTTCCTTAAATCAACATGAACACCGCATATGCTCACTTGTTATGAACGACCACCAAGGAATAACACTTACCTCCAAGAGAGTGCTGCATGTTTCTTTCAACCTAAGCCACTCTCGATCCATGTTACTTCCCTGGTCCAGGTCGTCCATACAAAGATCTTGCATTGCATCCATCGTCCAATCTGTCTATTACTTCCAAATAACTAGATAAACTAACCTTTTGTTTTCAGGGTCTTGCCCTTGGAGAGTGCATCTTGGCTAAGTCAGCTCATCTTGGAACTTCCCGTTCACAAGCATGAAACCTAATCTTACCTCAACTCTCACATGGCTCACCACAGCTAAGGTTCCAAGTCATCTCGGTTTCAGAAATAATTTCGTTTGAACTCAACATCTTTGAGCACTGTCCTTAACAGGATCAAGCATGCTCGATACCAACTTGTAAGACCCGATCCCGCCTCTCGGCCGCGGTCGATGCCTCAAGTCGCTCGGTATACACACTGACCGAACCTCTAAATTTTTTTCCTTTATTTAAAACATCGCCCATAGCGAGGGCTAACTCAGATCTTAGCTCAAGACTACCTTAGTCATTTACTAGCTTAGATCAATTCAACACATACGCAGCGGAATAACAACTATCATCCATTGGTCTAAACCAATCTAACATTTGTCGGTCGAATCACCTCAGCTAATGGTTAGTATACTCAACTACCAGCTAGCTCAAAGGTCGGTTCTGAACCCAAACCAAGTCATACAAACCGAGGTTCCATTCCCTAAACCATTCTATCTAGATCTAAGCAACATTGCTAGATTATATCTTTGCCACATCCTCGGAGCTTGTTAGCCCTTTGTCTCAGCTGACTTAGCTTGCTTATACCTGCATAAATACTTTCCTTGGATACTTAGTTATTCAACCAACCATCCCCACAGACCAAGTAACCTTTGGGAAGTCTTCAATAGTAATTGATATGCATCTGGTTCATCTCAGCCCATGCATCACCCAATATCCTTACCCTTTGTAGGATATAATACCAAGTCCTCTCATGGACTAATAATGTCAAGTACTCTCATGGAATAATAATGTCAAGTCCTTACAAGGACTAATAAGGCCCATCAGATCCTAAGTCATTTAACCAACCACCCCACATGACTCAGAATTGATAATTCATCACACTTATCAGACCGGCCAAGGAACCGTACCATGTCCAAATGGACCCGATCAATCTTGCTCTTACAACCAGTGCAACCTTTGATCACACAGGACAGGCACCTTGATACATCATCCGAGGATCAGGTCGTTCATCCTTGCCCAAAATCAAATAACACACGGCCTCCTTTGCACAAGTACACCCAGCACAATACTAGTTGTCTACACCACATAGTATTGGTAGTACTCTTCTTCATGACTCTTAGCCAATGCGTTGCACATAGCTTACCGAAGCCAAGGTTGATAATTAGCATTCCTTATGATCAATATCATAAGTGACAAATATATCTCAGCACACAAGCATATGATCAGATAACCTAACATAAGGATCTGACCTCAATATATCATCAGGTGCAATTTCCACCTCAAGCAAAACTGCTCCAAAAATTAATTAAAAAATTCATGAAAACTCCTGATAAATTTCCACTAAGAGATTCCGATAATCAGAATCCAATGAATCGATCCAGTCCATATTGATTCCGATCATGATCAGTCCAACCGGTCAAAAATTAACATCATCAAATCAATTCCTAAAAATTAGTTAAAATATGTCAAAAACTCCTATAAATCATCAAAATCAGTTTCCCATAATCAGAATCCAACCCCGAGGTCTGGATCATATGGAAACCGACTATGGTCAGTCCGGCCCATGGCCAAGGACATTCACTTCCTGAACCGGCCAAGGTCATGGTTCAGTGCCTACATGTCTCATCATCAATCTAAATCATAAACAGAATAAATAAGATGAAGAATAAATATATAAACAGAGTAAGGTGTAACTGCAGGAACAGATCGACCTATATGCATCCGGCTATGTCCAATGGTCCGCAGTCCACACATGTTACCTTATTAGGGGGGACCATGCTCCTCCAAAGCACGCCTCCATAAAGCCTTTATCACATACTTACAGTATTGATAAGATCCAATCATCCGATCATTGGTCGTACCCATCATCTCTTCCATGGAACTTCCATGAAATCAGTTTCTACACTGCATCCGCCTTCAAGCTGTTCATGCCTTTGAGAGTGGAGTCCGGCCTTCTCCCTTCCCTCCTGGCCATTTGCGTATTATCTCAAGACATACAGGAAGCCTAGGATGTGATCATCCATGATCAAACACCATCAAAGGGTCGTTCACAACTTTCCCTTTGATTGCCCACAAAACTGCCTCTTTGCTGCCTTCACACCAATCTCGGTATTGGATTGTGCAATCCGGCCATCTCTATGTTTTTCTCTTTTTTTCTGTGTTTCAGGGTGTGGGAAGAAGCCCTGGTGTGCCTGCAAAGGCACGGACTTACCCTTGTATTTATAGAAGAAGGGTGGTTATTTCCCAATCATTGCCCATAACTGTCCATAACTGCTCTCTTGGACGGTTACTTCTTTAAAAAAAAAAAATAAATAAATAACTCCAACCTATGGCAGTTACCAGACATCCTGGGCCTTCCAAACCACTTCTGGATTTGTACAAAACAAGCCCAAAGTGATTGTCCATTCCCATGGCCCAACCACAAGAGCCCATCAGCCCATTGGTACACATGGGTCGTCCACATGGCCCGGTCACTTTCCGGACATGGCCCAACTGCCCGAGACTTGAACACTCAGTTCAGCTGAGTTGAGCTGATCCCCAACTGACCCATCTGAGTGAACTAGTCCATCCAGCTCAGGGAGCTGACACACTTTTAGGGAGCTGACACACTCTACTTGAGCTCCAACCGAGCTCCGTTCAGCTGGTTGAGGTTCTTCCTTGAATCTCCTAGCTGTTATACACTGCGTCCAGCTAGCTTTCTTCATCTTATTCAATCCTTCTAAGTCACTTGGTATATTTCCAGACCTAGACTTAGTTTTCTCATGATTCATTTTGATCATATACTTCATTACAGCTTGTTCACGATCAATTCTCATGATCTGATCCCAAGAAATCCCGTTTCTGATGAAACGTCTATGTCCCATGTCAAATTCCAGGAACGGGGACATGACACATATTGACATTTTTATAAATAGCAAATTAAAATGATGATTTGTCGTAATAAGATTAGCTGTGGACACTCTTAACGGCTTATATCCTCAACGTTTATATATAATTGATATGTTATTTGTGAATATTCTCAATATCATATAACCTAAACTTTAAAAATTATGTGTTTTGAATTTATATAGTTTTTTTTTTTTTTGAAAATCTTGGATTTTTAAGTTAACTAGGTATTTTCCTGCACTATGTGAATTATCAAAATTTTAAATGTAAAATATATTTAAAAATATAATTTTATTAATATTTTATTATTTTCTTACTAATATTTTAATATAAATTTGATTTAATTAAACAAAAAATTAAGTTAAAATTATTTTGTTTATTTAAATTATATTTAAGAATATATATGTATATATTTAAAATTATAATGTTAGATAGATTTTTTATCTTTTTTTTTGGTTAAATATATTAAATTAACTTGCATAATAAAATTAATAAAAACTTATTTTAAAATTGTATAATCATCAAAAACTAAAATTAAAATTAAACAATAGTTAAAAAATTTGTGATTGTATAAAAGAAACTAATGATTTTACAGTTAAAATTTATAATTTTTTAAAAATTATAGAATTTTGAAAATTTTAGTAATAAAAAATGTCATAATTATAAAATAGAATTAAATTATATTTTAAAATTTGCAATGTCACTGACTCTAACTGGTGACCAAAAGAATGGATGAGAATGGTTAATTCCACTTCATTCCTTAAACTTGACACATTTATAAGGAATGAAAATATTTAATTCCTCTCCATTCACAAAACTATTCCTTATAAAATTCGGAAAAGAACAATAGGGAATAAATATTCCTACTATTTTGTTCATTTTCATTCATTTCCTCGTCGTTCCTATTATTTCTTTGGTGGTCACTAGTTAACGCCATATTTGAATATATTTATTTCATGATGATATTTGAGTTATTCTTGTTGACAAAAAAGTTTGAGTTATTATCATATTCTAATAAGTTTACTGAAAATATAAATTAACACAAAATGTAATATATGAGTTATTAACATATTTTAAAAGGTTTACCAAAAATATAAAAAAATTAATGTAATTGTCCATGTCATAGTTAGTCATAAGATATGTAATTGTCCATGTCATATTTTTTGTACGAAAATGATTATAAAGATGATATGTGGCAAATCATTTATCAAATATTGTCTAAAGGATTATTTTATTTGTTAGATATTTTTATGTTGATTTCTAAAATCTATTTTATATTAAATTAATTCATATAAAAATGGTTTTACTTTGTGGGTTTACCATATTTGATACTAATTTATATTTGATTTTGACATAAGCGATTTTGGTAATATTGACATCTTTAGATTGACATAAATTAAAAAGAAGTTTTGGAAGAAAAAAGTTGATCGGAATTCTCGTTCATACACAAAAGAAAAATAGAAAGCCCAGCGGGTAATAAAAGATAAACAAAAGGGCCCACATACCGTAAAATAAATCGATTGCTGATTTAACCCAAACAGACAGATCATCGTTGAAATCTAATCGATAGCTTGCACGATGGAATCTCCTTCGTTCCTGAACAATCTCTTATTCTTTATCGTACGTCCGATTCTGGCCATCTCCTTTGTTGTCTGCTTCATCGCTCTTTGTATTCTCTTCTCAAACTTTCTGTCTTGCTTGATCTCTTTTAGATTTTTTTTTTTTTTTAATCTGAATATCGCATAATTGTCTTTTAATTAGCAGGGTGGTTTTTGGCATGGAAGCTGGTACTAAGCCATGTTCCTCTGGTACAAGAGATCTTTGGCTTGAGAAAGAAAACCTTTAAACCTAAACCTGAATCTCGCGGGAGAATCTCCAAATTCTACAAAAGTATTACTTCCCAGAATCAATGGTAACTATTAACCTTTTTTACTCTTTTTATTTATTGAATTTATGTATTATTTATTGGTTCTTTTGTACTCTTTTTTTTTTTTTTGATCAAATGTTCTTTTGTACTCATTTCTCTCAGAAATTGTGGAAGGTACAAGATTCGATAGTACAAGTTTCATGCTGAAAGACTTATAAAAAGAATTCTACTTTCTGCAAATGTAATGTGCATTCTGTATATTCAAGTGTTTCAAACCCAAATCTTTGTTAATGTTTTTCATGTCTTCACACTTATTCTAAATTGTTGTGAGATAAATACTTTGATTCATGAATCAATAAAAGATGTTTTGCCAGACATAACCATGCCCTAAGAAGGCTATTCTTTTACTTTAAGCTAGCATGATGATGCATAATCTTAACCACCTCTAGTTTGGGAAATTTTAATGCCAATGTTAGATTTCCGTGAGGCTTGTTATTTCGTTTCTGAGGAAGACACTATCATAAGATATAACTGAGTATCTTATCAAATGCATCAAGTAGCACTTTTATTTAACCACGAGGTTGGGTGGTGAAGGCAGCTCTGCCAGTTCCTAAGCGATCTGGATTCGAAACTTCTCAACCGAATTACCATCCCTGGGCGACACGGTTATCTAATTCCCCCTGCGAGCAACTGGATCTGTCTGGTACTGGTAGACAGGTCCGTGAAGATTAGTCGGTTGAGTCTGATCCACCGAATATATATAATAAATATAAATAAAATAAAAATGCATCAAGGATATTGAAGATGTACTGGCACCTGAAGGATATTGAAGATGTACTGGCACCTGTTTCTACGACAAAAAGCTAATTTTTTTTTTAAAAAGTTGATGGAACCTAGCCATTGAGTATATAAACAAATGCCTATTGCTGAGTGGACGTCAGGTTAGTAACGGTTTTCGACCTGTTAGTGTCTGAAAGTATTCACTCCTTTTTTGTTGTTGTTGTTGTTAAAACCCCAGCTGGACCAAGCCTGTTAATCCTTTCCTTGATTTGTGATGAATTGATTATTCTTATGAAGTTTCGGTTAGTGTACAGCAGAATCAGAACAATGTCTTTGGCATGCTTGGTTTTGAAACTTGGAAATAAGTTGTGTGAAGGGAGATTGAAGCAGGTTTTCATCAATGAAGTTATTCAGGTTTTGGTGTTTCTTGTTAATACTTTACATAAATGTACCTCAATACATTATATACCAAAAGATGCATCTTAGCTCTTCCTGAATGTTGATTTGCATAGTTATACGTTAGACAAAAGCTGTGGTAAAGAGAAAGGTGGTTGTGCTTATTGCAACATGCTGTCATTTAGGCCTGACTACGCATAGGTGGGTGGATCTGTTGTCGCAGAACAAGATGGTGAGGCTATGCTAGTTTTCGTATATGCTAATCTCTGTTTTCATTTGTCTAGATTTTAATTTATCAGTTTCAATGGATTCAGGAAAATCACCTGGATAATCTCTTGGATGATATTGTAACTCTAGCTCGTGACAAGTTTCTTTCCGAAGAAGAACAAGCAAGTTTCTCTAGTAATACTTGTTCACTCTTTCCTTTATCTACTTTAAGGATTTAAGGAAACAGTACGCAGTATTCAGTAGAGCCATTTTCTAATCCCTTGCATGATCTTCTTTGGTTACTTTCTAGAATGTATTAAACCGTTGAAAGTGAACTCTGTTGTGAGATTAGAGAAATACCATAAGATAGTCACTAGAGTAGAGAGCCACTGGACACCAAGAATCAAGTTACTACAACCCAATGGCAGTGTTCTGGACTCGGCGAGGAAATTGTAACACTGCATTTCCAAGCAAAAGCGCGTCATTTGTATTTTGTAATCAGGTCTTTGCTTGCTGCGACCACTGGCATTGGTGGTTTAATTGAATTCAAGAAGCAACCTAGACCCTTGGCCATCTGAAGATCGAGAGAGTTATGTGTACTTCCAGGATCGATCAGTATGTAACTTCTTCTTCCTGTATTGTCCCAAAAGACGAATGAAATTGTATGTAGGGGATCCATTTAATGCGTGTACTGAGATTGTCGGGATTTTGTCATCTTTTACTTTAGTGAGATCTGCGTGTGTTTGTTCCTCTTCCTCATCTTCCTCGTTTAAATCTTAGCCCTGTTCGTTTGGTTGCCGTTGTTTTCGGCGTCGGCGACAACGGCTGCATCATTTTAGTTTTAGTTTGATTGTTGTTCGTTTTGTAGACGCTGACGCCGACGCTGATTGTTGTTCGTTTCGAAGACACCGGATGCTGACGCAGATACTGGACGTTGACGCAGGAAGCAGTTATTCGGCGTCTGACGTTCGACGCTGTTTTTTTTGGCGTCTGACGCTCGACGCTGCGTTCGACGCAGACGCAGGTACCCGCGTCGATGAAACGAACAAGCGTCGATGAAAAAATATTACCGCAGACGCCGGATCTGCAGCGACCAAACGAACATCACTCTTATGTATTAGCTTCTAAAAGGAAAAACTCAGAACGCTTGTGCATAATCTGATGACCAAGTGTAAATGGCTCCTCGCTTAACATACATAAACCCTTGCATTTATGTTCTTGCATCTCCTCAAAAGAGACTATCGTTTCTGAGGTGCATTAGGGATAAGTGGCTTGTTGTTCTGATTACCAACAACGTTGGTTGTTGAAGTGTTGTAATGATTTTTGCGAGATGATGAGAACCTTGATCTTTGAGATGAGTTAAAGGTAGTTGGATCTTCATGGGAGTATGGAACTATGATAGCTCGTGGAGTCTTGCTATTTTTGCTGCTTCAGGAACAAAGTTAACATTGAATTGACATACATACAAAGTTAACATTGAATTGACATACATGAAGAGCAATATTCTCAAGATAGACATCGATGGAGTCGTGCCTTGTTTCAAGCTGACTAATTCAGACAAGGGATTGTCGTAGAGTTCTCCAAAACATGCTGGTATAGCAGCAACATATTCCGGCCAAGTGAAAATATGTTGTCGCGAATAGCAATGTAGGCATGGTTCCATTGTAAGGACTTGCAAGTCATATGAAGAATTGCGAGGCGGACCTTCAGTTCAGGTGGTATGCTGTCCAGTGAGAAAAATTGTTTGCAACGATATATCCATTCTCTGAGCACTAATCCATGGAACATTGGAAACAAAACATTAGTCAATCATGAAGATAAACCATTAGGGAGAGGTGTGTTTGGATTATGATCAAGACTGATTTTATCTGTTTCTGCTATGCTGTGTTCCAAGGAGGAACTATTTGATGGGTCTGCTTGTCGTGACTTTCCAGCGTTGGTGATAACATGAGATGAGTGGCCTTGACTTACGCCTTGTTGGTCTGTCAAAGGTTGTGGGGTGTTAGCGATGTACTTTTCCATCATGATTTTGAGTTCAGCTATTTTCTGTCTTGTTCTTTTCAGATTTCCTCTGTTTGCTGCTTTTGAGATAAACACAGTTCCTCGAGTTGCTTGTCCATGTCGCTTGAAGAGGTGCCTTGACGGGTTTTCTTTGCTTGATTGGCCCTGAGACATTCAATTTCTCTGATACCAATGAGACGGGAAACACAATATATAAGTTACAGAACTAAAAATCCTTATGCATATTCGAACTAGTACTTTGCCATTCTTTATCTTTATTTTCACAATCGTATTAGTCAATACTTTGCGGTATAGTTAGCTTCTAGACATCGATTTTCTCTTTACCTTAGATGTCCAAATATCACTGGAGCAAATATGTAGTGCATTTCTTTGGACAGGAGCCCCAATTCAGCACACAGGCCAAAGGTTTCTTTGAATCCATGTGCACTCCGAAAGAATGTGGAGGGTTGAGACTTTGTCCCTTTTTCAACTTAATCAGGTAGATTGTTTTAAAATAATTGGCTGCTATTGATGGCACAAGATCTTTGGATAGTGTGGGCAAAAAAAGAACATAATTGCATGAAAAATGTTTTGGATTTATGATTTCTCAAATATTAGAAGTTGGATATGGTAGCGGCTTATGAAACTGCCAGCGTTGCAATGCCTTTTACTCAATAACCCTACACTACTTCGTGGTGACGGAGGAAGGAGGAAAGCATCCAGCAAATCAAATTCTTATTCCAGAAAGATTTTAAAGATCTTTTCTTCTTGTCTACTAGACTTCGTAAGGATTTAATTTCTAATCTTTTCCTGCACACTATTCCTTTTCCTCAACATGATTTGAGGTTTGTGCTTCATTTGGTGGTCTGTGTACATAATATATTTGCTGTTTCATTCTTATGACGCTGATGCAGCATCATAATACCTTCACCACCAAGCAACTACTATCTTATGTCGACTTTCTAAAGATTTACTTTTATTATTATGATTTCCTTTTATTTAGTTTTTTTCTCCTATTCTTAGAAGAATTAGGGTTTTATAACCGACTCTTATAACTTATATAAGTTCTTGTAGTTAGTTTTTGATACGCAGTTTGATACTCTTTTTCCTTACACAAGAAGCCGGTTTCAAGGGTGGTTCTTCGAATCTCTTGGTTGAGCGAAGCAGATCCCAAGGAGATATATCAAATCCCTTGGTTGAGCTGATTATCCAGTCCGTACACTGCGCCAAGGTTAGTATCAGAACCGAGCTACGATTTCTAACATGGGCAAAGCTACAAAAAATCCCTACCTACCGATTAGCAAGGCAGTGCAGGATTTTGTTACATAGTTTAATTCTAATCACGTAGATGTTTTTCACAACCCTAGTGACGATGAATATGACTTGGATTTGTCGGTTGAATATTCTGATGACGAGGAAGACGTCGAAAATTTTTCTGAGCAGATTGGTGATCCAGTGTTTGATATGTACGACGAACACGATGCGTTATGTGATTACCCAATTTTTGAGGACGACATAGAAAAAAATGAATATTCTTTCATTGATCAGTTTGGGGATGGCGTGTTTGATGCAAAAAAAACTTCCAGTTTTTGACGTGGTTGATGAAGACGAGGTAGAAGCTGTTCCAATCTATGACAAGTTCGATGAAGAAGCAATGGAACAAGTCACGACTGAAACAGTGGAAGTTGAAAGCATTAAATTTAATGACTCAGTCTATGCTCAAGAAACTCCAATGTTGTCTCCTGGAAAATTTGCGACAAGTATTGGTGTTATACGTGACTTTAATCTCAAGAATACTTCTGGGAGAGCAGTAGGTCCAACAACAGAGAAGATCACATGGATAGTCCAGAACCAGAACTTATTCATATCTGCCAACAGAGAGCTGGCAATACCTTTGTGGATTTACAGAAGAAACATATGAATTATGGTGCATGGAGAAAGAATTTTGACCAGCACATCAATCGCGAGCCACCGGATCGTGTTCAACACCAAGGTCGTGAAGTTGAAAAAGAGGATACAAAAATGTTGACTGCAGAGATCACTAAACTTGAAGAAACTCTTCGCTTAGAGCAAGAGAAAAATCGGACCTTGGAGCATGAGTTGAGTGAAACACGCAGAAGTATACGAATGTTAAATAATGGCTCCACAACTTTAGACAAGATTCTATGTATGGGTAGAACAGAGAAGACAACGGCTTGTCTCGGTTATAAAGGAGGTCCACCAGGTTCACATACTGTCTTTGTTCGAAGTAATTCTGTGGAAACCAACAAGCCTGTTGTTGTTTTAGAATCTGCTAAGAATCAATCTGTGGAGCTTCCCACTGTCCCAAATGTGTGTGCTCGCTATTGTGAGATAGGTCTCTCGCAACACCAAGGCTGTGTGCATCAACAATGGAGTACGGGAATCATGAGACTCTTCCAACATGAGGATGAGAAGAATTGTGATGAGGAAGATCACTATTAAAAGTGGGTTCGTATTTTTCCATTTTTAATTGAATCTGCTGCGGATTTGATACAGCGTAGAGGACGAAGGGATATGCAATGTAAGTTTAACAAAGCTCAAATCATCTTAATGGATATGCCAACCGTGTTTTAAGCCATGAAGTTCATCTCCGTGACAACCTTGGCCTTTTCTATGAATTATGCATTTTTTTCTTCATGTCCAATGAAAGCAAACCAAGTCAGTCAAAGTAGTCCATATTGAAGATATTATCATACAACCTTGCGGTGGTTGATATACTTTTGATGGAGACGAATATACATGGAGCTGTTGCTATTCTGAAACCAGTTAAGATGTTAGATACCAGGTGGCATGACACGTTTCAAAGATGCGACATTGCTTATGTTCCTGCCGGGGACCATGACGAGATTGTAGTCCACAAAGGCAACTACCTCGGAGCTATAAATGTTGTTACATACTACTGATCTAGCAATGGCACAGTCAAGAAACTCCACGGAGGAACTAGATTTGCCTCAATTTTCAGACTTGTCCACTCTATGGTGTTTCACTTGGGACAAGTTAGATGTCAAGTTTGATGTCAGTGAGATGCTTGAACGACAAGGAGCAATCTTCTCTCATTGGAAACTCTGTTCAATGTGGCGACAAAATCATGTTGACTTGTGCAAGCTAGTTAAACCATATTGTTCACAAAAATATCTTTCTGTGTTTTTCAGCAGAGAGAATCTGGAAAACAAACAACTTCAATGTTGATGGTTGTTGCATTGTTCTGTTTCTGAAGCCGACATTACCGTTTTCACCACTTCCCGTCGGCGTTCTTCGTCCACTCCAATTGACTGTAGAGTCGTGTGCAAGCAATACGGTGACGTGTTGTTCTCAGTCAACAATTCGTAATATTTTTCATCTTGAGGAGAATGAGCTTTTGACAGCGGTGGCGTTTAAATGGGATGCTCTTCAGGTCAAGGGGCATCATAAGCGTATCAATATGAAGTATCTTCTTCAGGCTCTTTTCAGTTTAAGGTAAAAACATATATTTACAATTGTGGTGATGACTGTTCGCGATCCCAGCGACGAATGTTATCAAGTCATTGCATTTTGTGAAGATATTCTTAAGACAGTCATGAAGCCATTGCTTAGCGTGGTGTGGGTGATGTTTTTCAGAAACTGGGAAGTGTTATCTTCTGTTTTTGGCGACTCATCTTCTGGCGAGTACATTGTTCAACAGGAACTCACTTTCGTGTTCCACTTGGATGGTCTCAAGGGAGTAGTCATGTATCTTATAGCACCGCCTGGTGGCATCTTTTCATCTCTTGTTGTTGGTGATCGGTGTCCTATGCATCCTCGTCGAAAATATGAGCTTCATGCGCTTCCAATTCAAGACAATCTTTCTAAGGAAAATATAAGGAATGTGTCTCTGAAATCGTGTCCACCCGAGATTGACAAGGTAGTGTGGTCTATACCAAATACGTGTCCATCAGTTCCATGGGTACATTTTCGAGTCATCTCATTACAAATCTGGTGTGGAGTTTTCACGTTGGGGATGGAAGCTAATTGCAGTCTACAAATGGGTTCCAATTGCAGATCCACAACATTAATTTGTTGGAGTTATGTTTCTTGCGGTTCAGGCAAGCCCCTGTGTTTCGTTTTGGTTAACGACATAATGTTTTTTCCATGGATCTACACCCCTGCGTTCAAGGAAAAGTGGCATGAATGAGTTTTTGGAGCATCTGAACCCTCCCATGTATCATGTGCTGGACAGTGTGGGACCTACACGTGGCATTCAGTCTCCACTGCATATGACTAAGAATATTCTCCTCGACGTCAACAAAGCCAACTGGTTAAATAAAGATGATTATACGTGTAGTCAGGAAAAGCACACTATGCATTGGATGCTTACAGAGAAGAATGAGATCAAGAGAAATTTAAAAAGGGAAAGATTACTAAGAAGCTGTTCGTTTCTCCATTTGTCATTTCCATCCAGATGCTTCATCTAGAAATTTAAAAAGGGAAAGATTACTAAGGAGCTGTTCGTTTCTCCATTTGTCATTTCCATCCAGCTGCTTCATCTTATATGATCCATCTAGATGATCCATCAAGATTTTAAGGGATGTTCATTTTTCTATCCAGATGAGCCATCTAGATGAACCATCTCAATAGATTTTATGTTCATTTTTTTTGTTTCCATTTGAAAATATGATTACACTAAAATTATTTTTAAATTAGTATTTTGACATTAATAAATTATTATTTCATTTAAATTTATAAATTTTTATTTAGATTGTATTAAAATTTTACTATAATAATAACTTCTAATGAACAAAAATTTTGATAAAAAACTTTAAAGTTTCAAATTGAAAATTGTATTAATAATAAATTGATTATAATATTCAAATAAATATATCTAAAAGCAGTTTTCTGGTTTTGACAAGAAATGAAATTTTTGGTTTTGGCGGAAAACACATTTTGTGGTTTTGGCGGAAAAATGCGTTTTCGCTTTGACAAGAAATGAAATTTTTTGGTTTTAGCAGAAAACAAAAATTTTTAATTTTGGCAAGAAAAATGAATTTTCCATTTTTGGAAGGAAAACAAGATTTCCGGTTTTGGCGGAAAACATGTTTTTTGTGATTTTGGCGGAAAATGAGATTATCCGGTTTTGGCGGAAAATGAGATTATCCGGTTTTGGCGGAAAAATGCGTTTTTGCGTTTTGACAAGAAATGCATTTTTGCGTTTTTGGCGGGAAATACGTTTTGGCGGAAAAGTGCGTTTTTGTGGAATTTACGTTTTTGGCGGGAAAACACGTTTTTGCGGTTTTGACGGGAAAGCACATTTTTTGGTTTTGGCAGAAAACATTTTTGCAGTTTTGTCGGGAAATCGGGTTTTTGCGGTTTGCCGGAAAAACGCGTTTTTTAGTTTTAGCGGGAAAACACAATTTTTTTGGTTTTGGCCAAAAATGCGTTTTTGCGGTTTTGGCGGAAAAACGTTTTTTTGGTTTTAACGGGAAAACGCATTTTTTGCGGGTTTGGCGGGAAAACGTATTTTTGTGGTTTTGGCGGGAAAACACATTTTTGTGGTTTTGGTGGGAAAACGAATTTTTTTTGTTTTGTCGGAAAACATGTTTTTTGTGATTTTGGCGGGAAAAATGCGTTTTTTTGTTTTTGTGGGAAAACATGTTTTTGCGGTTTTGGCGAGAAAGCGTGTTTTTGGTGAGAAAACATATTTTTGCGGTTTTGGCTAGAAAATGCATTTTTTTTTTGCTTTTGGCGGGAAAAATTTGTTCGTAGTTTTGGTGAGAAAATGCGTTTTTGTGGTTTTATCATTTTTCGTGAGTGATAAAATAATATTAGGTTAAGTTTGTAATTTTTAAATTATATCAGGGGTATAATAGACATTATGTCATTTTGAATGGACCATCTCTATTCAAATGGTTCAATTTGAATCATCCAGCTGATTTTCAAAATTAAGCCTAAATTTTTAAAACTCATTCAGATGAATCATCCAGATGACTTGTACTTTTAATGCCTAAACAAACAAAACTCTCATCTCCATCCAAATGACTCATTCAGATGGAGAAACGAAGAGCCCCTAAGGATGTGATTTTCTTGGAGGATCGACAGCAGCAATTTTCATTTCGATTCAAGGTTCTCTCTTTGCCTCAGATGTACCGTCGAACTCAGATGTCAGATGTCCCGTCGGACCAGATGCTCCTTAGAGCCAGATGCCCTCACTTTGGCCAGATGCTCTCTTCGAGCCAGATGCCCCTTAGGGCCAGATGCTCTCTTCGAGCCAGATGCCCCTTAAGGCCAGATTTAATAGCTTGAGATATTCAGCAAGTCAAGACAATGCTTGAACTTGCTGTGAGGAACCGGCTTAGTGAACATATCCGCAGGATTATCAGCTGTTCCTACCTTCTTCACTTCAATCCTCTTCTCATCTCTCAGAAAATGGTATCTTACATCAATATGCTTGGTTCTCTCATGATGAAATTGATCCTTGGCTAAACAGATAGCACTCAAGCTATCACAAAACACAATAGCCTGATCATGATGAAGACCAAGATCACTGACCAATCCTCTCAACCATATCGCCTCCTTAGCAGCTTCCGTCAATGCCATATACTCTGCCTCAGTTGTAGACAGAGTCATTGTCGATCAGAAGTCGCTTCCAGCTCACAAATGTAACCACCCAGAGTAAATGCATAACAAGTCATAGATCTCATACTGTCTACATCTCCTGCATAATCCGAATCAGAATACCCAGTAACCAGTCTTGAATCCTTGTCTTTATAGACAAGACCAACATCAGATGCACCCTTAAGGTACCGGAAAATCCTCTTCACTACCATCTAGTGCTCCTTTCGCGGCTGAACCATGAACCTACTCACAACACTGACTGCATGTGCAAGATCTGGTCTTGTACAGACCATAGCATACATCAGACTTCCTACACCACTAGCATAAGGAACTCGTGACATATCATCGATTTCCCCTTCAGACATTTCATCACTCATGGTAGGATGAAAATTTTCAGCACATGGAGTATCGATAGGCTTAGCATTAAGCATCTCGAATCTCGTCAAGACCTTCTCAATGTAGGCCTTTTGTGACAAGAACAGATTCTTCTTCGTCTTATCCCTGAAGATCTCCATTCCTAGAATCTTCCTCGCAGCACCCAAATCCTTCATCTCAAACTCATAACTCAGTAGCTCTTTCAGCTTCTGAATATCACACTTCTTCTTAGCAGCTATCAGCATGTCATCTACATACAGCAACAAGTAGATGTACGACCCATCCTCCACCTTGCTCATGTAGACACAACAATCATAAGGACTCCTGTCATAGCCCAACTTGACCATATAGCTGTCAAACCTCTTGTACCACTGTCTAGGAGACTGCTTAAGTCCATACAAGGACTTCCTCAACTTGCACACGTAGTCTTCTTTACCAGGAACCAGAAAACCCTCAGGCTGAGTCATATAGATCTCCTCCTCAAGATCTCCATGAAGAAAAGCAGTCTTCACATCAAGTTGCTCCAGCTCCAGATCCTGACGTGCTACTATCGCCAATAGCACTCTGATAGAAGTGTGTCTGACCACAGGTGAGAAGATCTCACTGTAGTCCACACCTTCTCTTTGACTGAAGCCTCTAGCAACAACTCGAAATTTATGCTTAACTCCCTCTTCTGGTGATTGACCATCTTTTATCTTATAAATCCACTTGCAAGTCACAACCTTTCTCCCAGGTGGTAGTTTGACCAGATCTCATGTGTGATTCTTTTTATGAGATTCCATCTCATCTCCTATTGAAGCAAACCACTTCTCAGATGCATAACTTGAAATAGCTTCTCTGTAAGTAGATGGCTCGTAAGTGTCCACTTCCTCTGCAACCTGTAGTGCATAATAACCCACCATATCATCAAACTGATATCTCTCTGGTGGCCTGACATCAACTCTTCTTGGTCATCTTTAGCAATACTGCGTTTTTCAGACTGTACACGTTGATTTCCAGAATAAGAAGACTCTGGCTGCTCGTCGGTCACCGATCGCTTGATCTCTTCTTCCGACGTTGATCGACACTGTTGATCAGAAATCGATCGACACTGTTGATCCGAAATCGATCGACAGTGATCATACGTCGTCGATCGATAGTGTTCATCCGATGGCACATCCTGCAGCTCCACCTGCTTGTCAAAATCCTCTTGCTCTACTCCTGAAATGGACTCAACTGAAGCTCTGAGCATAGAACTCTCATCCAACACAACATTCCTGCTCATGACCACTCGCTTCTCAGAAGGAGACCAAACTCTGTATCCCTTGACACCATCTCCATAGCCCATAAACACTCCCTTCTTTGCTCTTGGTTCCAGTTTTCCTTCATTAACATGATAGTAAACCGTTTAACCAAAGACTCTCAGAATAGAGTAATCAGCAGACCTGCCTGACCACACCTCATTGGGAATTCGACACTCGATCCCTGTATGTGGTCCCAAATTGATTAAATAACAAGTTGTATTAACTGCTTCAGCCCAAAACCTCTTCTCTAAATCAGCATTAGACAGCATGCACCTCGCTCTCTCCAGCAATGTCTGGTTCATTATCGCTGCTACACCATTCTGCTGTGGTGTATACCTGATTGTATGATGCCTAGCAATCCCTGCATCCTTACAAAACTGATTGAACTCTGATGACCAGAATTCCATACCATTATCAGTACGAAGCCTCTTAATCTTCTTCTCAGTTTCATTCCCCACCAGTATCTTCCACTCCTTAAAGCTATTGAAAGCTTCACTTTTTGGTTCATGAATATTATCCAAGTCTTCCTCGAATAGTCATTAATCATAGACACAAAATACCTGTGACCCTTCAGTGACTCCACCTTAGAGGGACAATCTGAGTGAATGTAATCCAGCGTGCCTTTTGTCTTGTGAACAACCTTAGGGAACTTCTTTCTATGTAGCTTCCCAAACACACAGTGCTCACAGAACTCAAGAATCTTGGTCTTATGACCACAAAGAAGATCTTTCTTCGACAGAATCTGCATCCCACGCTCACCCATATGTCCAAGCCTCATATGCCACAGCTTGTCCATATCTTCCTTGCAAACCTCTGGAGATGCAACATTTGCTGAATCTGAAACCGTAGAACCATCCAGTAAATACAAAGTACCATGAATGAAACCTCTGAGAATCACATCTGAACCCCTGTAGACACTCAGAACTCCATCTCCACCTGAATAGTTGAAACCTCTGCTATCCAAAAGACTAACTGAGATCAAGTTCTTGGACACAGATGGAACATGTCTAACTCCACTCAACGTGCAAACTCTACCATCATGTGTCCTGAGCTTAATAGAACCGATTCCTGCAATATCGCAAGCAAAATCATTTGCCATCTTGATCTTACCATCAGTGACTGCCTCATACACTGAGAACCATTCTCTCCTTGGACACATATGATAGGATGCGCCTGTGTCCAGGACCCATACATCTCTAGGATGTGTTTTTCCATAAGCAACCAGCGCAATATCATTATCAGACTTAGCTTCATTCTCGGCTACAGAAGCGGAACCAGCTTACTTCTTCTTCTTAGAACAATCCGATTTCCAATGCTCTTTCTCTTTGCAGTAATTGCAAATATCAGTTGGTTTAGGACCCCTTGGAAACGACTTTTTATTTTTCGACCTTTTTCCTTTTCCAAAATTCTTTCCACCACCAAACAACCCAGAAGCTTGGTCGTCTGTACCAGAACCTGATGCTTTGTGTCGCAACTCCCTGCTGTGAAGTGCCAACCTGACTTCCTTCAAACTCACTGTATCCTTACTCCCTATGAATGACTGAACAAAGTACTCATAGGAGTTTGGTAGTGATACCAACAAAATCAGCGCAGCATCCTCATCCTCCACCTATACATCAATATTCCTCAGATCCAACATGATGGAATTTAGACTGTCAAGGTGATCCTGAAGTTGTGTACCTTTCTGCATCCTCAGAGCGAAGAGACGTTGTTTCAGAAGTAGCTTCTTAGTCAGAGACTTTGTCATGTATAAACTCTCTAACTTCAACCACAAATCAGCTGCAGTATCAACAAACCTCAATGATGATCTCATCTGCCAGACACAACAAAATCGTTAAATAACCTCCATCTCAGCTGTAACAGGTTCAAACTTCTTCCCTGACAACAGTGCCCAAAGACCTTGTTGCTTCAGCAACGCCTTCATCTTGATTTGCCAGAACTGAAACTGTTCCTTCCAGTAAACTTATCGATCTTCAAGTTCATCCCACACATCTTCTCACCAGATTCAACCCGAAGCTCTGATACCAGTTTGTTGTTACGGATGTGAGAAGATATAGATCAACAGATAGATGAACAGAAGAGAAAGTCACAGAGATTTAACGTGGTTCACCCCTAGGGTTACGTCCACGGGCAAAGAGAGTACTTTACTGATGGAGGCAATTTTTTCATAGTACAATTCATGCTACAAAATAGGGTAAACCCCTAAGGGTATATATATGAAAACATTTAATGAAACTTTCCATATTTCTCAAATTGGTATGTGCATCGATCGATACTTTAGTATGTGCATCGATCGATACTACGGTATGTGCGTCGATCGATCCATGACGCCTGGATCATCCGATTTATGCCAACTCACAGATACAAGGCATATTTCAACACCCACTACCGGAGGCTTGTTCTTCAACAATCACCACCAGATCCGTGTAGCTGAGACCATGGAGCCATCATTGCTCTTATTGGTGTTGCGTAGCCAGCCGAGATGTGGAGACACGACCTATGTTGGAGCTGCCGCACTTCATCATCATGAATCCATCATCAACCTAAGCCACCAGAGGATGCAGCTTACCCCCTTACGAGCACATTTCTACTAAGACGGAGCCAATTCGAGAGCGTTAAGTGAAACCCTATGCGTACCTTGCGTCTCAAGTAACCATCCCATAACCTTACGGCTGATCTCTTGTATCCTTCCTCCGTTGTAGCATATTTCGTGCATTACTGATTTGTATTATCTCATGTTCAGCCAAATTAAAATGTGTAGCTGGGTCATCCATGTCATCGTGAGGTTTTAAAGTCATTCTCATGTTTCTTTTGCAAAAAGTAATATTTTTGTCCCGAGCCCTAAATCCAGTCATGTCTTTGTTTTGTTTGTTTTTTCCTATCAATCTAATGTGCGGTTGGCGAGGGTCCAGACCGATGGTGAATCAAGCTATCTCGTTCTTATATTTTTATATTAATGAAAAACAATAATTGTCAAAATATCTCTTTTCATACATCTTTTTATATTGTACAAACATAAGATTTTTGGATCACTTAAAAAAATATCATATATTATTACTTATTATTATTATTATTATTATTATTATTATTATTATTATTATCTCATATTCACGTATTATGGGTAGATGTTTTTATAACTTTGATTCCAAGTAAAGAATATAAGAATTCAGAGAAATAATAATTCCTAAAGGTATAAAGTTGTATTATGTCCAAAATTTTCAACAGTAGTAAAAGTTTGATTTCTTACACTATTATTAATTTTATATGTTTTATTGCCAAAAAAGAAGTTCTTTTCGTATTATTCATTGTTAATAATGGTACTAACCCAAAATTTCTATTAAGTTTTTTATCTTCTTCTTTCCTCCATAAAGAGATTGAATAAAAGGAGCTACTTTTTTTTACCACTATAATTTTAAAATAAGTATTTGAATGTCCTTTAAAAGTAAGTAAATAAATCCGAAACATATAAAATGCGGTTAATCCCGCTGTCAAAAAATTTATATTTTTGTCATAGTTGGTTTGTTAGAATAAAGATTATGCATTAGATAAATTATTTATGGAAAGTTCGTTCTTCGTTCTTTAAAGTGGTTTTAAAAGATCGAAGAATGTTATTGCGTTCTTAGGATATTTTAGAATGTGTTTGATGATGCCATGTTTAAATTGATATGTTTATATGAACGAACATAGCATTGATATTGAAAATAATTGACATGTTAAGGAGAAACATTATAGAAATGGAGTAAGGATGAGAATAATTAAGGAAATAACGGGAATAGATGAATAAAATTAAATAAGAAAAGTAGGTGAATAACAATGAAATAAAAAGGAAAACATGTTATGGTTTTTGGGCCGTAAAGATTATGATCACTTTTTGACTTCGGGCCGTGTATGTTGGCTTCGGCCGTGATGGACCTCCGGGTCACAGGTTGGCTTCGACCACAGGTTGGCTATGCTCGTAGGACTGATGGATCGCAGGTTTGGCTACGGCCGCAGGTTGGAATACAGCCGAAGGTTTAGCTACAGCCGCAAGTTTGGCTACGGTGCATGTTTGGCTACGGCCGCAGGTTAATGGACCTTCGGGTCGGAATGTAGAAAAGGTTAATGTAAAAGAATGATAGAACCAGATGATATCTTGTTAGTTTTGAGGTTAAAATGGATAATTAATAGGAAAACAACTATGTAAGGAATGATAGAAACAGCTCGCTAGGTTGATAGAATGTGATTCCAAGGTAGATTAGAATATAGCGTGGAATTTGAATGATTGATTATTGAGTTGCATGTGGGCATTTTGAGCATCCTCAGTGAGTAATTTTGTATACTCATTCCTACTACTGTGATGCAGATAAGTTTGATTGTGTTGACCAGAGTGCGAGGCAATAAAGACTATCGGAAAAAGGTGTTTTAAACTTGGATAGCGTTTCAGAGTTTATGAAGATATTCGTATTATTGACAAAAAATTACTTAATCTCGTATCTCATCAATAAAGAAGCCGTGTTTCTTCATTTTATTTGGAAAATGTTGGTTCGACTTTTACTTAGAATTTTCAACGTCTTTTTTTCAAATATTTCCGGGCAAAGGTGTTTTAAAAGTGATCATGTATTTATCTGATTTTAGAGTAAAACTATATTGATATCCAATATAAAACAATAAGAAAATTAGACGAGGAAAACACATTGCCAATTTGGAAACTTGCAGTCTATGCAAATTCAAACAATAAGAGTTTGATTTTGATTTAATGATGTCACATGAATGTGTGTAAGCGTTTTTTTTTTTGTGTTCTTTCTTGATATCATTACTTCCAGCAAATCAATCTTTATTTTTCTTTCAAGCACAAACACAAACATCATCAATAGCCACCTCACACCTATTCCGGACATGCTCCTCCTTGACGAACATGTGACCCCTGTAAATAACCAAAACGGTTTATCCATAATTCTTAAAGCTATCTAAATGATTTATATGTTAAATTGCAATCTTTTAAAATAATACTATATTCTATATTTTGAATTTTTTTCTTCTAAATATGATAAATTAAAAAAAAAATTCAGCATTTAAAGAACAACTTTATTGAAACGTGAAGAAGAAAACTAAAATTAAACAAAATGCAAAACAACCACAAGTAAATCTTTACTAATAAAGTAGAGTTTTTTCTCTCATTGGGAGAAAAATTGACACTTGTCACATTCTTATTTGTTGAATTTATAAAACAAATAGGTTTGGGTTTATTTTTTAACTCATAAAATTCTGAAGTAAATGAATTATGGGCTTTTGCTTGATCAATTTTGCTATGTATATTAACCAGAGCTTTGCTTTAAAACTTTTTAAGTTTTAACACGTGAATAAGTTTCGAATTCATGTGTTGCTCAGTTCAAGATATGAATTTGTGACAAGGTAAAGCAAGTCCCACTTTACTGAACAAGATTTTCGTAGAAGGTGATTGCCAAGGAGTAATTGAAGCTTCAAGCTATGTACAAGCTCTAACAATCTGACAGATCTTGACTAAAACAAAACATAAAAACTGCATATGGGATTAGTGGAATGTTATCTTCAGTTACTATTGTTATTACTTAATACAGTACATGATTCACCAAAAGAGTTTGTTAATATATTATATTTTTATGATGTGTACCTAACTTTAAATATTTTTTCTCTTACAGTGATTAGCTATTTTATTTTTGCATTATCTAAATTAACATTTTCCTACAAATATATAAAAAGAAAAACTATTGAATTTAAGAAACACAAATTACAAAGAGAAGTAAATTGTGCAAAATTTATAAACTTCATTATATGTACTATTATGTTCAAAAATATTTTCCAAGATATTTCTAATATAACTTATATATCTGAATGATATATTTAATCATATATAAATAATTTAATTGATTTAAACTTTTGAAAATATAAATAATAAACTGCCAGGATGGTTTTTGAATTAATAAAACATAAATAATAAATATTCGTAAGAAAATTATGCACGCATATGCGGACAACACACCTAGTTTTAACATATTTTAAAATATACAAATCTAAAAAAGAAATTTTTATAAATTAATAATTCTATAAATTAATAAAATACTAAAAACACAACATTATTGTCACAACATCGGTTTCGATGCGGCCATATTTAAATAGTGTGATGTTAAGGAAGTTAACTTCTTGTATTTAGTAATATATAGTGTAAATGTGCACATTGAGAAATATATATGTTGAAGAAAAATGACAGAGAATTTTTTTTTTGTCCACTAATGTTAGTTGTTTGTGAATTTTCTCTGTGGACATCGTTTTTGAGACATCAGTGTTCATATAGTAAATTAACTGTGAAGTTGCTTATTGTGGAAAAACTCTCGTTCTTTTTCTGTCCGTAGCATTCGGCTTATGGACGTGCTAGTTTTAGAAAAGGAAGACTATATTATGGGCAATTGTATTTTTATTATCTCTGTAGTTGAACTATATTGGTAACTAGTGGGTATCCCGCCCTTCGGGCGTGTGAACAAATGTGGGAATAATGTATAACAAAATTAAATTAATTTTACATTAAAAGTAATATTGATGTTAACTATATATTTTTAGTAATAGTTTCATTATTAGTTTTTTTTTTTAAAAAAATATACTTGTCATATCGTTAATTTTAATGAAAATGCATTTGTTTTTATTGTGTTTAAATATTTTCTTAATTTGAACATAATCTTTACTAATAAAGTATAGTTTTTTCTCTCATTGGGGGAAAAATTGACACTTGTCACATTCTTATTTGTTGAATTTATAAAACAAATAGGTTTGGGTTTATTTTTTAACTCATAAAATTCTGAAGTAAATGAATTATGGGCTTTTGCTTGATCAATTTTGCTATGTATATTAACCAGAGCTTTGCTTTAAAACTTTTTAAGTTTTAACACGTGAATAAGTTTCGAATTC
This sequence comes from Brassica carinata, assembly GCA_016771965.1. Taxonomy (NCBI): domain Eukaryota; kingdom Viridiplantae; phylum Streptophyta; class Magnoliopsida; order Brassicales; family Brassicaceae; genus Brassica; species Brassica carinata. Next base: position 37,779,630 of record CM028688.1, read on the forward strand.
ATGTGTTGCTCAGTTCAAGATATGAATTTGTGACAAGGTAAAGCAAGTCCCACTTTACTGAACAAGATTTTCGTAGAAGGTGATTGCCAAGGAGTAATTGAAGCTTCAAGCTATGTACAAGCTCTAACAATCTGACAGATCTTGACTAAAACAAAACATAAAAACTGCATATGGGATTAGTGGAATGTTATCTTCAGTTACAATTGTTATTACTTAATACAGTACATGATTCACCAAAAGAGTTTGTTAATATATTATATTTTTATGATGTGTACCTAACTTTAAATATTTTTTCTCTTACAGTGATTAGCTATTTTATTTTTGCATTATCTAAATTAACATTTTCCTACAAATATATAAAAAGAAAAACTATTGAATTTAAGAAACACAAATTACAAAGAGAAGTAAATTGTGCAAAATTTATAAACTTCATTATATGTACTATTATGTTCAAATTAAGAAAATATTTAAACACAATAAAAACAAATGCATTTTCATTAAAATTAACGATATGACAAGTATATTTAAAAAAAAAACTAATAATGAAACTATTACTAAAAATATATAGTTAACATCAATATTATTTTTAATGTAAAATTAATTTAATTTTGTTATACATTATTCCCACATTTGTTCACCCGCCCGAAGGGCGGGATACCCACTAGTTACCAATATAGTTCAACTACAGAGATAATAAAAATACAATTGCCCATAATATAGTCTTCCTTTTCTAAAACTAGCACGTCCATAAGCCGAATGCTACGGACAGAAAAAGAACGAGAGTTTTTCCACAATAAGCAACTTCACAGTTAATTTACTATATGAACACTGATGTCTCAAAAACGATGTCCACAGAGAAAATTCACAAACAACTAACATTAGTGGACAGAAAAAAAATTCTCTGTCATTTTTCTTCAACATATATATTTCTCAATGTGCACATTTACACTATATATTACTAAATACAAGAAGTTAACTTCCTTAACATCACACTATTTAAATATGGCCGCATCGAAACCGATGTTGTGACAATAATGTTGTGTTTTTAGTATTTTATTGATTTATAGAATTATTAATTTATAAAAATGTCTTTTTTAGATTTGTATATTTTAAAATATGTTAAAACTAGGTGTGTTGTCCGCATATGCGTGCATAATTTTCTTACGAATATTTATTATTTATGTTTTATTAATTCAAAAACCATCCTGGTAGTTTATTATTTATATTTTCAAAAGTTTAAATCAATTAAATTATTTATATATGATTAAATATATCATTCAGATATATAAGTTATATTAGAAATATCTTGGAAAATATTTTATATAATTTTTTTGTTTGATTAATATTTCATTTAAAATTTTAAATATCTTACACTTTTAACCTTTATAATAAAAATAATTATTATAAGATAACAATACAATATATAAGAATTATCTTATTTTAAAAGAATTAATATTATTAGTATAAATATATACGAATTATCTTATTTTAAAAAGAATTAATATTATTAATATAAATTAGTTTTTAATTATATAATAAATTCGCAAATAGTAGTATAGATATTGATAAATTGTTCTATATCTTATTTTTTAATTTTTATAATAGAATAGTTATTTAAGACAACAACACAATATATTAGAATTATCTAATTAAAAAAATTAATAGGATTAGTATAAATTCGTTTTTAATTATATATAAAAAATTCATTAAGGATATCATTGAATTTAACCGCTCTAACTTTTAATGTGAGAGCTCCGTCGCGAAAAATCACTTCGCAAATAATATTATAGATAAGAATAATATTTGATTTTATGATATACGTATTGACTAAATTCTATACATACAAATTTGATAATGTTCTTATTCGCTTATTTGGTGTATATAATACATATTGTATAGATAAGAATAATATTTGATTTTATGATATACGTATTGACTAAATTCTATAGATACAAATTTGATAATGTTCTTATTCGCTTACGTTTTCCGGCACACATCCATTTAGAACTCCAGAGTTAAGCGTACTTGAGCTAGAGTAGTGGAAGGATGGGTGACCTATCGGAAAGTGAATTGCGATAGCATGCGGGTGAGGACAAAGCACGGGGAAAGGACATGTGGTGATTGCAGGGTCAGTCTTTGGAAAAATTAACTGACCGAGTATCAGACGGGATGGGCCCACAGGCCGAGTGAGCAGGCGTGGGTGGCCCATTAGCCGTGGGCGGTCGGGATGTTACAAGTAGTATCAGGGCTGGTTAGCCATCTCGGTTTTGACCCGAGAGGCGTCTTGAGACCTGTCGTAGAGCACAACGAGAAATTTGCATTATTTGAGAAGGGATGAACTGTAACATCCTGAGTTGTGATATGTGGAAAGATTTGAGAGAATTTATTTCGCTACCTATGTACCAAAGTGCACTTACCTTTTCCGGTATACATCCGTTTAGAACTCCATAGTTAAGCGTGCTTGAGCTGAAGATGTGGAAGGATATGTGACCTATCTTGAAGTGATTTGCGATAGCGTGCGAGTGAGGACAATGCACAGGGAAGGTCCTGTGGTGATTGTAGGGTCAAATAACAATGATTTCGAGCCTTTAGAAAAATTAACGGACTGACCATCAGACGGAATGGACCAACAGGTCGAGTGAGCGGACGTGGATGACCCATTAGCCGTGGGCGGTCTGGACGTTACTTTTCTTCCGTTTATAAACTTCACCTCCAAACTATCTTTGCTCTATTTATATTCAACCCTGGCCCGACTATGGGAATGCTGGACAGAATATCTGTATCTCCTTAAGACAAGAAGCTGGAAGTCTGAAAGCAGAGAGCCAGACGTTGCTGGAATTTAGAAACGAAAGTCAGTAATAGTCTCACACCTTATAAAGATCATAGGAGCCGCAAGTCACCCGCACTTACGATTCAGTACAGAGTCTATATTTGAAAACTCGAGATATTAGCCGGAATATTTCTGTGCAGAGTCTATATTTGAGCATTCTTTTTGTCAAACTTGAATCGATACCAAAAATACAAATAAAAGCATCTTGTTTTGATTCTTCTGTTGAATTAGACAGCATCCTTAAGTTACGCTGATTTAATTAGACAGCATCCTCTTTTGTTATTTAAACTGATTTAATTTTTGAAATGTTACGCTTGAGTACGTAGAAGACACGTACAGTATAAGATATGAACGGTAAAAGCTACGCATAGTTTTTATTTATTTTATGTATAAATTGCTAGAAATCACGGCCTGGTAATCACAACTGTATGAGAAACACATACAAATCACGTAACCTTTATTAAATAATTATAATAAACAATAAAACAAACAATACATAGAGTACAATAATTATGAGATTCAATAGGTTGGAAGCACATAATTTAACTCAGATATTCCTCTTAATGTTTGATTATGAACTTAGAAAACCATTTTCCAGAAGCCTTTTCTCTTCGATCAGCAGGATTAGTAAAATTGACCCAGTTCATACCAAACCGGAGAGTGTAACCATTTCCGAACTCGTAGTTGTCCATCAATGACCATGCAAAATATCCTGCTACGTTGCATCCATCCCTGTAATATATTTGAAATAATGTTAACACTTATAATTCTCAAAAGTATGTCAAATAAAATTAACTCACTCAATAGAGCATTTGAGACATGCAATATGGCTGCAATGATTTTGAATTCGTCCATTATCGGCAAGAGCATTTGGCAGCGTTAAGTTTCCCATATCAAGATCTCCAACTCCTGAAAATTAACACAAGATTTCCAAATTAAACACACACACATATTTGTTTTTGTTTAAACATTGGTTAAAACATATTTATACTGGTATGATGATATGTAGGTACCATTTTCAGTGATGTAGGTAAGTGGGTTTCCGTATTTGTTTTTGATATAATTTAGAATCTGACGGAATCCAGGAGGGTAGTAGACAAAGCTAGGCGCCTGTATACAAGAAGAGAATATATAAGAAGGAAATTTAAATAAACAATGTGATCTCTTCAAAAAGTGATGATTATAAATCAAAGTCGATTGTTACCTGAACACCAATAGGTGCTCCGTTGCGATAATCTGTATCCAAGTAGAGAAAAATATATGAGTTTAGTAAATTCACACTCACAAACACACACATATATATAATATAAAAAGCACAATCTTTTACATACATCCAATTGTAACTCTTGAATCGGTTAGGACACTAGGTTGTGTGGAAGGAGGTGCATTGGTCGCATATTGTGTAACGTAATAGTTCAACCCTAGAAAATCAAGTGATCCTTTCACTAACTTTGATTCTTGAGGTGTGAATTTTGGCAATCTACGTCCAACCATCTGTCGCATTATCTTTGGATATCTTCCATAGACCAATGGATCCAAAAACCTTATATATGAAAACAAAATGATAATTAAATACTACAAGTATATTTATTACATGAAATCAGAGAGTTAAAAAATAGAAAAAAATTTATATATACCATCCAACAAAGAAATCAAATGCTCGCTTTGCAGCAGCCGCGTCGCGAATGCTATTTTCGTTTAATGGGGTGAACCATCTCCCGATCAAGGTTGTTCCAATCTTACCACCTTGAAATTTCTGCATGCATAGATTGTTTTGGATTATAAGTTACATATACTACATACAAATAGTATTATTGAAAGAAAAAAATCATGACATATTTGGTAATATATGAACCTGATATCTTTTTCGGTATAATGCAACAGCTTTTGCATGAGCTAAGAGTTGATTATGTGCAACTATATAAGGTTCGGTTCCAGAATTTCCTCCAAATTCACATCCGGTGCACCGTCCAGGCGGATATGATCCGTCTCCATAACCTTTGGTTGCAAGAGAGTAAGGCTGGTTTAAAGTGATCCAAAATTTGACTCTATCTCCGAATCTCTGGAATAGAAGCTCGGCATAGTTTTTGTAGTCCTCGCTGCTCATGTATCATACATTGATACATATTAGATAAAATATAGATCTGATGTGATTTACATAAGTAACATAACTTAAGACAAAGAAAATAAGTTTAATATAAATATAATTTAATTCACTTACACTATGCGTCGACTCAAGAAACCTCCATACTCATCTTCTAGAGTTTGGGGAACATCCCAGTGGAATATTGTTACGTATGGTTCAATGCCTTTATTCACACAAAAAAAAATTGATACATCGGACAATTAAAACTTGATAATATATGCATTATTAAAAATACAAATTTATAATATATTTACCATTTGCTTTTAACTCATTGATGAGGTTATTGTAGTATTTTATCCCGTTTTCGTCAATCCCTCCAATCAATCTTCCCTCTGAGGGTAAAAACATATATGCAATCATAAGATTAGTTAAAAATTTAATAATAATAATAATGAAAATTAGGTCTTATCATCTGCACTTACTTGGTAAGATCCTTGACCATGCTATTGAGAGTCTGTATGCTTGAACCTTCATTCTTTTCAGTAATTTGACATCCTCCTGGTATATGAGAGTTCCAGAGTTAAATTACATAACAAGCAACATGTATATACACACACATTCATCATCGATAGCCCCTTACCTTGTAAAGATCATACGAATCACAAGCAAGGTCTCCAGAACTGCGGTCTGGCACTTTCTCTGTATATATATAGCAGATCGAAAAGTGAGCATGACTTGGATATATATGAGTGAAGTAGTCCAATCCGTTTTTTGTATACTTAATTTTCCCTACATCAAGTAATTATACGGGCAAATTTTTAATTAATGATGTGTTGTGACCTGGATATCTATGAGTGAAATAGTCCCATCCGTTAAGTGCTCTATGTGAAGCACCTTCGATCTGGTACACAAAAAATCATGCAAGCCGGGTTAAAGATTATTGGTAGATGAAAAATAATCTTGATAAATTCCTATATATATCTTATTAAAAGGTCAGTATCAAAGAGATATGTACCTGGTAGGCGGAAGTAGCCGCACCAAAAGTGAAGTTCTTTGGAAAACTAGTTCGGTTGAATGTAAGGGGATTGTCGCAGTTGAAGGGTTCTTTAGCCTTGCAGGCCGGGTTACAAATATTTTTGCTACTTGAAACCGCAAAGAGAATGACAAGAACGGCTACAAAGAAGTGAGCTTTTTGACATTCCACGGTTGAGAACATTGCGTGATTTGCTTTCTTTGGTTCTTAGTTTTTTTTTCTTTTAATTTTCTTTTTGTTGATGGTTAATTCGATGATGATGACTAAATAATGAACTTGGAAGGGTTTATATAGGAAAGTTTCCGTGCATGATAATTTGCATGGGGTTTGAAGTAACTCGTTACGTACTAATATTTGCAACTATTTTTAACCTCCACGTTCTCCAGCTCATGACTCGCTGTCTCTTTTCTGAAGTAAAATTTACATCATACGATCGATCATAACAAATTTCCAATATTGTAGAGTGTTCTTTAAGCAAGGACGATTGAATTGTTAATACACGAAAATTGATGGAAATTTGCACCCAAAACCATTAAAAAACTATAACTCATCAAGTAACATTAGCAAATCATGGTTAGGAATGTTGATGGATGAAACTGCCCTCCTATTCATTTTCCACGCTCGCATTGATTTGATATACTACAATAACTTTATATTGCAAAGAAACCTAAAATACACGAGAGAGGAAAAAAAAGTCAAAAGTGAAAGGGAAATTTTTTAGGGTTTCAACTTAACACACATCGGAGTTAATTATGGGGTAGGAAATCGACGACGAGCAACTGTATATGGAAATGTGGTGTGAATTTTTGGTTAGATTGGGTGGATGTTGGCGTATACAAACACTGGAGGAAGGAAAAGACTTCTCGGTTTAAGTATAAGAACCACCCCGGATTCTTGTCCAAACAGATCTCACACAATCTGAGCCCATAAGCTACCCGAATCTGGTTAGTTCATTTTTAGTTCTTATCCCGTTGAAGTATAATATTCAAGTGAAGTTACCATGATTTTCTAACTATTCAATCAAACATGCGGAAGCAAAGAGAGTCATATGGCTGCATTGTATAAATCATAATGGATTCGATACATTGTAGTTCAAGTACAATCATATCAATCCTTACAACACTAGACCTAAATGATTGGAACACAACTTACACCCATCGACTGCATGTCTTGTGTCAACCCGGACCATTCCTAGAACCTGCCAGACTAAATGAGGCATAAGCAACTCTACAATTACTTAGTGAGAGCAATCATTCCACCTACACGGTTAGTCTTTTAATGACAATGGCTTTCTGACCCAACCGATCCATTCAGGACTCGGCCTCATGGGTTTGGTCTGCTAGGTATGGTTCATTCCCAAGAGACGGCCTTGCCGAATTCTTTCCGTCCGTCGACTGCCTTAACCAATCGCCTAGCCCATCATGACATCATATCGGCCCATTGGCCTCGCCCAAGCATAAACTATACGTAAGATCTATAGGCTAATATAGCAGGTTTGAGTAGTCTACATGAATGCACCAAACAAAAGTAATACACTCGACCTCAATCCCTTGTGAATCGATCACGCAACACTCAATCTTCCAACCAAACAATCCTAATATAACCCAAAGCCATGACCATGAACCGGACAGTCATTGACCTTCAATCCTTACCTACGTCATCGCTTTCACCTTAGCCAATCAGAGAAAAATAAGAAGAAGAAAAAGAAGAGAACTCCAAATCACAAAGGCACTCTTTCGGTTCTTTCCACAAACTCCGACCAACTGCCTCATCCAACTACGTCACCGGGCCGTCCGACCATTTGCCAGTATGGGTCAACCACTAGGTCTTAACCATTTTCCGATTAACCCTCTCTCTCTCTCTCTCACGCCAAACTCTCTCCCCCTGTCTCTCTCTTTCTCTCTCTTTCTCTCATGATTTCTATGGTGATTTTTGAATAGAACTTATGACAAAAAGAGGAAATTGCAATGGATATATATAGGGAAGTGAATCTGGTCAATGGGATACTAATGGCAAGGTTTGTGACTATTCGCCCAACCATTGTGTCCTTGGCTAAGCATTGCAACCATTCGATCTAAGGATCACGACCCTTCGACCAAGCATCGCGACCCTTGGACCGTTGGTCTGCGGATGGTAATTTGTGCTTATATAAACCTTTGTTCCTAAAGATTTTTGGAAAGATTACCAGAACTGGGAAATGAACCGACCGTCCCTATCTGACACTATCTCATTGTAACACTATGGGCCTGAACGATTTCATCGATGTAATATTCTGAAATTCGGTCAATCCATTAGTCTTCCAAACACTACAAGAAAACACAAGATTAACGACGGCGGTATTCCTCGTGAATTCGTCGTAATAGAGGCTTTACGAGGAATTAGCGAGGAAACACGTTTCGTCGTTACTCGTTTGTCGTAACGCATATTTCCTCGCCAATTTGTAGCCACATAGCAAGGAAGTGATTTCGTAGTAAAGTCCAAGTACAACATTTCGTCGTAAAGACCACATAACCCTTCCACGTAAGGAGGTCGCTAAGTTTCCTCGTAAATACCACGAAAGTATTTCCTCGTCAATTACACGTAAATGTTTAATCGTAAAATACACGTAAATACCACGAAAGTATTTCCTCATAAATTACACGTTATCTCTTCCTCGTTATTTTCTCTTAAACTTTGCACGTATAAAACACGTAAACAGCTCGAAATTATATCCTCGTAAAAAACACGTTAGGCCTTCCTAGTTATTTCCTCATAAACTTTGTGAGGAATTTACTTCGTTTTGTTTATTTTACAGAATTAAAAAAAAAATAATTATAATTATAATTATATTTAAATTATGAATGAAAATATAATTTAAAATAAAAATCAATACGAAAATATTTTATACAAAAATAAATTTAGAATTTATAAAATACAACCAACAAAAAGAAGAAAAAAACCAAGAGTCGTTCATCGCCTGGTAGAACTCGTCACTCCTCTCTACATCCGCCTCGTCATGTGTCTCGGATGTCGCATGTTCCTCAACAAGGTCTCCCATTCCAAATTTGTGGCCGCTATGACGTTCAAGAAGCCCTCGTTTCCACCCATACGAGCTGTGGACGCATTTTTTGTTGAGGCCAACTCGTTACGCAGCTCAGTGACTTCCTCATCCCGTCTATGACCATAAGACGATGTCGCTCTCGGAACATCGTTGACGGAACCAATCCCCAACGTACATCCATTTTTTTTAAGGACAACCTTAAAAACAAAAAATAAATATTGTTAGTAAAAATTTAAAGTTAAATTAAATGAATACTTAAAAAAATTATAATTTATAAATATTTACCTCCTCGTAAATCCTATCCACTTCAACTGTGGATAAGGTGACGGATAATCCGTCGGTGGACTGCTGTGTCAGCTGGGTCTGGCGTTCTTGAACCCGGTCAGCGACGTCGTTGTAGATTTGCTCGGACCTAGGATCTACAAATTGCCCCGCCTTGTTCTTGTTGGTTTTCTCGTAAAGTTCCATAAGAGTCGGGAGTTGTTCCGTCTTTTTGGCCTACAAAACATTTAAAAAGTTAGTATATATATAAATATATTATAAAAAAAGAAATTAATTAAATTAAATTTTTAATTACCATCTCCAAACGGATAGCAGCGTGGATTTTTGGCCCGTAGAGTGAAGCATTGGCCTGTGGTCGTGCTCATCTACCGTGTTACGGGAGGCAGAGCAAGACTGGATGACTCTAATGGCATCAGGATCGCGCCAATAACAGATGAGGCCATCCCACACCTCCGTGGTGAGCTCAGCGGGTTTTCCACGCTCATACGCCTTCACGATCCAGTCACCCTTCCAGTTGGAGACCGTGTCCAACAAGCGAACTTTCGCCTTCGCGTAAAACGCTTTCCCTACCCTCTCATTGACCCCCATGGACCAATGATATTTTTGCTGTAACAGAAAAAATTAAATTAATAATTAGCTTTAAAATTTTTAAAAAGATATAAGTAAAACAATTAAAGTATATATAATTAATTAATAGTAACTTACAACGAAAATCTTGAACCACGTCTTTCTGACGTAGATGGGCGTCTTTTTCCAGTTCGGATGTGGCATGGAGAAGTGACCCTTCATCGTGTCGGTTACGTCCGTTGCAAGACATCCGTCAACCCCGAACCTGAAAAAAACAAATTTAACATACCACAAAGTTCCGTCCGATCGGTCGGGGTTTATGACTGGTAAACCTTCTCTGCCTGGCTGAGCGAGAAGGTCCTCGACAGTGTACTGCGAGTAAAGAGCACTCGGCGGCACCATCAAATCAGGATGAATCTGGGCTGGCATCTCCGGAGCCATCGGAGGAGGCACAGGAGGCACCTCTGGGACATGATGATCATGAGGAGCCGGTGGTGCAACGAATCGAGGAACCGATGGTGCACTAGAAGGAGAGACTCTCTGAGAAGACCGAGTCTCGGGGACGCTCCCCGGATCCGAAGAACCGGGAGCTGAAGAAGAAGAACCGGGGTCTAAACGACTACCCGGCTCACCGAACATCTCTCTGTAGGGGGGCAGTAAGTTTGTTCTTTCGTACCTATTGAAAAAAATTAAAAAATTAGCAGCAACAGTAATTAAAAAGTTCTATAAATCTAGCTAAATTCCCTACATTAATCACCTAATCAACACTAATTAACATAAAATCCATAATCCTATCTAAATTCCCTACACTAACCACTTAAACTACCCTAAACTAATCAAAGTAGAGAGGAAAGAGAGAGGAAACATACCATCACTGCAAATGAGAGAGGAAGTAGAGACGAAATGGGGATGTGAGAGCTCGCGTGTATATATAGGATAGCTATCCTCGTAATTTCCTCGCAATTTTACAAGGAAATAGCAAGGCCCGTGTCTTTCTTTACGAGGAAATAGCAAGGCTCGTGTTTTTGTTTCCTCGTAACTTCCTCGTTAGTTTACGAGGAAATAGCAAGGCCCGCCTTTTTCAGTCTACGAATTCTTTACGATGATTTCTGCTTACGTGGAATTAACGAGTCTCATTTCTTTATTTTAATAGTTCGTCGTGAGTTCCTCGTTATATTACGAGGAAATAACGTGGATGGTGTTTAAATCCCTAAAATCCTAAACCCTAAACCCTAAACCCCAACATGAGATTGAAATTATAAGTTAAGAAATATAAGTTAAGGAAAATATATTGTAGTTTTAGAATTTGGGGTTTGGAATGGAATGATGAGATTGAGATTATAAGTTAAGGAATATATTGTGGTTTTAGAATTTGGAGTTTGAAATGGAAAGATGAGATTGAGATTATAAGTTAAGGAATATATTGTGGTTTTAGAATTTGGGGTTTGGAATATATAAAGTAGAAGATAAGGAAGATAGGGTTTGGGGTTTAGGATTTTAGGGATTTAAACAAAGTCCTCGTTATTTCCTCGTAAGGTAACGAAGTGTTTACGACGATTTCTGCTTACGTGGAATTAATGAGTCCCGCTTTTTTAATAATTAAAGTATTTCTCGCTTTTTCCTCGTAATATACCGAGGTGTTTATGACGATTTCTGCTTACGTGGAATTAACGAGTCCCGCTTTCTTTATTTTTCAATTTCTTCGTAAACTCCTCGTTACATTACGAGGAAATAACGAGGATTATGTTTAAATCCCTAAAATCCAAAACCCCAAACCACATCTTCCTTATCTTCTACTTCATATATTCCAAACCCCAAACCATCTTCCCTTTAACCTCAATCTTTTTATTCCATTCCAAACCCACAATTCTAAAACCACAATTCCTTAACTTATAATCTAAATCTCTTCTTTCTTATACAAAATCAAATTATATAAATAGTTTTTTCCTGATTAAATCCATCAAATGCATTAAGTCTGAAAATTAATCATAATTAAAACAAATACATCAATCGGATACATCGACATTCTCGTCATCACTACATCATCATTTTCAATAAACTCGTCTTCAACAGCTTCGTCCGTCGCATTGTCAGTAAGATCTTCGTACTCATGATTATGCGGATCAATGAGAAGGATGTCGTCTGTGGCAGCTTCAGGTTCCTCGACTTCATTTATTTGTTGTTCTTGCAATGGTGGTTCTTTTCCACTGATGATTCGTCCTCGAGGTGTAAATTTGATCACGGATAACCAATTTATTCCCGATTCTCTCATCCGAGGGTATGGAAGGAAGCTAACTTGGTCTGCTTGTGAAGCTAAGATGAAAGGCTCGAAATTGTTGTACCTGCAAAAAAAAAACGTAGAAATTAATCATACAGATCATGTATGGCAAAAAAAGAATTTGTTGTACCTTCGTCCACCATTGACATCAACTACACCGAATTTGTTAAACCGAACACCTCTGTTGACGACGGGGTCGAACCATTCACATTTGAAGGAAACGCATTTCAGTTTCAATATCCCTGGAAATTCGACTTCAATAATCTCCGTCAAGATCTCGTAGAAATCTGTTTTCCCTTTCACACATATTCCATAGTTACTGGCCGCCCGCTGTCTACCATACTCATATGTGTGAAAAGTATAGCCTCGTGTGATATACATCTGTGATGTGGTGACCTTTACATGTAGAGATTGAATTACTTCGTGTAACCACTTAGGATAATCTGCATCGTCGTCATAATCAACCTGCAAAAATAAAGAGAACATTGAAATTAATACAGATCATGTATGAAAAAAGAATTTGATCGACCTGCAAAAATTAATACCTGATTCTTCACCCACTTAATAAAGTGTTAATCTTTCCTTTTGTCTACGTCACTTGTGGATATACCTGGGAATGTTTCTCCGACTTGAGAAACAAATAAGCTGTAAAATCACATTTTATATCAATTAATCTTTGGCAATTATATAATTTATAATTATATGTGTTTAGAAGTGTCCATATATGTTACCTTTCAAATTAACGCATCAATGGATCCTCGGAATTGAGTAAAATATAGGTGTGTGCACTATGAGCGTCTTCTTCACTTGACCACCAAACCTCTTTTGATTTCCCACCGAGTCGCCCAATCTGGCTAAAGATGTCTGGAACACTAGCAACTGCATATGTTGGCGCGACACCACCATCATCATATCCTCTTGGAGCTCTTTTCCGGGTACGTAATTTTGACGCAAAGTAGTACGATGTGAAGTGAGAAGTTTCTTCCGTCAAACTTCCAGCAATTATAGAACCTTCAATTTTTGCAAGGTTTTTTTGCTGTTCCCTTCAAATATTTCATGGCTCGCTCATACTGATACATCCATCCGTAATGTACAGGTCCACGAAGCAATGCCTCATATGGGAGGTGGACAGCTAGATGCTCCATGACTTCAAAAAATCCCGGAGGAAATATCTTCTCCAAGTTGCACAATAAGATGGAAATGTTCTCCTGAAGCTGTTCCACGACTTCTTCTTTAAGAGTGCGTGTGCTCAGATCTCTGAAAAATGCTTTGATGCCTTGTATATTAATCCAAAAACAATTAAACACATTAGTCATATATTATTGCAAAATAAACCATTATAAAATTACTGCGTTATAATTTACTACCTGCAAGTGCTTCATGTACGTTTGTTGGAAGTAACTCCGCAAATGCAAAGGGAAGTAGTCTTTGCATGAAGACATGACAATCATGACTCTTCATCCTAGAAAATTTTTGACCCTTTTAAACACATCTAGAGAGATTTGAAACATACCCATCGGGGAACTTCACTTCTGATGCCACCCAGTTGAACAACACCGACTTTTTTTCTGAAGACAATCTGAATATCAGAACGGGAACTTGTCCATTGCTTTTTATATGTAACTCACTTCTTGAGAAAATATCCGGCAAGTCCAACCTTGATTTTATGTTGTCTTTTGTCTTCCCTGGGACATTCAATATTGTATTCATGATGTTCTCAAAGAAATTCTTCTCTATATGCATCACATCGAGGTTGTAGCTTAGAAGAAGATCCTTCCAATATGGCAACTCCAAAAATATACTCTTCTTCTGCCATTTGTGATGAACACCGTAAAAATCAGGCATATTACCGGGGACATGCCAATTACCACCACGAGGAACTGTTTCCAAAGCTCCCTAGTAATCGAGTTGCGCTTCAGTTTGTTGTCCAATTAAATATGGAGGAGTGTCTCTCACAACCCTTTTCTGCCTAAACAATTTCTTGGTTCTTCGGTACGGAGGGCCAATGGGAAGAAATCGACGGTGACAATCGAACCAACTCTTCTTCCTACCATTCTTCAGTTGAAATGCATTTGTCGTTCCATTACAATATGGACAAGCCAATCTCCCATGTGTAGTCCATCCAGACAACATCCCATAGGCAGGAAAGTTACTTATGGTCCACAAAAGCATCGCTCGCATCGTAACATTCGTCTTCGTTGAGCAGTCATATGTCCTCTCCCCTGTTGACCACAAATCCTTCAACTCTTTTATAAGTGGTTGTAGGAAAACATCCAGAGACCTTTTTGGATGGTTTGGACCAGGTATTAATATGGTCAAGAATAGCAACTCCCGTTTCATGCACATCTCCGGTGGCAGGTTGTATGGCGTAAGAAACACTGGCACAATGAATATTGTCTCTCTGACATTCCGAATGGACTAAATCAATCTGTGCATAATCCGAGATACACATTCCGGCTATGGCTAGCGAATTCCGGATGTACTTTGTTAAAATGTTTCCAGGCTCTTGCATCTGATGGATGAGTCATCTCACCATCCGTCTGAGTATGTTCGGCATGCCATCTCATCTTTCCCGCAGTCTGCTCTGATTGGTACAATCTTTTCAATCTGTCTGTAATTGGTAGGTACCACATCCTTTGGTATGGTACCCTATTACGTCCCGTCCTTGCGGCTTGAATCGTGGCTTCTTGCAGAATCGACATTCTTCTAACTTCTCATCATCTCCCTAATAGATCATGCAATTGTCGATGCAAACATCTATCATCTCCGAAGGCAACCCAAGACTATAAACCAGTTTCTAAATCTCATAATAAGAATCAGCAGACACATTGTCTTCCGGCAAATACTCTTTAAACAAGTCTGCCCATTCATTCATGCAACTTTCAGGTAGATTGTGATCAGTTTTAATATTCATCATTCTAGCAGCCAACAACAATTTAAAGAGACCTTCTCTACAACCACTGTAAAGTGACTGTTTCGCAGCATCTAACATTTCATAAAACTTTTTTGCATCTATATTAGGTTCTTCATCTTCATCATGAGCTACGAATGCATCAGCTACCATATCATGAACCCTATCAAAATCTACCATCTGCTTTTCTTGATAGTAACTATGTTCATTATGCAAATGATGACCAACCGGTTCTTCCTGAAAATTGCTATTACTACTACTAGCTTCATGATTCTCATAATTATAACCTTCTCCATGTTGAAACCAGATATAGTAATTTGGCGTGAAACCTCTATTTATTAAATGCTTCCAAAAATTTTCACGATTTTCCAATTTCGAATTGTTGCATTTCCGACAAGGACAGAACATCTTACCGCTTTCTTGGGCAAGCATAAAGCAGATTCCATATACATCCACCTCCGCAACTCGAAAATTTTCCCGGAGGCTGACATTTTTTTTTGTTTCACGTTTTTTTTCTTTCTTGGTGGTGTGTTTAAAATGCTGTTCAAACGTCCATATTTATAAGAAACTTTCGAGTCTGGTAGTTATAATTTTGCTAGGCATTTACGACGAAATATAGTTAGGTTGCCGAAAAAATGTGTTACAAGTACAAGGTGGTGGATTCAAAATTTCCTCGCTAAGTAGATGTAAAGTGTTTCCTCGTAAAGTACACGCTAAATTTACGTCGTGTTTACGAGGAAAAACTTTTTCCACGTAAAAAACACGTGACTTTACATCGACTTTACGACGAAAATATTTTGTCGTCATTTTACGACGAAATGTCGTTGATTTCATATTTCCTCATAAGTTCCATGTAATGTCGCCGTAAACTTACGAGGATTCATTTTTCTCGTTATGTTTCCTTGCTAAGCTTGTGTTTTCTTATAGTGAAATGGCAAGGAAGTGTGCCGAGTTCATAGTCAGCCACTAGCTCCATCCATCGATTTTGCCTTAGATTTAGATATACCTGAGAGAGAATATATGTCAAACTCTTATTGTCTGTATATATCTGCACCTTAGCACCGTAGAGGTAAGACCTCTAGATCTTAAGTGAAAATATCACAGCCTCTATTTCCAAATCATGGGTTGGATAGTTGCCTTCATGCTTTTTAACTGCCTAGAAGCATAAGCAACCACCCAGTTGTTTTGTATCAGAACACATCTTAAACCGGTTAGGGATGTGTCTGTGTACACCACATATAGCTTATCTGTTTCCGGTAAGACCAACATTGGTGCAGTCGTCATAGCTTCCTTAAGCTTTGAGAAACTGTTCTCATAAGCCTCTGACCAAACAAACTTCACGTCCTTGCCCGTAAGTTTGGTTAGCGACTGGGCCGAGCTTGCAATCATTTTACAAACTTCCTATAGTACCCAACTAATCCTAAGAAACTACGGATCTACGAGGAATTTTGTGGCCTTGGTCATTCCCTGATGGAACTGATCTTTTTGGTATCTACCAAGACCTGGACCATTTTTAGTACCTGCCACATTAAATGAGGTTTAAACAACTCTACAATTACTTAGTTTGGCGAATCATTCAGGATATACGGTAGTCCCGAAAAACATATTCTTAATATGCACACGATAATAATGTCTTTTAATGACGATGGGTTCCTGACCCAACCGATCAATTTAATACTTGGCCTTATGATTTTGGTCCGCTAGGTGTGGTTCATTCTCAAGGGAAGACCATGGTTAATTCCTCCCATTAGTTGGTTGTCTAAACCAATCGCCTAGTCCATCATGACATTCGATCGGCCCATTGATCTTACCTAAGCATATGACATTACTTAGGGTCTAAGGCTAATATAGCCGTTTTGAGTAGTCTACATGAAAACACTAAACAAAAGTAATATATTCGGCTTCAATGTCGTGTTAGTGGGAGTGAGATTTATAGAGAGTTTGTTGATTGTAAAAGTTGAGAGATTTGTTAAATGTAGAAAGAGTTGTAGAGAATTTTATATATTGTGAAAATCTATGACAATAAATTGTTATAATGATTTTAAGAATCTAAGGGATATAACTAGTATTCTCAAAATCTTGTTTAATGAGTTAAATTGTTAAGCGTACAATCTTCAATAACACTAATTTTGATAGATTTATGGAATCATTAAAATCAAAATTTTGTGAATAACAAGAGATTTTGTATAGAATTATAAAATTCTCAATCCAATAACACTTAATTCTATTAAAAATGTGGGAATCTATAAACCAATAACACTAGTATCTATCATGTATCTATCATGCAACAATCCTAGTCTAATCCAAAGGCCACGACTATGAACCGGTTAGTCATAAATTTTCGGTCCTAACCCTACAGCATCGCATTCATCTTAACTAATCAGAAAGAAATAAATAGGCCACGCACGTTTACGTAAACAACTTACGTAAATTAACTCTTGGAGTTGTTATAAATATGCCAACTAATTCTTTTAGTTAATATTGTTTTTGTTGTAAATTAACTACTCTTGGAGTTGCTAACTGTGTCCATAGATTTGTTAGTTTTTAATTATTATTATTATTACTAGCCTGATGGTGGCTAGTTCTCGAGAAGGGAGTTTAGGTAATTTGGTTAGGCCTTTCAAGTTGACCTATATTATTTAATAACATGTGGTATGTATTGTGCATGTTACGAAATGTAAATCTGTTGAGTAAGTGGATTTATTGACATATTAATTGAAGTGCACAAATAATATACTTTATTAGTTGTTTACGTAAACGTGCGGTGGCTTATTCAACCTCGAAATTTCCTATGCATTACAAAAGAATACCATAAAAAGGTCTTACTGTCGCCACAAATTGTTGACCGATAGTTAGAGGTGGTAGAGGCCCTCTTTAGCGTCATTGTAAAAGAAATATTCCTTAAACTCTTTTTTGTAGTGTCCCAATTTGTTACCGTTCTTACAGCATTTTGCAAAATAAAAATTAATAATAATATTTGATATTTTACCAAAAAAATAAAATTAAGAAACTAAAAACCTAATTTAAGGATGCAGAGGACGAATATTAACCTAGTATTACAATAAATAAAGACAGTGATTCTTCAATACTTAATAGAAATCCTTAAGCACTTACAATTATTTAATAAGTGAAAAAATGATATATACTACAATAAAACATACTATGATTTAGTACAAAAATTTACAAGGAAAATGGTCGTAGTAAAACAGAAATAAATTTACAAGGACGCATATACATTGTAAAATAATGTAATTTTATAAACCAGCGGTCATAATCCAGTGATGTTTGAGGGAATTAAACCCAATACGGCGAATCTTAATTCGAACCGGTTGGTCACAGGGATATGGACTATTATTTTCGGCATATTTGAATGCTCAAGAAAGGGTCTATCTAGGGGCTGTACCTTTATCCAAGGGTTAGGTCTGACCTGTGTTTAATCCTTTTCTTTATAAAAAGAAACAATGTAATTTTATAACGACTTTACCACGAATAAAAAGATTCGTTTTAAAGTTGTTGTAAAATAAGGAGTATTTAATGATCATACACTTTACATTTGTTAAAACGACAACGAGTAAAACTAAAGTAGTTGGTGAAAATGTGTTTTAGGTCTTGATTGGCAAAACAGATGAGAAAGCAGTAGCTATATGCTATAAAAGCAGTATGCTGTAGAAGCTGTATGCTTTTGCTAAACTGTTTAATAGATTGATTGGTAGAGCAGTATAGACATGCTATTTAAAATTATTATTAAAATTAGTATATAATATATAATATATTTATTTATAATAAATATATTTCTAATATATATATTTTTTATTTTTTATATATTAATATATATATTATATTAATATATAAAATATATATAATTATTTTTTTTTACTAATTTCAAAAATTATGTTTATATCGAAAATTTTATTTAAAAAAATAAATTTTACAATTAAAATATCTATTTTAAAAATAATATTTTGCATTTAAAATATAATATAATTTATGTGATTAATTTAATTATATTATATTTTAAAATATAATTTAATTTATATAATTAATTTAAAATATAATTATATAATTATTTTATATATATAATTTATATAATTATTTTATATAATTTGTTTAATCAATTTATATAATTTAATTTATATAATTAATTTAAAATATAATTTATAAAATTGATTTAATTTAATTTAATTTAATTTAATTATATTTAAATGTGAATTAATATTTTAAAAAAATATTTATATGGTAAATTTATTTTAGAAATCAAAATTTCATTTTCTGGATATAAAAATAATTTTATGATATTATTAAAAATCAAATAAATGAACTAATTATATATTATTCTTAAATTTATAAATTATAAATGCAAATACTCTTCCAAAAGCTTCATATGAGAGCATTTGCCAGAGAGCATTTGGAGAGCATTAGCATTTATTAAATGCTTTTCTAAATGATTTTCTAACAAATGTTGATTGGATAATGTAGAGAATAATGCTAATGCTAATGCTCTACCAATCAAGGCCTTAGTGGGCTATACATAACTTATTTCCCCATAAAGTCGTTATTATACTGAAGTAAAAGATTTGTAAACTGTTTCGTTGTAGATCAGTTGTTTTTTAAACATCAAACGGCTATTCTATTACTCAAACTAGAGGTGGTCTAGGTAACCAGACCGAAATAGAACAACCAATGAAATAAAGTTCTCTATGGAAAGACCTCGCAGTCCTAGCTAAAGAATCGGAAATACGATTCTGCGATCTTGGAATATATGAAATCTTAAAGTCTGGAAAGCAAATCTGCAGAGTCTATCCTTTCAAGTTCTGTTGCAAAGCTTGGCCAGACACGAGGTTCCTTAATCATGGCGATTAGATCCTTGCAGTCCGTTCCGAAACTCTGGCATGTCGAATGCTGAAGCATGTTCTCCATTGCCCATCGCAGTACTTCCAATTCTGAATGTATGGCAGACTCACGTCGTATGTAGTTTCTTGTTCCCATGAGCTGAGCTTTCCCCAAACTGTCCATCCATGCCCATCCATATTCGCTGAACCGTGATGTGGATGTCCACGATCCATCTATCATGCAGATATTACTTAAGCTTAGGACTTGAGGTTCTTCTATATTTTGTTCCTGAGGGTTAGGTTGTAACGTCTCGTTCGCATTAAACCAGGCTTGACACTCACTCTCAGCATATTGAACTAGCTCCAATGAATCTCTGTCAATTCCTCTAAAGAGCTTATCATTCCTAGTCTTCCAGACATACCATATTATCCAAGGATAAGGATCCCTGTCTAATTCAGGCTCAACAATGTTATTCTTTCTCCAGAATAAATAATCCATGTTTGCATAAATACTTGAAACTGGGAAAATGCCTGGGCATGACGGAGTGGCAGATAGTGACCAGACTTGCAGAGCTGGCGGACAATCAAAGATTGCATGTGTGACAGTTTCCTCTGGTTCTCCACATCTCGGACAATAATTATCACATCTCATATTCCGCCGAATTAGATTCCGCGTTACTGCCACATGACCAGTTATCAATTGCCATATAAGATGGCATATCTTCTGAGGTGCCTTTATCTTCAAAATTCTTGAAGCTTAGTTATACTTGGTTCTACAACCTCTTTTTCTTCCTCCACTTTCAGTAAGTTCCTAGCAACCCAATAGCCAGATTTGACAGTGTATTGTCCATTCTTAGTGTAGTTCCAGCAAAATGAATCACGACGGTGAGTTGTGCTTGTGTCCATACTCCTAATGAGAGATATATCCTAGTGTGCAATATAATTCTCAGGAGCTCTACATTCCATTCCTTCGATTCTCCATTAGTAAGATCGCTTACTCTCATGTTCGGATGTTAGCATGGAGCGAGAGGTCGAGCTGGCCTGGCAGGTACTGTAGGAATCCACGGATCCTCCCACACTCTGACCTCATATCTTGAATGTATTTTATGTCTAATCCCCATAAGCAAAAGCTTCCTTGCTGCTGAGATGCTAGTCAACACATAAGAAGGACAGCTGACTGGAGTTGTACGCAAAGGCGAACTTAATCTAAAGTATCGTCCCCTCAGTACCCTAGCTACCAATGAGTCAGGGTATTGGACTAATCTCCATAGTTGTTTCGCTAGCAAAGCCAGGTTAAACTCATGGATCATACGAAAACCAATTCCACCTTCCTCCCTTGATAAGCAAACCTTCTCCCATTTTGCCCAATGTATTCCTCGCTTTGGGGGATTCGAGATCCACCAAAATTGTGCAATGGCACTTGCGAGATTTTCACATATCTCTAATGGTAGCAGAAAGGTAGACATGACATATGTCGGGAGAGCTAGCAAGATGGATTTTATCAAAACCTCTTTTCCTCCTTTTGATAGCCATATACCCGTCCATCCATTCACTCGATGCATCAGTTTATCTTTGAGAAAAGCAAAGAGTTTGCATTTAGATCCGCTAATATCCTCTGGAATTCCTAGATAAGAGCCCATTCCTCCTTCGTTCTGGATTCCAAGGGTGTCTTTAATCTGTTGTCGAGTTGATACATTGATCCTCTTACCAAAGAGTAGAGAGGATTTATCAAAGTTAATGCATTGGCCTGATGCTTGCCCATATTTCCTGACAACTTTCATAACTTCTTCGCATTCACGGGGCTTCGCCTTACAGAAGAAAAGGCTATCATCAGCAAAGAGAAGGTGGGATACCGAGGGACATGCACGTGTAACACGCATTCCCATTATCCTCCCTTGGCTCTCTGCATGATTAAGAAGGCTAACGAGCGCTTCCGTGCATAGAATAAAGATGAAAGGAGACAAAGGATCTCCTTGACACAGACCTCTCTCCGGTACAATGTTCCCTCTGGGGTGTCCATTCATGAGCACTTTGTATTTTACTGTCGTAATACATCTCATAATCCAAGTGATCCAAGTTTCTGAGAAGCCCATCTTCCTCATGACAGCCTCAAACGACCATTCAATTCTATCATACACTTTACTCATATCTGTCTTAATGGCCATCCTTTTATTGTGTCCACTCGGTTTGGTTCTCAGGGCATGGAACATTTCTTGAGCTATCATGATGTTATCCGAGATCTGTCTACCAGCAACAAAGGCTGACTGGGTTTCCGAGATTCTATCTGGTAGAACCTTTTTTAATCTCTGGCATAAGACCTTAGATATTATCTTATAGCTAACATTGCACAAACTGATCGGCCGAAACTGGGACATCTCATTTGGTCTATTCGTCTTTGGGATGAGACAAATATTGGTATCGTTTAATCCACTAACAACCACTCCTTCGAAGAGAAATTGATTAACCATATGAGTTAAATCATTTTTAACAATTTCCCAGAATTTTTGATAGAATAAGGCTGTCATCCCGTCTGGTCCTGGAGCTTTCTCTGGATGCATCGCAAATAGCGCTAATTTAACCTCCCACTCTGTGACCGGAGCCGTAAGATCATTATTTATAGCCTCCGTGATAGTCGTGGATACTTCTGAAAGCGTATCTGCTATATCTTCTGGATTTGATGACTCAAATATTTGCCGGAAATAACTGGTAGCAATGACCACAAGTCCATCCTCATCTTCAACCGCATTTCCATTTTCATCCAAGAGCTGGGTAATTTTATTCCTCGCTCTCCTTTGCTTTGTAAGTGAATGGAAAAATTTTGTGTTTCTATCTCCTTCGCTTAGCCCGAACACACGACTTTTCTGTTTCCAGAACATTTCTTCTGCCTTAAGAGCATCAGAGAGTTCTTTCAAAGCTTCTGATATTTCCTCAGTCGTTGCATTATCAGTCGCATACAAGCCTTCGGCCTTTTCTTTGAGTTCCTCAACTAGCAAATCAGAATTAAAGTTATTCTGCCTCCTCCATTGACTCAAAGCCTTACGGCAACTTGCAATATGATCCATGATGGTCGCATCTGTGGGGAGATCTTGAGATTTCCATCCCTCAAGAATGATTTGGCGCAATTCCTCATTATCTAGCCACCTTTTATCAAATTTAAATGTCTTTGATTTTCTTAATGGCTTCCTGAGAATATCCGCAAGGATCGGACGATGATCCGATCCCCATAGCCTCATATATCTTACAGCTAGTGAGGAAACTTTTCATGCCAGTCCTCATTTCCAACAGCTCTATCTAGACGACATCTAACCATTGTTCGCCCTGCTCTCTTACCTACCCATGATAGCATATTTCCAGTAAATGGAAATTCCAGCATTCCACAATCGTTAAGCATTTGTCTAAATGGTAGGAACGAGCTATCTGAGCGTTGTCTCCCTCCCTCCTTTTCATTATGACCAGTGATTTCATTAAAATCTCCTATCATAAACCATGACCCAGTGCGAGTTGTTGAGAAACGCGTAAGACGTTCCCAAACCAGATCTCTACGATCAAGTACATGGTCACCATAAACAAACGTCATAAAGACTTTTATTCCATCAATGATTGCCTCAATGTCAATCATTCTGTTATTCGAAAATAAAACATTAACTTGAAATTCATCCATAGAAAAAAGAGCTAAACCTCCGCTGAGACCAAGTGGCTCAACAGTAAACAAATGATCAAATCCTAAGTCGGCCTGAATGTTTTGCAACAGCAGCCTCTTATTCTTCGTTTCAGAAAGGAACACAAGTCCTGGGCGATGCTTCTGACACATCTCCGTGAGGCGTTGAACTGTGAGGTCGTTCCCTATCCCTCAACAGTTCCAACTGAGTGTCCTCATGGATGATTACGTGATGAGTTTTTGGAACTCATCCAACCACCATATTTTGAGGAACTCGTCTTACTTTTCTTTGATCCATGTCGTTGTTGCTTTGAACCTTCCTCTAGCTCATGTGATCCTGAGGGCGCCGACTTTGCACTTGGGGATCCCCTACGAATGATCTCAAATTTCCTACATGGGATGCCCAATGGAGCACCTCTTTTGGCACCAGACTTATTCCTCTTTTTCAAACTCATTGAATCCTTCTCTCCATGACCTACAGAGGATGTATTTGGGTGACGTCTATCCTCCATCTCCATGAGATCAAGCGCTAGTAAATCATCTTCATTAACCTCCACATCCATCATCCCTCCTTCTTGATGTTCCACAAGCTCCATATCATGTAACGCTTCAATTATCTGGTCATCTGCCTGTAATGGTTCCTTACCATTCAAAGGAGAAAATGTGAGAGATCGACCTTCACCTATGTTACGTACGGTAACATTTTCTGCCATTGGATGATCCAAACGTGAAGGCGTCACAATAGTACTTGCTAACTTTCTGCTGCTAGGCCTCTCAACACTCGACACATTCTCTTGAATTTGTATAGATGTTGATCGTTTTCCAGAGGTATGTTCATACGAAACATTCTCTCGAGAGCCACCACTCCCTTGTGAAACATCTTCTCTATTACCACGTGAGGCACCACTCCCTACTCTCTCAACATTTCCATTACGATCAGCTTCGTTTTGCTTTGCCCTCAAAGTCTGCGTCTTAATACGGTCATAAGGACCTTTGGCAAATCGTGAACCTCCGTATCTATTGATCCTTGTGTACTCATCCTTACGTCGAATAATCCTGTCCGGGTGGTTCCCACGACGACTCTTATCCTCCCAATAACGAGCTTGGAAGCCCCTGTTCTCGTGATTACTTTCCTTAGGAACATAGCGCTCATTATAACCCGACTCTCGAGCGTTGGAGTTGTATGAGTTCCTATTCCTACTCGACAGCAAAGACTGTCGAGAGAGCCCACCATCAGAGTGTGGCTGACGATTCGAAGACTGACGAGCAGAGTGAGCATGGGGAAGCTGCATTCTCTCGAAAACCCCAGTGCGCTCAATCTGACCGGATTGATCAAAAGATTGCTGTAGCCTTGGTTGCATCTCAGTCGGACAATACTCTTTCTCATGAGATAGTAAGCCGCATATCGTGCAGTGTTTAAACAGCTTATCATACCTTATCTCAATTGTTACCTCATCTCCACCATACTCCGCCTTACGTGAGAACTTTAGTGGTCGTCGTGAATCCACCTCAATGAGCATACGACCCTCAGTAAGTTCCACCGTATCAACATGTCCAATACGGCTTCCGATGTTCCTCAAATTTGCATCTGTCCATAAGTGTAGCGGAAACCCAATCAATTGTACCCAGAATGGAATGTTCCATGGGTAATCATCATGAACAATAGGCTCCCATCGAACCAATGCGAACATACAGAAGTTGTAGTGGAAAGGTCCCTGCCTCAGAACAGAGTTTATATCTTCTTCAGACTTGAAAGTGAGTAAGAACTTTCCATTTCCTAAATCACTAGCAGTGATCCGGTCCGCCAAGCCCCATTGCGCGGGCATTGTGTATAAAAGCTTTTCCACAGTTTGCTTCTTTGGATTAAGGATCTTCCCGATTAAGGACATGGTCGAATCCTTGATGACATAAGAATCATCTCTATCCACCAACTTAATTGGCGCATCATCGTCATCGTAGAGAATCCCTTTGCCTTTCACATCTGCTTGATGAGCAGATTTCTTACGAACCAGAGACCCCATACGAAGATATGGATCCAAGTCTCGAACAGTACCGTATCGAATCTTGCAAAACAGAGGTCCGAATCAAACAGGGTACCATGTACCAGATTGCATAAACAGGGACCCCGAGGAGAGTTTGTTTACAATATGGGTATGGTGCATAGAGCTAGAAGCAGTTGCTGGTGACTACACGTCAAAGAACGATATAATCAGAGAGATTGTTATTTCGATGGAAATAATCAATCGATCAAAGCCAAACCCCAAATAAAGACGAGAACTCCAATGGAATGGAAACTTGAGGAATACGCCAGCGAATTTGAGTCTGAGAACGTCCCCAATGCTGCGAAGAAGGAGGCCGCAAGGAGTGTAGGGTAGTCTCCCTTGTGCCGAAGAGATCTTGTGCTGGATGAGGCTGGATCAACGTCGAATTCAACACGATCTAAGAATCGCCAATTCTATCGCCATTAGGGTTACGGCTAGGGCTCCTTTTCCTTTTTATTTGTCTTTCCGTTGTAGATCAGTTGTTAAACTTTTTTCTACCAATGAAAAAAATTTCCTATATATATGACATTTTCTTGAGCATGAAAGACATAAAAAATACATAAAAACGTGAAGTTCAAAAAATGTCTCGTGATGGTAATATATACGAGTTATGGAGTTAGATGTATACACACAAAGATTCTCAGAAATAATGATGAAGGAATTTCTAACAGGCTGGAGATATTCAAGTTCCAAACTAGTTGTATACCAATCACACGAGAAAACAGTAGGATGTTATGTCCTTGTCAGAAGTGAAAGAATACAACCCGTGGTAAAATTGTATGAAATTTTTTTAGTAAATAGAGATTTTACACCATATTACTATATTTGATTTTAACTAGAGAGGATTATGGTGGAAATGAATCTAGTAATAGTAATAGTAATTCTAAGGATGCTCGTAATAGTGATTAAGAACCAATTCATTTGCATAATGAAAATGTGGAGCACATGGTATATCATGATAGAGTATGTGACACAGTTACATATGCATTTTTAGAAACTACTACAATAATAGCTGATGAAACCGGAAATATTGAAGAACCTAACATGGATGTAAAAAAGTTTTATGAAATAGTAGATGCTGCGAATCAACCAATCTACACTGGTTGTAGAGAAGGTCTCTCTGAATTGTCTCTAGGATCTAGGATGATGAATATTCAAACTAATCATAATTTACATGAGAATTTCATGGATGCATGGGCCGAGTTGTTTAAAGAGTATTTTCGAGAGCACAATGTGTCAGCTGACTCTTATTATGAAATTCATAAATAAGATTATAGTTTTGGGTTGCCTTCAAAGATGATAGATGTTTGCATTGACAATTGCATGATCTACTGCAAAGGCGATGACAGGTTACAAGAGTGTCGATTTGGCAAAAGCCACGATTCAAACCGCAATGACGTGTGCAGAATAGGGTACCTGATGTAGCATCCAATGCCTTAAACAACACGCAAGAAAGCATGTGACCTAACGGTCTATGTTTCAAGACGGTGTATGGAATTTCCTATTATACTTAGTTTTCTACTTATTCTTGAGTTTTGGCATATTTCCTTTATTTCATATTTTCCTATTTAAAAAGGAACGTCGAATGTGACCAACCTTATAGCTATATATATAGCTTTCTAATCTTGTTTTAAGAACTCATTTTTTGGATTTATAATATAAGAGTTTTCTCTTTAAACTTGTCAATACTTGATTAACGTCGTCTAAACAAGAAGTTTGGTCTCAAAAGATTATCTTTAGTCTTTTGATTGAGCGAAAGTAGGTCTCAAGCGTTGTTAACACTTGATCGAGCTACGAAACCAAGTCTATCGCTGCGTCAGTACCGTACCAAAGGATATGGTATCTACCAATTACAAACAAGTTGAAAATATTATTTCAATCTAAGAGGAGTGCTGGAGCGATAGATGGCATACTGAACACATCCACAAGGATGGAGAGGTCAATCATCCATCAGATGCAAGAGCGTGAAAATATTTCACAACCATATTTCGATAGGAAAATTTAAAATTTTTATCTTGGGTTATGAACAGATGGATTTATTCCATTTGGAATGTCAAAAGTACAATATTTGTTGTGGCCAGTCATTCTTACACCGTATACCCTGCCATCAGAGTTGTGCATGGAACAAGAATTTCTATTTAAGATCTTATCATTCACTCGTATGAAGCATTCAAAATAGTCACTAGATGTTTTTCTACAACCAATCATAGATGAGTTGAAGGAAATATGGTCAACAGGAGTCGAAACATATGATTGTTCAACAAAAATAAATTTTACGATGCGAGCTATCTTATGTGGACCATAAGCGACTTTCCTGCTTATGGGATGCTATCTGTATGGACTACACATGAGAGGTTATCTTGTTCATATTATCTTGGCATGATAGATGCATTTCAACTGAAGCATGGTAGGAAGACATGTTGTTTTGATTGTCATCGCCAATTTCTCCCTCTTACCCATCCATACCAAAGAAACAAGACATTGTTTAGGCACAAAAGAGTTGTATGCGGCACTCATCCATATTTAAGTTGAGAACAAATTAAAGAGCATATTGATTACTACGATTCTGGAAAACTACTTATCGTAGGGGTAACTAGCATGTTCCTAGAAATATGCTTGATTATTATGGGGTTCATCACAATTGACACAAGAAGAGTATTTTGGCAGCTGTCATACTGAAAGGACCTGATTTTGCTCCACAACCTTGATGTGATTCATATAGAGAAGATTTTTTTGCCAACACCATGAACACAATATTGAACGTCCAAGGGCAAAAACAACAAAAAGTTAAGGTTAGACTTACCTGATATTTTCCCAAGAAGTGAGTTAAATATAAAAGAAATGAAAAAGTTTTAGTTCCTACATTATTAAGATTGTCATCAGAAGTAAAGACGGCATTGTTCAACTAGGTTGTATCAGAATTCAAGTTCCCCGATGGTAATGTTTCAAATCTCTCTAGATGTGTTGAACAATGTCAAAAATTCACAGGGATGAAGAGTCATGATTGCAATATTTTTAGGTGACGACTACTTTCATTTGCATCATTTGCTGATTGCTTCCAATAAATGCACATGAAGCGCGTGCAGGTAAAATATTGTTTAATTTTTAATATCGATTAGTTACATGTTTTTTTAATTAGTAACTAACTACTAATGTTTTTACTTTTGCACTACACAGGTTACTGAATCATTTTTCAGGGATCTGAGCACACATACGTTAAAATGAAGATGTCAACTAACAAGTTCATGACAAAATTCTGATCTTATGTTACAACTTGGAGAAGATATTTCCTCTGGCTTTTTTTATGTTATGGAACATCTAGTAGTCCACCTTCCATATGAGGCATTATTTAGTGGACCTGTTCAGTTTGGGTTGATATACCCATATGAGTGATCTATGAAGCATTTGAAAGGAAAATAAAAAAACCTTGCATAGGTTGAAGGTTCCATAATTGCTGGATATTTGACAGAAGAACATTGCACTTCAAATCCTACTACTTTGTACCAAAATTTCGTACCAGAAAATGAGCTCCACGAAGATATGATGATGGTTGTGTTGCACCAACATATATTGTTGATGGTGTTCCAGACATCTTTTCCCAAGTTGGGCGTTTGGGTGGAAAATTGAAAGAGGTTTGGTGGTCGAGTCAAGAAAACTCCCACAGTACCCACACATACATTCTACTCACTTGTGAGGATAGTATGATGCTTCAATTTAAAAGGTAAATGTTAGAATTCTACTCAATTTTAATTATATACTAGGGTCGGCCCGCCCTACGGGCGGGATATACTTTAATTGTAATCAAGATTATTATTTTTATATGATTTGTGGTTTGTGTTTTAGGTTTACATTTGCAAAAGATGTACATGAGATATACTATTTTCTTAATTTAAAATTAATCAAACAACTAATTTTTACTATTAACATAATTTTACTCTCTCTCTCTCTCTCATCACCCTACGGACGTGTTACTAATCGAAAATACATAAATATATCAGTTAAAGAGTATTTCAAATTGTTTAGCTTACTTAAAATTTAAGGCGATATTAACTTTTATTATGTATGTTTTGTTATTCTTTTTATAGATCATGATCATCTTAATATTAAAATGTTCATGAATACATAATAATTTTACACATTTTCTTTGTTTATTCTATTGTAGTTATGATAATTTTGATAATAAGTAAAATAATGTTTAATACAAAAATCTTAGATTATATTTTTTCTTATGAATATTTTTAAATTTTATGTCTTTGATTATTAATTATGTGCTAAAATATTATTTTAGATTGATGTCATGTTTTGTTAATCCTAAAATAAAATATTGATAAAAATAAATTCTGCATTATTAAATAATTTGCCAATAAATTTGGTTTAAAACAATAAGATGATGAAAATGTCGAATACTTAATAAAACTTTAAAAATTATAGTGTTAAATTTTTAGACAACTTTTCTTGATAAAATACCATCACGAAAGTAAATGATTCAGCTTTATTAATTGTGAAACTTTATTTTCACACACATATATATATATATATATATATATATATGAAACTATTGTTTTTCATATCGTATTAGTTCTAGATCTCTTAAAAAAGGTTCACTAAAATTTTTTTTCTCCCTTCTTATAACATCTTCCTCTTTTCTCTTGTTCTCTGTTTCTCATCTCATTTCTTCTATTTCTTATCACTTTTATGTCACAATCCCTTAAGCACAACCATGGGTTTAACAAAAATGTCACTTTTTGTGTTGTTTATTAAAAGAAATGAACTGATGATTATGTTGGAAGAAAACTTTCATATTTATAATGGAGGATTAACACAAAGGAATGAATGAATGGATTCATTGAATGTGAGATCCTGTAAGAAGTAGAGAATATGTATTAATGTGAATTTTAGTGAAGATGCATGAACCAAGTTAATTTCCGTAACGGCACCAGATTAAAGAAGTCTATTCAGCTTCCAACTGTATTAATGTGAATTTTAGTGAAAATGCATGAACCAAGTTAATTTCTGTAACGGCACCAGATTAAAGAAGTCTATTCAGCTACTGACATTGATCGGAATCGTTCGTCATGGTGAAACCGTGGATTTCTATTGACAGTTGACTGAACGGAAATTGTTGCTCGACGGCCAGTTTCTTTAAGTTTCGTATACAGTTTTTTTTTTGGAAAAGATGTATTTGGACCGTAGCAAACACATAAAACCCATTAAACTCAAGAATTAATGAAATATTAATCTTTGGTTTTACGGGACACGTGTCGCGCTCTTAGCCTTTGAGTTTATGACGTGTCGTCCCATGTGGCATGCTTCAGGAGTGAGCAAACTCAACTTTATAATAATAGATATATATATATATATATATATATATTAATTTGTGATTTTACAGCTTATTTATTATTACAGTGGAATAGCGATATCAGATATATCCAAGATGAGCTGTACAAACCAAAAGATCACCACTTTGTTAAGTGGTTGAAGACTCAGATACCTACATTTTTGAATTAACAAAATGAATTAATCGGATGTTTGTTTTATTTTTTAATTAATCAAAACTTCGTGTTATTTTTATATTTAGGTTGATTATGACAATCCATACTATCGCATATGGCTTCACGAATTAGTTTAAGATTCAGTTGCAGAGATCACCACATCACCTTTGTATTTCACATGTGACTTTAATTTTCGTACTTACGAGTATGGAAGACGTCATACAAAACGAATTGTGGAATATGTAGGTCAAATGGATTTCTACGGGATCTTGCAAGAGATTATTGAAGTGGAACACTGTGTTAGTGAAGCTGAAATACGTGCTCTTCAAATGTGAATTAATGGTTCAACCCCGTCAGTAACATAGGTGTTTGGATTAACAAATTTAGAGTTGATGATGTTAATTTTAGACGAAGATTGATACGTGCTCAAATTACCCTAGAGCAACCTTACTCTCATCAAAAGAGGTCAAGTTGTAGTACTTAGGGATCGAATCCAAAGGGAGCTAGGGAACACACAAGATCCTATTGTAACTAAGCTAGGTTGAAGATTTCAAAACAGTAAATTGCAAGTAAACTTTAAAACTGGTGAGCAAGACAATTACTCAAGTGATTGATTTGGGTGTTTAACAGATATGGTGAAGGCGTTCGACTTAGGATTACTATTCAGGTTATCAGGATTATAATAGTATGAATGCTTATGTGAGATGCTTGCATGATATTATAGAACCCAACGGTAACATAACCATAACTGTCATATTCTGTGTTATCTATTACTAGGATCAATGATATACCGCTGCAGATCATCAGAAAGGCATCGATCGACCTGCTGTCGCACGTATCGATCGACATAGCCTCGCGTCAATCGATCGATGCCTTTATAGGAGAATCGATCGATGTGCTTCTAGTAAGCTTTAAGCGCGGGTTGATAACAGTTCATCAGAGATTTACTAGACCATGCTGTCGCTTGCGCCTAGCAAATTCTGACTCAGAGAAGATAGATCCAAGGATAATATCCACTGTTATCATGTATAGATTAGCTACTCCTATACAAGCATTAAGAACAATCTTCTAAGATGAATATCACATGCTCAAGTATTCATATTTGGGGCTAATCCCTCAAAACCTATTTGAATTGTAAATCTAACAAAGGTGTTTACTCAGACATGGCCAAGCAAAACATCATAATGATTAAATAAAACTGCATAGATAGAATAGATAGAACATAAAGGTGCTCAAGAAAGTTCTCAATTGTAACTCTCTCTCTCACAAAACAATGGTATGAAAAACTCTCAAAAAGACTCTCTCTAAAAACAACCTCTCCTTGCCAAAACACTTAGGCAAAACATAAATACTTAAAATTAGGTTAAAACTCGTCAGGGGTATCCTGGTAAAATGGATGAAGTCTTGGGCTTCAAGTCGGCTCTGACCAAACCGGGCTTCTGTGTGTTTAATATCGATCGATATCACTGAAGGTGTATCGATCGAGCGTCTCTCTCCGTGTCGACCTTGAGTGGTCGATATGGTCATCTCGGGTGAAATCTCTAAAGTACTCCAAAATGCTCCAAAACATCATCTTTTCTCCAATTGCTCCTGAACCTGTAAATATGCTATCTAGACTCCAAAATGGATTAAATATGTCCTAAAACTATCATATACCATGACTAAAAGCAGGTCAAATTCATGGTATATCAACTCCCCCAAACTTACCCTTTTGCTTGTCCTCAAGCAAAAACAACTGGTAGTCTCTCTGGAAAAGGTTTCAAAACAGCAGAGACTCAAAAAGTTTAAAGACCTCAGTCATATCTTCCTAGTAGTGCAAGCCAAGTGAAGATCATGCTAACTACAAAAGCACATTATAACATATCATATTATAGCAACCAAGTTTTCCTTGTTAATAACTCTACCAATCCTGTATGATAATCTCCTCTAGTAACCTCATTTCTTGCATAAAATAAAAGTGTAGGTTTTACCTTGGGAGTATTGATCAAAAGACACATGGGTTCTTACTCAAACAAGTTTCTGAACACACAGATAGTCTTCTCTGATCCCTTTCTTCCCTCTTTCTCTCTTCTCTGAATCCTTATAGTTTCAATTTCAATGAACAGTGATGCTGATGCAGTCCATCTTGTTCATCTTATTGACTTTTCTACTTTTGTAGCTCTTATTTAGACAAAGTGTAGCGAATAATGGGGTCACAGGAGACACTCCTATCCTTCGTTTCCACAATGTGTGATCATTTCTTTATGCATTAGAATACTGGGGTCATAGGAGACACTCCTACCCCTCTGCATCTTCCAGGAAATCATCTCAATCTTTTATATCTAGGATGCTTGAACAGAGAGAGAGAGAGAAGGGAACCAGAAACATACAGACTTTTACCTTCCAGACTTGCAGGAGGAACCCGATCCAATGTATACCAAGCCCCAAGAGAAGCAGGTAATGTCAGTATTAAGTTGGAGGTCAGTTTTGGTTCCTTCAAACACTCTCAGTAGGTGCGAACATAGTAGACAGGTCGATCCACTTTAGTATCTCTAGTACTTCTGTAATCAATGAATCTAAGACTGGTCTAGAAAGTGGTTAAATGACAAGTAATAAACTAGATAAGATCATTGTCCCCTTCTTGACTCAATAAATTTTTTTAAATAAGACTCAAAATAGTAGATAAATAATAGATAATCATTAGTAATCCTCCCATATTTAAATTACACTGTCCCCAGTGTAAAACAGTCGGAGTTTATGAAAAACTATAGTATAAATGCGAAATTGAATAAGTTAGAACGTTATACCTGACCGATACCATATTGATCGATGTAGATGAAAGCGTGTCGATCGTGGCGGATGTAGTGTCGTCGATCGATGTCGACTTGGTCGCGTCGGCCGATAGAGATGGCAAATGTCTACTCGGATCTTTTTTTTTAAGTAAAAACGAAAATAAATACTATTAATGAATAAATGAGATTACCTAATAGTGGGTTGCCTCCCACTCAGCGCTTTGTTATAGTCATTTAGCTTGACTTTGGAGGTTGAATGGCTTAGTTGGTGTGGAAGAAGTTGTTTGCTGGTGTGCAAACATCCTCTTTTTCTGTGGGCTGAGTTGCAGTGAAGCTTCTTGTGGCATCATCTGACCTTGTCCATCTCTTTTTCATATTCTCTAACTCATCTTTCAGCAAATGTAGCCTCCTCTCAAAGTTCTCAATGTCGAACTGCTGCTTTTCAAGCTTATCATAAGCATTCCTTGATGGCTCTGACAGTTCTTCATGTATTGAATGTAGCACACCCAATCTATCCGTGATGGCTTCCTGTCGGACGGATGGTGTATCGGTATCGATCGATGTTGTTGCTCCAATGTCGATCGATGTCGTAGTGCCCTCGCCGATCGATGCACGTGTTGGCATATCGGTCGATGTGAAGGGTGAAGGGCAAGTTGCAAGTTGTCTCTGAATAGCCTTGATCTCCTTGTCTATCCCCTCTGTCCGTGAATGCAGAGCTTCAATGCTGTTGTCGAAGGGGAAATAGATGTCATCAAACTTCCTGTAGTAGCAATCTTCTGAATGTTGTAAGGCTTCATAGATCTCAGCTATCATCTTGTCAACTTCTTTCTTGGTGTAGGTGGCTTTTCTTCTTTGAGTGGCTGGATTCTCTGTTGTGTCTGACCAGCTTCTCCTCTTTCTCTGATAAGTATCATAAGCACTAACTCCATACTTTCGTTTGTAATGGAATTCAGTATTCCATCCATTGTGCTTGCTTGTCGCCATATGGATCGATGTGGTGTCATCTGTATCGATTGTGACTGCTTATACTTGTTGCGGAGCAAATGCAATTCTCTTTGCATTAATTCAAAGCTCTTGGCTATCCAATTAAGGTTGGTGTTGAGGCGGCAGTAGAACACATCCATATTCTCCTTTAAGGCTTGTTCTTCCCATTTGTTATCTGTCTTGATGGTGTTCAATATCTCCTCCCTCATAGAAGTGTATTGTTCTTGAAGGTAGGTGTAGATCGATGTGCAGTTGTCGCTGTCGATCGATTGTTGCTGGTTCTTTGCTGGTGCTTGATCAGGATCGATCGATATGCGAGTAGGCATGTCGGTCGATGGAGATGTCTTCTGGTGAAAATCCAGTTGGTTCTGAATCGTATCCATCTCTTGCTGCAAAGTATCCATTCGTGCTTCGAGTGCATTCATATCATCACTCATGGGGTAGTAGGAACTACCAAATCTTTCTTCATAAGAACATAACCTCTCTTCCAATCTTGTAAAGAGTCTATCGATCGATAGCTTGAAGTTGGTGTCGATCAATCTTGGGTAAGCTGCATCGGTCGATGGTATCCATCTGTCATCGGTCGATGTGTGGTGTGGAAACTCGTTGGATGTCAAAGGTTTTTAGGGCTTCCATGCTGAAGCTCCTTGTGTTTTCTGCCTCATTATGGTGGTAACATCATCTGCAAGGTTCTCCATAGTCTTGGTTAACCATGTAGTCTTGTCATTGAGTGGATGGTAGACACTATCAAGTTTGCACTTGAAATCGTTCATTGAATCATACTGAACGGTGTAGATATCATTGAGCTTCTCATCCATCTCTGCTCTGCTGTAAGGATTTGGATCTGAAGGTGTAGCTTGAATGAATAGGTTGTCTGGTCCATTGGCCATAGCAAGAATATTTGTGATGTCTTCTTTGGATACTTGTAGGAGACGCCCATCCATAGCTCTTACATTGCCTTCTGGATCTCTGAAAACACCAAAATCATCAGGTGTTAGATATCCATAATCTAACTTATTATCGATCGCAATAGAATGCTCGTCTATCGATTTCGTGTTGTGTAGCTGTTGGGGAAGATTGCAACTGGATTCTTCTCCATATGGCTTAGGGTTGGAAGGTGGCTAATGCATCTTGTCTGCTTCTAGGGTTTGTGAAACTGCTTCTACCCCATAGCTCCTTTTATAGTAGTAATCATCAACCAAATTTCCAAATTTGAGATTTCCTTGTTTTTCAATGTCGGTGTGACTCATATCGATCGATACGTCGTGTTGTACGTCGATCAATTCTTCTTCTTTCTGCCCTCGTCTTGGACTGGTATTGATCGATCTTGATGGTGTTGCGTTGATCGATTCGGGTAGCATGGTTCCATATGAACTGGATCCATTTGTAGTGGGAACTCCTTGGTGGTCTGTAGCTGGTTCTTCCTTGCGGTTCTCATTGAATTCTTCCACATATTGGGAAGGTGTAGTAGCTTCTAGGGCAAATATCGCATAGCAGTATGCTGGCCAAACATCTCGCGTCTTTGAAACTGTCGTCTCGATTGATTTGAAGATGCTGGTGTCGATCAATTTCCTTGTGTCTGATCTTGGGATCTGTTTGAGACTGGTGTCATCCTTGTAGGCTGATGGTCTTGTTGGAATTAACTGGTGGGGAACATAGTGGGTGGGCATTGCATCTCTGTGAACGAAAGAGTACACAATCTCTCTTTCTTCCCAAAAATCTTCAGCATACTCATCATCTCTTGTCTTCACTGGAGGGTGGTATACCTCATCTTCTCCGTGGACGTATGACTATGGTATGTTCCTATTGTAGTCTTCATCATACTCTTCTTCTCTGCGAATGAATGAGTATTCGATGTCTCTTTCCCTTATGTAATCCTCATCATACTCATCATCTTGTGTCTCTACTGCGTATGTAGGCTGGTATTAATATGGTTCCCAACTCCCATCTAAGTAGTCGCCTGGAAAGTGATCAACTTCGTACATAGGTGTACTATCAATCGATGTGGAGTGAAAACTGTTGCTTGTTGATATTACGTGTATACGCACACCAATTAACCTAATGTGCACACTACCACAATCGAATGGTATGTCGATATAGCACTTTAGGATCGAATCCACAGAGACCAATAATTACACTTTATCTTTATGGGATCAATACTTAGTTAAAACAATATGGCGGAGTATTAAAGGTTTTGAGTTAACGTAAATAAATAAGTAACAGATTGAATTAAAGTTTTCAGATGATTAAGAGAGCTAGCCTAGGGTGAAGGATTGGGTGTCAAACGATCATGAGTCAAACATCTATTCAAGGTTTTATTAAGCACGAGTCTAGAACTCGGAACACAATGCTAGATCAACCCACTGTCGTGGTGTTTCACCTTTCAGTGATCAGTCTCAAAGCCTAAGCTATCGCTTGGTCTGAGAGCTGATGATGAACATTAAGAGTTGATCCGATCAGTTCACAAATTGCCCTAACATCTACTTTCGCTGGTTAGGGACAAGCTGCCCATTCATGTTGTTTCTAGCAACCTAAGCACTTTTGATGATTAGATTAAACCTAGTTTCAAACAATAAATAGCTAGTTTAATGCAGGCAGTAAGCCTAACATGAATAGAGACAATCAAACAATGAACCTTATTTGTGTTTAACTCATGAATCTAAACACCCTAACACCCTAGACTAAGCAAGCGGATTACTCAGCCATGAACAGAGAAAACACAGAGATAACAAATGAAGAAAACATGATGAATCAATAAAATAAAATAGATAGAGTTCAGGATTCTTCTCAAGAGTGTAGAGATCCTTCTCCCTTTACAAACTAGCAAATCCAAATCTCCCAAAGCTCAAGTCTGGTTTCTTGTGTCCAAAATAGCGTAGTAAATAATAGAAAAGAGGAAGAAGAAGATATATGGAGGTTTCTGGCGGCCAGAGAGAAAAATAGGATAATTAGAGCAAATCCCGAGATAACTTGGAAACTTCCTTAAAAATCTCTGCCGTAGGAGCAGGCACTCGGGGTGTTCCGCTCGATCATGAACAGTCACTCGGGTTGCTCCGCAAGATCAGGAACAGTCATCAAGACTGTTCTGCGTGAAAATCACCAAATTGCACTCTTTTCTGCCTCTTTTGCTCCAACTGGTCCATCTCCCATCCAGTGCAACTCCAGACCTGTAATGACTCGAAAAGGACTAGAAATACTCGATAAAGACTTGAAAACCAATTAGAAAACATATATACAATGATGTATAAAACACCATATATCAATTCCCCCAGACTTAGATCCTTGTTTGTCCTCGAACAAGGCCAAGTACCAAGAACAGGGAGAAAGGTTTGAAAGTGTGGGAACTCTCCTATTCTCAGAAACCATACTTTAACCACGAATCTCTGAACCATACAAGCAGTAAAACTAGGACAACACACCCTTACTGAAACCCCACTGACCGCTGTTCGAAGATCAGCTCCATACTCTACATCTCAAACCTGAAAAAGCAACACTTTCGAGACAGAACTCCCTACATTCATTTAAGAGCAGCGTGAGCTTCTCATCACAGGCACTATTCAGGGTAGACGGTCTAGGTGTGGAACAGGCTATTTTAATGGTGGAGTTTAAGAGTGTTTAGGGGCTACCATTTTTAGAGGATGCAGGATATTGCACAAAACTGCAAGAGAGGATGGATCCATTGATGTCCACAACCTCTACTCGTTTTTGCTTTCTTTGGAACGACTGCTCTGCTTGGATCAGCCATTAGACTGCTCCGCTCATCTGTCTGTTCCTCATCCCTTCATATTGATACCCAATCATCTGCTCGACCTTTCCAGTGGCTCATGTTTCATGAATTCTTCTCCTTCTCCACCACCAAATACTAAGTAAAACGAAAGATAGATTTTTTCTTTTTTTTTTTTTTTGCAAGTACGATAAGGGATGGCGAGGTGACGAAGAAGGAGGTAACATGTGATGTTAGGGATGCCACTGATTCACACCATTTTGGTTCTCCACCCCTGTTCTTGCGTAGTTTATTGGTTATGGAGCGGTTGCTCCCTTAATCTGCTTGTTCTCCTTCTGACTGAATTTCTGCAGCAGTAACGAGTAAGAGGCTGCGTCGATCCTTTCCTCTCCAACCTTTTTGCACATATCTGCACATATAGCACTGAAAAACAAATGCATGAAGGTGGAATAAAGGCTAAGGTGCAGGGTGGGAACTAGCTAAAGATGAGCTAGCCACTCAAGAACAGCAAGATGGATATAAAGGATAAGAAGTCCTGAGTGTAGGTCTCGTTTCCCTGATCTAGTGCCCATAACAAGAAGAATTTCAGTCAAGTTTAGGTTCAAGTTAGGTGGAGTTAAGTCTACCCAGTGTAACCTGATCAACCGAGAACTTCTGGAGAATCAAGTGAGATATGTCAGGGTGTTCCAGGTCAACGTGTGTATCTTTCGCCACTGCTAAGGTCACTGAATAAGATAACTAAAGCACGAATAAGGTCCCAATTCCCACAAAGTTTTGACTGACTCGATCTTAAAAACTGACTCAAAAGATAAACAAAAGAAAGAACGAGTTAGTAAACGATGAAGACCCTTCCCCAGACTTACTTCACAACGTCTCGGTGTGAAAATAAATCAGAGAGAAGGTGAAAACAATAATAAACATTTTTTTGTCGAGATATTTACCTGGAACAGGTGCTCCGAAAAATTATGGGTGTTCCATCGCTAGATTTTCACCTAGAGCGGCTGATATCTTCTCTGCAGAACAGGGTGCTCCGTTTCTGGAACCCAGAATTTTGAAGTATCTCGGGTTTTTCTGATTTTTGACCTGAGACTCAATAAACCAAAACCAAAAATAAGCAAACAAAAACAAACCAATTTATATTTACACTTACCAGTGGGTTGCCTCCCACCAAGCGCTTGGTTTAAGTCACTAGCTTGACTTGGTGATAGAGATCAGTCGGGTTGAGCATGAGGACTTGTTCCAAAACAAGCTCCACAATCAGACATGTTCAGCTTCAAAACTCTGCTCAACAATCCCTTCACAGCAGCTTCTCTTTTTTCTTTTAACTCATCAGTGAGAATACTCTGACTTTAAAGAAAGGTTTAGAGGTACCTCTGCACTTTACCTCATACTCAATGGATTTCTCATCACACAAGAGAGGTATTAAAGTCATTGTAGGGCCGCCCTTGACCCTTTTCTTCTGGACTTTTTCATTCACCCTTGCATTCCCACTGAGTTTCTTGGTTTCAGTGTGAGGATCTCCATCCAGGACTTCAATCTCACTCTTATCACCAAACTCCTTCTTAGGAAAAATTTTCACCTGTTCTCCACTAACCACTGAGATGCTGGAGGCGTATCGAATTTGTGATCTGGTTGGGACAGCCTTGTAGAAAACCTTCTTGTGGATGTTGGAGAAGGAGACTCTCTTATTAGGCATGTCGACGATTGCTCCCACTGTAGCCATAAATGACCTTCCAAAGATCAAAGGCATCTCATGTTCCGTGCTCATATCAACAAACCTGAAATTCGGTATGGAGCATATAGTCTCCTACTTGGACAGGAAGGTTGTGAATGGTGCCATAAGGGAAGCTCTGGAAGAGTTTGCAAAAGCCAGAGTCACCAGAGAAGGCTCAACATCAACAATGCCCAGCTGGTCTACGATTGCCTTTGAGACAAGATTCACACATGATCCGGAGTCACAAAGAGCTTCCTTGAATTCCACTCCAGCAATGGAACATGGAAAAACAAACTTTCCAGGATCATCAACCTTAGGCAATACCTTCAGTGGGGGTGTAGACAGTGCCTTGATATAGAGGGCTTTAATCTCTTCTTGAGTCTCTCTGCAATGTTTGAAAAACATATGCAATGGACGAATCTGCCAAGCATCTTCAAATGCAAGCTCTTTAGGAAGCCTTCTCACCATTTTGTTAAAGCCAGCCAGCTGTTCTGCACTAATAGGATCCATCAGATGTTTAGGTGGAATTGGATAGGGAACCTTCAAAACATAGACTCGCACTGGTGGAGTCTCAGCAGGTTCGTCGGGAACAGTCGTTTCAGAGCTAGCAGGCTGTTCTGTTCTCTCTTCTGCGCCTAAAGCAGTTCCAGCGAACAGTTGCTCAGTTTTCCTTCCCTCATCTTTCTCACATCTCAGCTCTGCTGCATTACAGTGCATCACACTCTTTCCACGAAGGATTTCTTGCTGCCTCTTAACAGTTTCAGCAGTTTGAGCAAGCTGAACATCAATCCTCTTTATGTGGTTACTCACAGCATCATATTTTGTATTCAGGTCGGTGAACATACTGTCCATCCTGGTGTTGATGTCTGTGGTAACCTGATTCAGTGCCTTGACCTGAATCTTCTGGCTCTGGAACAACTGTTGCATCATCATACTCAGACCCTTCAGCTCATCTGGTTGACTGTTCCCGGCAGCTGAAACAGCTTGCTGGTTGCTCTGTGATTGTTGCTGGTTCTGGTTCTGAAACTGCCCAGCCGTAGCTTGCTCCATGCTGAAGACGTGTCCTTGGTTGTTTTTCAGTAGCTGATCAATCTTGGCTGTCAGCTCGTCTATCTTCCGGGTGTCAACAATGTTCCCTTTCTTGGAGCGATCGCTCTCCTGGTCTTTGTTTGCTGAACTAGCAGCCATGTTCTCAATCAGTTTAAACGCTCCATCAGTGGTCTGAGTCATGAAGTCTCCATTGCTCGAAGAGTTTAGAGCACCTTGGTATTTCCAGTCCACTCCATCATAGAAAATGCCCAAGAGGTAATCATCATCAAATCCATGGTGAGGGCATTCTCTGCGGTAGTCATTGAAACGCTCCCATGCATCACAAAAAGGCTCGTCAATGAGTTGTCTGAAGGAGGTGATCTTGTTCCTCAATGCAGCTGTTCTCGTCTTAGAGTAGAAATGGCTGAGAAACGCTGATCGGACCTGTTCCCATGAAGTGAGAGAGCCGGTAGGGAGGGAGTTCAACCATCGTGCAGCTTTTCCAACAAGAGAGAATTGGAATAGCATGCACTTGATGTAGTCTGGTGGCATACCGTTCACACGAGTGAAATTTCAGACTTTTTCGAAACTCTCAATATGCTCTATTGGAATTTCTGCAGAGAGGCCAGAGAATACTTTTCTCTGCACCAGATCAATCAAAGCAGGCTTGATCTCAAAGTCCTGCCTGGTGCAGGGAGGAGGAAAAATGGCAGATCGCGTAGTAGGAATGTTACGCGGAAGGTTTCTCCCCCCCCCCTCCCCGATCAGAACAGTCTGCGCTGTCTGTTCCTGCTGCGTGAGAGCAGCCTGTTGAGCAGCATCCTGTTGAGCTTGGATGGTCTGCTGCATCTGAAGCATCTGCTGTTGCATCAGTGCCATTGCAGGAGCGAGATCATCCTGATGGCTGTGATCACCCATGGTGGTGTTGGTCGGCCTTGGCTGTTGTCTGTTCTGTCTTTCTAACCTTGCTAGCTCCTGGTTGCTGAATGTAACTAGTTCTCCTTGTGCGTTTCTCCGAGTATGTCTACTGGTCATGCACCTGGAGCATTAGCTGCAACAAAAAGTGTAAAGCAAGTTAGAGGTCTTAGACTAAATAAATAACCGAAAAATAAAGGTAAAATGATGGTCCCGACAGCGGCCAAACTGATATTACGTGTATACGCACACCAATTAACCTAATGTGCACACTACCACAATCGAATGGTATGTCGATGTAGCACTTTAGGATCGAATCCACAGAGGCCAACAATTACACTTTATCTTTATGGGATCAATACTTAGCTAAAACAATATGGGGGGGGGGGTATTAAAGGTTTTGAGTTAACGTAAATAAATAAGTAACAGATTGAATTAAAGTTTTCAGATGATTAAGAGAGCTAGCCTAGGGTGAAGGATTGGGTGTCAAACGATCATGAGTCAAACATCTATTCAAAGTTTTATTAAGCGCGAGTCTAGAACTCAGAACACAATGCTAGATCAACCCACTGTCGTGGTGTTTCACCTTTCAGCGATCAGTCTCAAAGCCTAAGCTATCACTTGGTCTGAGAGCTGATGATGAACATTAAGAGTTGATCCGATCAGTTCACAAGTTGCCCTAACATCTACTTTCGCTGGTTAGGGACAAGCTGCCCATTCATGTTGTTTCTAGCAACCTAAGCACTTTTGATGATTAGATTAAACCTAGTTTCAAACAATAAATAGCTAGTTTAATGCAGGCAGTAAGCATAACATGAATAGAGACAATCAAACAATGAACCTTATTTGTGTTTAACTCATGAATCTAAACACCCTAACACCCTAGACTAAGCAAGCGGATTACTCAGCCATGAACATAGAAAACACAGAGATAACAGATGAAGAAAACATGATGAATCAATAAAATAAAATAGATAGAGTTCAGGATTCTTCTCAAGAGTGTAGAGATCCTTCTCCCTTTACAAACTAGCAAATCCAAATCTCCCGAAGCTCAAGTCTGGTTTCTTGTGTCCAAAATAGCGTAGTAAATAATAGAAAAGAGGAAAAAGAAGATATATGGAGGTTTCTGGCGGCCAGAGAGAAAAATAGGATAATTAGGGCAAATCCCGAGATAACTTGGAAACTTCCTTAAAAATCTCTGCCGCAGGAGCAGGCACTCGGGGTGTTCTGCTCGATCAGGAACAGTCACTCAAATTGCTCCGCAAGATCAGGAACAGTCATCAAGACTGTTCTGCGTGAAAATCACCAAATTGCACTCTGCCTCTTTTGCTCCAACTGGTCCATCTCCCATCCAGTGCAACTCCAGACCTGTAATGACTCGAAAAGGACTAGAAAGACTCGATAAAGACTTGAAAACCAATTAGAAAACATATATACAATGATGTATAAAACACCATATATCACTTGTATCAATCGATGTGATGACTGACTTGTCGATCGATGTCGGATCAGTAGGATAGATCAATGTGTCTGTATTTGTGCCGATCGATTCCGAGTACTCTGTCTCGTACTCTTCTGCACAGTAGCATGTTGCTACGAGTTTTGCTTCATCTGGAGGCTTTTTGCAGGACGTCTGTGGCTTGACAACTCTGACTGGATCATAGTGAATCTTTGGGTCGATGAGTGTCAAACACATCTGCCTTGTTTGCAAGTTGTAGACGGCTCCCACGGTAGCTAGGAATGCTCTTCCCAGTAGTAGAGAAGAATTCCAATTTAACTTGATGTCTAGGACATGGAAGTCAACTGGAACTAAGGCATTACCAATCAGTACCTCAAGGTCTCTGATGATTCCTAATGAATTCCTTCTAGAACAATCAACAAAGTAGAATGATTCCTTGGAAAGTTCTACCTTCAGACCTAGTTGTTCTGCCATAACCTTTGGTAGAATGCTGACTGATTGTCCTGTATCACATAGTGCATGTGAGAATTCAATACCTTGCATCAGGAATGAGATAATGAACTCTCCAGGGTCACTCTTCTTTTTCAATGTGATATTCTTTTGCATATCCTCTCTGGTCTGATTGAACATCTTCTCAATATCAGCCTCTGTTACTCTTGTCTCTCTGAAGAACATCCACAATCTGTGTGTGAAGTCTGCTTCTTCAAAGGGTCTCTCTGCTGGAATCCTTAGAACTCTATTCTTGAAGTTTTCCAACTCCTTTGCATTAGGAACCTTCTCTTTCCTTTTCCTTAGGATTCTCTTTGCACTTTCCTTTTCTATCTCCATAGGCTCTGATGTATCTTCAGCTTCTTCTGGTGGGTTGTCTGTAGGTTGGGGTCGGCCTCTGAGTGCATATAGTTGGGCTGCATCTATCCTTGGTAACTGCACTCGCTGTTTAATGGTTGTATATCGATCGATGTCTGGTGTATCCTGTTGATCGATATCTGGTTGGGGTTGGCGATCGATATCATTATCGTGAAATCGATCGATGAAAGGGTGGAGTGGGTTTGGGTGTCTTGCTGCGAACTCTTGCGTGTGTCATAATTCGGACTGGTCTGTTCGTAGCCGTAGACTCTGTCGATCGATGTGGTATATCAAACATCGATCGATAATCATCTTCCCATGTCGATCTATGATCATTGTCTAGCGTCAGTCGACACTAGT
Organism: Brassica carinata; assembly: GCA_016771965.1. Lineage (NCBI taxonomy): Eukaryota > Viridiplantae > Streptophyta > Magnoliopsida > Brassicales > Brassicaceae > Brassica > Brassica carinata. Next base: position 37,824,480 of record CM028688.1, read on the forward strand.
GAGAACTGCCAATAGTCATGGAGCTCTCTGCTTCAAAGTCTCCCTCTTGAAGTTTCTCATGCTCATCCACTTGCCAGAAATCATCTACTGTGATGGCATTGATGTTGTGTCTGATGAGATCTTCCTCTCTCCCTTTTATAAAGGCTTCTTGCCTCTTAATAGCTTATGCTGTTTGAATCACCTGTTTCTCTAGCTTCTTCACATGAGTGCTCAAAGTGTCAAACTTCACATTCAGGCTATTATAAGCAGCATCTATCTTCCCATTGAAATCTACAGTAAGCCTCTGCTGACCCTCTAGAACTGAATCAAGCATTGCTTCAATCTTGCTCTCCTGAGTAGGTTGTGGTGGATTTTGGTGGAAAGAATTGTTGAGATTCTTGTTGTTGCTATAGTTGCTGTTGCTGAAGGGTTTCTGATATTTTGAATTCTGATTGTAGTTGCTTCTCTGACTGTTGCCATAGAAGTTCCTGTTTCCATTCTGATTTCCAAGCCTCTGAAATTCTCCTAAGTAATTCACTTCTTCTCCATATCTTTCCTCATCAATCTCTATAGCTTCTACATCTTCTGCAAAGCTAACCTGCTTCCTTAGAAGCTTGTTAACACTGTCCAATTTGGCTCTTTCATCGTCCAACTGCTCCTTCCCAAGAGCATTGGCCAATTTCCTTCTCTCATAATCAGTGTTCTTGGTGCTGTTGCTAGTTGCCAAGTTTTCAATAAGTCTCACGGCTTCTTCTGGATTCCTGGTGTTGAAGTTTCTTTCACTAGATGTGTCTAGTGCTGTCTGATAGGTCAGATCTAAGCCTCTGAAGAAAGTGCTGAGCAGCTGTACTTCATTGAATCCGTGGTGTGGACAATCTCTCTGATAGGACTTGAAACGAACCCAACAATGTCTGAAAGGCTCTGTAGGCTTCTGCATGAATGTAGCAATCTTGCTTCTCAACTCTTCTGCGCGTGCCTCATCAAAGAAATTAATCAAGAAAGCATTCTTGATATCATCCCAGGATGTAAGATCCTGGTGGTAGTTGCTTAAGCCATTGCAAAGCTTCTCCAGTAAGATAGTATTTGAAGAGCTTGCAAAGTAGCTAGTCAGCTGGGACTTCATTGGCTTTGATAGCAGATATGAGATCCTCGTACCTCTCTGATGGTCCATAGGATGCTCGTTGGATGCTCCACTGTAGGATGTCTGTCTTACAAGTGTGTAGTATATAGGCTTCACCTCAAAATCAGCCCTCCGTATGTCTGGAGGACGGATGGCAGATCTATTGGTGTAGTATTGATCTGGACGGTTGTAGTCATCCAGTGATATGTTTCTGTTGGCTTCTTCTGCAGCTTGAGCAGTGGCTGCAGCAGCCTCAGCTTCTGGATCAGGGATTGCAGCCCCCTGATCATTAATTCTCTGACCTGCTGCATTACGCAGGTGACCTTCTTGGTCCCGCAGGTTACCTTCATCGTCTTGCATGAGTATCAATGTTGCGACCATGTTCTGTGGCTCAGTATCGATCGATATGCGGATTGTGGTATCAGTCAATGTCGGATGAAAGATGTTGGTCGACGGGTACTGAAAAGTATCGGCCGATGTGGATGAACGGGTATCGGTCGATGTCAGATGAATGAGATCAGTCAATGTCAGATGAATGAGATCGGTCGATGTTGTTGAGCTGGTATCGGTTGACGGTGTCTGAAACTCTGTAGACGGTTGTTAATGATTATCAGTCGATGCACAAGCGGGTGTATCGATCGATGTGGAACGAATCTGTTTGCGGATTGAACATTCCAAAGAAGCTGGATCAGTAGACAAAAGTTCCTTGTTCTTCTTGCTTCTGGTTATGGTGGGCATGCACCTGAAAAGAAAAGAAAATTTTTATCAGTAACAAGTAGTAAACTAAAAGAAAACCTAGACTTAAATAAAATCTAATGGCGATCAAAGCTCCCCGGCAACGGCGCCAAATTTGATACGTGCTCAAATTACCCTAGAGCAACCTTACTCTCATCAAAAGAGGTCAAGTTGTAGTACTTAGGGATCGAATCCACAGGGAGCTAGAGAACACACTAGATCTTATTGTAACTAAGCTAGGTTGAAGATTTCAAAACAGTAAATTGCAAGTAAACTTTAAAACTGGTGAGCAAGACAATTACTCAAGTGATTGATTGGGGTATTTAACAGATATGGTGAAGGCGTTAGACTTAGGATTACTATTCAGGTTATCAGGATTATAATATTATGAATGCCTATGTGAGATGCTTGCATGATATTATAGAACCCAACGGTAACAATAACCGTAACTGTCGTTTTCTGGATTATCTATTACTAGAACCAATGATATACCGCTGCAAATCATCAGAAAGGCATCGATCGACCTGCTGTCGCACGTATCGATCGACATAGCCTCGCGTCAATCGATCGATGTCTCTATAGGAGAATCGATCGATGCGCCTCTAGTAAGCTTTAAGTGCGGGTTGATAACAGTTCATCAGAGATTTACTAGACCATGCTGTTGTTTGCGCCTAGCAAATTCTGACTCAGAGAAGATAGATTCAAGGATAATATCCACTATTATCATGTATAGTTAGTTACTCCTATACAAGCATTAATAACAATCTTCTATGATGAATATCACATGCTCAAGTATTCATATTTGGGGCTAATCCCTCAAAACCTATTTGAATCCTAAATCTAACAAAGGTGTTTACTCACATATGGCCAAGCAAAACTTCATAATAATTAAATAAAACTGCATAGACAGAATAGATAGAAAATAAAGGTGTTCAAGAAAGCCCTCAATTGTAACTCTCTTTTTCACAAAACAATGGTATGAAAAACTCTCAAAAAGACTCTCTCTAAAACAACCTCTCCTTGCCAAAAAACTTAGGCAAAACATAAATACTTAAAATTAGGTTAAAACTCGTGAGGGGTATCTTGGTAAAATGGATGAAGTCTTGGGCTTCAAGTTGGCTGTGACCAAACCGGGCTTCTGTGTGTTTAATATCGATCGATATCACTGAAGGTGTATCGATCGACGCGTCTCTCTCCGTGTCGACCTTGAGTGGTTGATATGGTCATCTCGGGTGAAATCTCTAAAGTGCTTCAATATGCTCCAAAAACATCATATTTTCTCCAATTGCTCCTGAACCTGTAAATATGCTATATAGACTCCAAAATGGATTAAATATATCCTAAAACTATCATATACCATGACTAAAATCAGGTCAAATTCATGGTATATCAAAGATAAAAAAAAAAGCCTTTCCTATTAGCTTCTCAAGCAGACCAAGTTAGATTCATCTCACACCCTCGGATCAGATATTTCATAACTGCTTAATTAATTGTCTGCTATCAAAGTTACACCTCAAGGCATAATTATCAGTGGACACGAACCCTCTTTACAACAAGATTTTATATCAATGCAGTGGAGGTACCTGAACAACAAACCGATGACATCCTTTTTATTGATCTGCATTACCGTGAATATGAAGATCTGCCTGACGATGAGACCGGTGACAGAAATGAAGACGAGTTTGATGAAAGTGATGGACACTGTAGTGACGATAGCTCAAATGATGAATCTGAATGATGTAATATTTTCATAGCTAATATTATTTAATGTTTTTCTGAAAACATTAATATATTTCATTTGTAAATTAATTTTAAACTGAAATAATGAATTAAGAAGTAATGCATGTGTGTTGAGGTTTAGATAATCATGCATAAAGAAATGAAGTATTATATCGTTGGGGTTTAGGGATTTGTTTTAGGATTCAGAAGTGCTCCTCACAAAGTTGTCGTAAACAGGAAATGTGGGATGTGGTTAATTCATCGTCTAACAAAATTCATCGTAAAAGATTCGTAATTTGAAAACAAGGGATGCGGCACATTCGTTGTAAATGGTATTTATCCTATGTGGTACTCGTCGTAAAATACACGTCACCAGAAAACACGAGATGTGACATTATTGTAAAGGGAATTCGTCTTAAATACCTCGTAAAACAAAAATTCTGGATGTGGATAATTCGTCGTAAATAAAAAACATGGAACATGACTATATTCTACTCAGTTGTGAGGATAGTATGATCCTTTCATTTAAAAGATAAATCTTAGAATTCTACTCAATTTTAGTTATATATATATATATATATATATATATATATTAATTAATCTTAATTGTGATTTTACAGTTTATTTATTATTAAAGTGGAATAGCGATATCATATATATCCAAGATGACCTGAACAAACCAAAAGATCACCACTTTGTTAAGTGGTTGAAGACTCAGATACCTACATTTCTGAATTAATAAAATGAATTAATCGAATGTTTGTGTTATTTTTGAATTAATCAAAATTTTGTGTTATTTTTGTATTTCGGTTGATTATGATGATTCATACTATCCCACATGGCTTCACGAATTAGTTCAAAATTCGGTTGCAAAGATCACCACAACACCTATGTATTTCACACATGACTTTACTTTTTATACTTACGAGTAAGGAAGACGTCAGGCAACAACGAATTGCGGAATATGTGTGAAAGGAAACGAAACGAATTTCTATGGGATCTTGCAAGAGATTATTGAAGTGGAACTCCGTGTTAGTGAATCTGAAATACGTGCTCTTCAAATGTGAATGGTGCGACCCCTTCTTTAACAGAGGTGTTTAGCTTAACAAATTTAGAGTTGTTGATGTTAACTCTGGACGAAGATACAAAAAAATTTGAGCCTTTATATTAGCTTCTCAAGCAGACCAAGTTAAATTCATCTCATATTCTCGGATCAGATATTCCAGAATTACTTGCTGTCTGCAATCAATGTTTCACCTCAAAGTAGAGTTATCGGTGGAGACGGAACCCCTTTACAACAAGATTCTATGTCAATGCAGTGGAGGTACCTGAACAACAAACCGATGACATTTTTCTTATTGATCCGCATAACCGTGAATATGAAGATCTGCCTGACGATGAGACTGGTGACGGAAATGAAGACGAGTTTGATGAAAGTGATAGACAATGTAATGATGATAGCTCATGATGAATCTGAATGATGTAATATTTTCATTACTAATATTATTTAATGTCTCTTTCTGAAAACATTAATATATTTCATTAATAAATGAATTTCAGAATCTAATGATGAACTAAGAAGTAATGCGTGTGTGTGAGGTTTAGATAATCATGTATAAAAAATGAAGTATTATATGTTTTGGGGTTTTGGGATTTATGTTTAGGATTCGGAAGTGTTTCTCGTAAAGTTGTTGTAAACAGGAAACATGGGATGTGGTTAATTCATCGTCAAGCAAAATTCGCAGTAAAAGAATTCGAAAACAAGGGACAAGGCACATTCATCGTAAATGGCATTTGTCTTATGTTATATTCGTCGTAACACATTACCAGAATACACGAGACATGGCACATTCTCGTTAAGGGACTTCATCGTTAAGCCTCGTAAAACAAAATTCCGGATGTGTTTAATTCGTCGTAAAATGGCAAGGTCATCATAAATTTACAAAGACCTTACGAGGAACCCTATTTTATATATATACCAGGACTTATTTCACTCCCCCACTCGTCAGCTCTCCCTCACTCCCTCTCGATTCCCTTGGCAAAAAAGGTAAATATTTTTAGCTAATTTAGATTAGGTGGTTAGATTAGGCTTGATATTTATATAGATTAAGTTGCGGAAATGGATTCAAATTGCTATATATAATTTTCTTATTTAAATTGTTTACAGATAGTTCGTAGAAAGCGTCCACCACATTACAGTGAGACATTGGGCACAAGAGATCCCGCATCTAGTTCATCAGGTCCTTCTACGGCCCGGGATATCATTCGTCATGACCAATTTGTCCACGTGTACCCCCGCCCTCTCCTCATGCGGTTACAAACAGTCAGGGCCGGCCCTGGGCTAAATCGGGTAAAGCCTTTGCTTTAGGCGCCAAAATATGTTATGTATTTTAGGGGCAGAAAATTTGTTAAATTTGATAGTGGTGCAGTGGTTCGAGCCATCCTTCTACGTTTTCCTTCTTAACGTAGAGAGCGCAAGCCCCACACATCTGCCCCACACATTCACCCACAATTTTTTTACAGATGGGTTTATAGCTTTTGGGCTTTAGGCGCCAAATGGAACTGGACCGGTCCTGCAAACAGTGCTCCTCATGATGAGGTTCCTCCAGACGGTGCTCCTCCTGCCCCTGCAGCGGGACATCCTGATTTGTTTGTGCTTCCCTACGCACCTTACTCTCGTTATACTGTCAAGAATCTTCTCACAAAGCCAGGGAAAGAAGCTTTAGATGTCTTAGATCCCGATTGACCACCTGAAACTTACTGGGACTTAATATTTTTTAAAACTATTACTAAGATATAAAAAAATATAACTTTTTACAATATTTAATTTTTTTTTTAACTTATTGCTATTATTATTTCTAGGTTTGGAATCTGACATGATTAAAGGTTATTTCCTAGAGGGGCATTCTAATTGGACCCTGACACCAAAATATATTAAGACAACTTGGTTTAAATATTTCACAGTTAGTTTTAAGAAAAAATTTAACAGCTAATTTTTGAATATATATATATATATATTATATCTAGAGAAAATGGAATTGGTCCATTGGGAACAACCAGAAGGTGAAGGAACAGTGTGCCGAAGGTGAAGGCGCGGTTATGCAACACCGTCTCGGACTGGTAGGTCATTTGGGTGCTCATGGGCTATGAAGAGAAGCCCCAGTCTCTCACAAAGGATATATGGGATGGTCTCATCAGCTATTGGACCGAACCCCACTCGGAAGGAATCACAGCGCAGTTCTCCGCTTCCCATTCGACGAGTGATGAGCATGGACATTTGCCGGTGGTTCACACTTCCGGCCAAATACCCCATGCCGGTGTCCGTCTGCAGATTGTAAATAAGTGTTATATTTCAATAATTTTTTCTTCAATTATAATTTTGTTAATTAGATTCTATCTAACTTTTAATTTTTTTAGGCCGCAAAGAAAGACGGAGTGCGACCATCGCTTTCAGAGCTTTTTTGGCTACACATTCACAAGGCAGTGTTTTCGTGGATCCTCGGTCAGAGAAGATCCACAATGGTGTATGCTCGGAATGCAGAATGCCAGACTCAGATGACGCATGTCTCCAAATAGTGTGAATGTGCAGTTGTCCATGCAAGAGGTGGATAAGATTTTCTAGGAGGTATACAATTTGTTATTTTAGATTTATTAACTTTTTAAAAATAATTTAATAATTCATTATTTAAGTAACATTTTTGTTTTCTTTTTAAGGTTATCCTTAAAAAATGGCGGACCCTGGGAATATGATCCATTAACGATGTCCCACGGCCGGCATCATCTAATGCCCAAAGATGGGATGAGGAGTATTCCCAGATGCAGTCTGATTTTGATTCTACGCAAGCTCGCATGGAGTCCCTTGAAAGTCTTCTCAACCTTATGGCGGACGGAAACCCGCAGATGCAGATGATGATGTAGACTACACGGGCAGTACTCGGGATTCCAGATCCACTTTCCCGATCTGCCGATGAGGAGGCAGCTTAGTTAGAGAGAAAAACACATGGACTACTTCCAAGACAACGACGTCCTCTGCTAGCTTTGTTTTTGTTTTTTTTGGTATTATAAATTTGAATATTTCTATTTATAAAATTTATTTCAAATTGTTTTATTTTTTATAATTTTGATTATTTAATAATTTTGATTATTTAATAATTTTAGTTATTTAATGAGTTTAATTATTTTATAATTTTATTTATCTAATAATTTAATTATTTAATAATTAAAGTTATTTTAAAATTTGTTGTTTAGTAAAACAAAAATCCAAAATTCGCAGGTAAATCATTGCTATATATACAAGGACTTTACAAAGAAGTACATGATGGTTCCTTGTAATTTTTACATTGTTACGTGGATGTAGATGTAAATTCATCGTAAACATTTGCGAGTAATATACGAGGATGTACACGTATATTCGTCCTAAATATTTACAAGGAATTAACATCGGCTTCCTTGTAAACTCGTCGTAAAGCTTTCACTACCTGAACAATGAGTTCACTTCGAAGATGTACGAGGACTTTACAAAGAAGCCTTATGAGTCATTATGACAAAAAAATTCCTTGTAGGTTAAGGACGACTTTACGCAAATTTATGTGCCTGGAATGAATCCTTTCGTTGTTAAATTTATGATTATTTTATGTTGAAAGGTCTGTTACGACGGACGTTTTACGAAAATTTCAATGTCGCTGTTCATTCATCGTAATACTTCATTTACAACTTATTAACAACTATATAGGTCGTTGTAAATCATATGTTTGTTGTAGTGATAACTTAAATAAAGATATTGCTAATGGGTTGCTAAATTAATATTATAAAATATTATTTTGTTCATATACGGTACACCACCAAATCTGAGTTCGAGTATGAGCATATGTAACTATGCTAATATTTAACCAATATTAGTACTGACCAGACAAAAGATTCAATGCTAGTATCTATTATATTAAAATAGAAGTCACAACTTTTCTTCATGTGTGATTTTTTTTAAAATGGACCTTCACTAGAAAATCATATTTCATTTATTTCTAATTAATATTTTGAATATCACATATTAAATAATTAACATATATAACAATTTCACCTATAAAATTGTTTTACTTTTTTAATTATAGCAATTTGTTAACAAAAAAAATCTAACAAAATCTTATTAAAAAATTTAAATATTTTTATAAAATAATGCATTAATTAATTTCGTAATTTGTAGTATAATCTTATTATAATTAATGTTAATTAAGATTTTATTATAAAATAAAATTTGTATATTTTTCTTAAACTTTCTATTTATAGTCTATCTTATCGAATAAAATAGAAATAATGACTTCTTTCATGTATGTTTTTTAAAAAAATTTAGACCATCCTTTAAAACTTTTATTAAATATATTTTATTAAGACTAATAATATATAGAATCTTTGAACTATGTTAATCACAATATCTTTTGATATCTTTTCATTTTAAATATAAACATATATTTTTAAAAATTCTAACATCTCTGTTGAAAAGTTTTTAACAAGATCTTAATTTTCAAAAATCTATTATATTAAAATAGAAATCACAAATTTTCTTCTAGTGTGATTTTTTTTTTTAAAAAAAATGGACCTTCCCTAGGAAATCATATTTAATTTATTTCTAATTAACATTTTGACATCATTAAGATATCACATATTAAATAATTAACATATATAAAAATTTCACCTATAAAATTGTTTTACTTTTTTAATTATAGCAATTTGTTGACAAAAAAGATCTAACAAAATCTTATTAAAAATTTTAAATATTTTTATAAAATAATGCATTAATTAATTTCGTAATTTGTAGTATAATATTATTATAATTAATGTTAATTATGATTTTATTATAAAATAAAATTTGTATATTTTTCTTAAACTTTCTATTTATAGTCTATCTTATCTAATAAAATAGAAAGAATGACTTCTTTCATGTATGTTTTTTTTTAATTTGGACCATCCTTTAAAACTTTTATTAAATATATTTTATTAAGACTAATAATATATAGAATCTTTGAACTATGTTAATCACAATATCTTTTGATATCTTTTCATTTTAAATATAAACATATTTTTTTAAAAATTCTAACAACTCTGTTGCAAAGTTTTTAACAATATCTTAATTTTCAAAAATTATATCTAAATATATTCACTAATTTTGAAATTAGTTATGAAATATTATTATATATTTATATATTTTATAAAATTAAAAATATGAACTCCATCCTATTTTATCTATTATATAATCATAATCGATCATTTCAGGGAAAATTATTATATTGAGATAAATATGATAAAATTATATTAAATTGTTAAATTTTTATATTTTATTTTCTTAAGTATTTATGTTCTAAATATAATATGTAGGTACCACGTGTTAACATTAACAAACTATATAATACATGTATAAAAATTAACATGTATTTCATTAAAGCTAATAATATAAAATCTTTTAATCATGATATATATATAACTTTTTAACAAATCTGTTGAAAAATATTTTAACAATTTGATAATTTTCAAAAATTTTATGTAAAAATTTCAACTAATTTCTTAATTAGCAATGAACTATTATTATGCATTAATATATATTCAGTTATCATTTATGAAATAGAAAAATAAAAAAAAATCTTTTTTAGCTATTTTATAATAATAATAATTCATGTTAAATAAAATTATTATAGTGAACTAAATATGATAACGTTATATTAAATTGATAAATTTATTAAAAAAATTCATAAATATAAAATATTTATCTAAAATATAATATGGTGATCTAATGACTTAACATTCGCAAACTATATAATACATGTATAAAAATTGACATATCTTAGAATTTTATATATATAATAATATAATATCTGAAAAGAATAAATGTAAAAAATATTGTTAATAGAAAAATCGAATTTAAAGGTCGGCGGATCAAAATAAGAAGCGACAAATATATATAACATTTTTAAACAATTGATTAATTACAACATGTAAACTATAAAATTAACATTAAAAATATATAATCTATATATATATATATATATATATATATATATATATATATATATATATCTGAAAAATGTATTGAATCGCCAAGCAAATAAGGTCAAGATCTAGTTAACAATTAAGTTAGAATCTTCGGTTTGACCAAAAAGAGGTTACATCTTTTGTTTGTTGTAGACGTTATATATGTATATTATACTATTGGTTTGGCCGCGGACGCGATATTGTTTGCCCATTTTGTATTTTGATTCTGATCTTTGTTTTAGTTAAAAATGTTTATGTTGTAAATTAATTCTTGGATTTGCTAACTGTGTCCTTAGATTTGTTAGTTTTGTATTCAGTTATTATTACTAGCCTGATGGTGGCTAGTTCTCGAGAAGGGAGTTCATGTGATAGGTAATTTGGTTAGGCCTTCAAAGTTGACCTATTTATTTAAAAACATGTGGTTTGTATTGTGCATATTACGAAATGTAAATTTGTTAAAGTGTATTTATTGACATGTTAATGAAAGTAGGCAAATAATATATTTTATTAGTTGTTTACGTAAACGTGTGGTGACTTTTTCCAACCCCAAATTTCCTATCCATAACAAAAGAATACAATTAAAAAAGGTACTATTGTCGCACAAATTGATGGCCAATAGCTGGAGGGTGGTAGAAGCCCTTCCTAGCGTTATTGTATTAGAAATATTCGTTAAACCCTTCTATGTAGCTAGTGTGCCTCTTTTTTATCGTTTTCAAAGCATTTTCATTTTTGGGCTGTACATGTAACATATGCAGTAGCTCTGTTCTTTTCCTTGACGCGGCGTTGGCGGCGTGTGTCGCAAAAATATGAAAAGAGTAAAATGACACGTCAGCAACTGATCAAAACAGAGAGGTTAAATGATAATAATAATTAACGCAAGTTACAACTTGACACATAAATAATGAAGACGCTGAGAAATAAAGCGACGATGAAAATACGGAAAAGATGAATAGCGTCAGTCGCCGATGGGAACTGTATACAAAAGTTCCACTTGAATTTTTTTGGTTACTTGTTAATTTTTGACCGCTGCCGTTTGACTCCGCGTCAAGGAAAAGAACAGAGCTAGTGTTTATATATAGTGGAGATCTGGCGAAGTGGCAGCCACAGTCTGATGTGCATGTAAACGGTGTTGGCGTATTTGGCGGTAAGGGATCTGACGTGGGCATGGAAGCAGTGGAAAACGTCACTGATTGTGAACTCAGTCGCTCGACTCATAACATTTGCAACAGCGTCGTTCCAACTAAAATTGGCTAGGAGGTTGTAACTGAGAGCAAATTTGGTAAATATATGAGAGTAAACTACATAAATCTTTTTAAAATGAACATACAAGCATCACTTTAAAACAGTATTTCATCAAGATAGAGACAAAGACTTACACCAAGTCTTTTGAACTACTCATGCTCCTAATCCTTAGTGTTTTGCTGCTCCTTGCTTGTCCTTTCAAAATCTCTCTTAGCTAAAAACACTTTCTGTGTGCTGCCCGACAAAGACAATGCCAACACCCTCTTTATACTTATAAGAAATCCCTAGACAATGATTTACCTAATGGAACGTTTCCAATTATATGTTAAAAGAAAAAAGACAGTGCTCTCTCTCTCTCTCTCTCTCTCTCTCTCTCTCTCTCTCTCTCTCTCTCTCTCTCTCTCTCTCTCTCTCTCTCTCTCTCTCTCTCTCTCTCTCTCTCTCTCTCTCTCTCTCTCTCTCTCTCTCTCTCTCTCTCTCTCTCTCTCTCTCTCTCTCTCTCACGACCAAAAAACAAAAAGCATATCTAAGTCTCCCCGGCGTCCGGCAGAGTGTTAGCGCGCATCCGGCGCCGAAGGCTCCGTCGTCTTCCTCTTGCTACTCATTGTCTCACTTGCGCCACTTCTAAGATGCTCGAGCTTCTGGGTTAGGGTTCATCTTCCATTGACTACTCTCTGCGCAAAGGGTGGCTCTCTGGCTGATCTCTTCTTCCTCTGGCTGTACAGCGGGGTAGTGGGTTTGGTGGCTCGTGGGTGGCTGGAGTTTAGGGTTCGAAGCAGATCGATTTACCTTTTGGATCTCTCCGTGTATGTCACCTCCGATTGCGCTGGATCCGGTTTAGTCTCGACTCAGGCTGCGGTGGCTATGCCGCCTCTTTGTTTGGGATTCAATCCTTCTGCTGGGTCTGGTGTCTTCGGTTATTCCTTCAGTGTCGAAGGGAACTTTCTCCTCTACCTGGTGGTTAGGTGAGCTTTGATGGCGTTATGTTGTCGGATGTGAGGTTAGAGCTCTGGAATGTTGGGGATGTTGGTTCTAGTTCTCTGTTTCAGCTTTGTGTGTGTGTGCTCGATAGTTGTAATTGCCTTCCTAGTAGGTTTCAACGCTCGTCCATGGCCTTTGGAGTCTATCATTCACGACACATCATCTCGTATCCTTTCGTTTTGGCTACCATTTCAGTCCATTGGTTGTGTTAAGCGGCCGCTTTCAACCCGCAGTTAAGTCTCTTAGTGTTTTCATTGATTGCTTAATATGTTGACACCATTTTGAGTTCAGCAGCTTATATTTAGGCCTCTGGTTCTCGGTGGTCTCAAATGTGGAGGTGATTCTTGGGGAGTCATTGATCACCTCTGTGTCAGCATTTGTTCTTTGTACACATCACTGTGCTGTCTTAGCTCAATTGAGCTCTCGGCAGTGTACTTTGAATTTCTTTGCATGTTTGGAGACTTTCTGGTCCAGTGGTGGTGGTGATTTGAACCCAATATTTGGTCCCATGACGGCATGGAGGAGTTAACAATCTGGTCTCGGTCTTCCTTTCGGTATGGATCTTGAATCTCCTCTTCTATTATCTGTCTAGGGCTTCATCGACTGTGATGGTTACAAGCTTCGAGGAGTTCATCAGGAGCTAGCTACTCCGGAGACAACAAAGGAATTCCCGGCATCCGAGGAAACGAGGAGAACCTCACCTTCATAAGAGATTCGTTGATGGTAGAGACGGTTCTCCCATGATTTCAAAAAATCATACTAGCGGAACATGCCGAGTTTAGTGGGTGGCGAAGCCAGAATGTAATAGTTTGATTGGGTTGTTTTGCTCAAATTGCGTTTGTAACCGGAATTGATTTCCCGATTTTTTGGGTCGAAGTAATATATAATGTTAAACAAAAAAAAAACTTTCCAATTCTGGTTTTTCAACAGATAAGTCAATCTTCCTTAGTACATATTTCCCTTTAAGCTGACTCCACATCAAATCTTCTTTTAAATGTTCACACCTTAAAAGATACTTCACTTGACTCCACATCTTATGCTCTCGCTCTGTGCGGTAGTTCATATTACACTTCATGAACTACTTCAAATCTGCTACGATCGTACATTTTCAAACTCCGCCTTTTAAATTGTGTGTCTTACAAATACATGACACGAAGACATCACAACACACATTCAGAAATATCAAAATACTCACAGGATCAATGCAACCAAACATACTTATATTTTTCTAAAACGGGTTCATGTATTTAAGAAATCTTTATGAAAAAGACAGCACACATAAATACTCTATTGTTTCGAACTTTGCTGACATCCCAGTTTTGAACTCTTTAATCATCTCCACCTTTGATCTGGTAATAAGAAGATCATCTACGTACACTTCTACAAGTAATAGGTCTTCATTCTTTCTCTTCCGATACAGAGACGGCTCCTTGCTGCATTTAACAAATTTAAGTTTTCCAAGTACTTCGTTTAACTTCTCATTCTTGAGCTTGCTTTAAACTGTATAAAAGCATTCTTCTTCTTCTTCTTATTCTTCTTCTTCTTCTTCTTCTTCTTCTTCTTCTTCTTCTTCTTCTTCTTCTTCTTCTTCTTCTTCTTCTTCTTCTTCTTCTTCTTCTTCTTCTTCTTCTTCTTCTTCTTCTTCTTCATGTATACCATTATTTCCATGTTCTCCGAAAAAGTTTGAACATACCAGTGCTCAATAGTATCTTTCGATGCAATACTCCACTTCCAACCCTTATTCTCATCAGATATGACGTTGTCATAGGATCAAATAATCTGTATGCTTTCAACCCTGGTTCTATGCCTAGGTGCACAAGAGTTCTCGTTCTGTCATCCAACTTTCTTTTATGTGAGCTATCAGTTTTTGTGTATTATATACATCCAAACACTCCGAGGTGATCGATGTTGGCTTTCTTTCCTTTAAGAACGTTGTACGGCGTTTGTGACACCAAAACCCTAGTCGAACCCTGCTGATAAGATATGTTGAATGCTGAACTCCTTCTCACCATATATAATAGGTACATTCATGTGCTTTAAGATGCTTCTAGTCATCTCCTATAGCGTTCTATTTCAGCGTTCTACCACTCCGTTTTGTTGAGGAGAGTAAGACGTAGTTAGATGTCTATTGATTCCTGTTGCTTCTCAAAACATCTTGAATTCAGTGGATGTAAACTCTCATCTCCTGTCAGTTCAGAAGGTTTTAATAGTTTCCGTTGTTTCTCCTTCTACCATTGACTTGAATCTCTTAAATTTTTTGAATGCTTCACTCTTTTCTTGCAACAAAATCGACAACATGTACTGGGAATGATCATCAATGAGCACAAATATATATATATGTTTTTCCCAGACGTAGTGGTGTGATAGGTCCACATATTCGATCTTTGTGTAGCTTGGTATGTGGCTGCACTTGGAAACGGACACCTTGTCTGTTTCCTAAGCAAGCATGATGCATATGTTTCACTCTCCAAACTGATATTTGGTATTCCTATGACAAGTTGGTTCATCACAATTGATTTCATTTTGTGTGCTCATATATGTCCCAACTTTGTGTGCCATCTACTACAGTCACTTTTAGTAATGAGTTGAAAGCACTCAGTATTAAAAATTTCCATGAGAACCTTATACCGTCGATTTTGTAATCATTTAGCCTTGACAATATTGTTTCCTTTTTATCATGAAGTGTAAGATGTTCTTCTTTCATCCTCACTTCATATCCAGATTTCGTGGCTTGTCTGAGACTGATGATATTGCTTTTGAGATCTGGTACGAAATAAACATCAGCGAGTATTTTTGTTCTCCGTTTTGACTCATAACAATTTAGATACTTTTCTTTGATGTCGATTCTTGAGTCATCACCAAGTCTAACTCTCCCTGTAAAATTCTCATCAATGGACTTGAAGTAGTCTCTCTTGCCAGTCATGTGGTTGCTTGCACCATTGTTTAGATACCATATTGTATTATTCTCGGTATTGGCTTTTAAATCTTTTGGTTTCACATTCTTCTCATTAAGGTACACTACTTCGTGCATTAGTAAGCCATCAGCTTCATGGGTCACGTTGTTTGTATTCTCATATGACTCCTGGAGTTTTAGCAATGTATCGGGACAACTCGAAGCAAAATGTACGAGTTATCACATCTAAAGCATGTGATCTTTGAGAGATCTATGTCTTTGAAGACCTTCCACGACCTCGTCCTCTACCATAAAAGTGTCCTCCTCGACCTCTGCTTCTATAGTCTCCATAAGACTGTGTGTTTGTCGTTTCCGAATTAGCATACATCAGTTTGTTTTGATCACCTTGACCTTACAAATCCTTTCTTCATATGTTTTTAAACGGCCAATGATATCTTTGAAACTTCTGACCTTAAGATCAAGAACTTGTTCTAGGGAAGCCACTATGTGTATATATTTTTTCCGGGGCAGAACTTTGAGAAAATTTTCACAAGTTTTGATTCTTCAATATCTTCTCCTAGTGTGGCTGATTTTGAAGATATTTCTGATAGCTTGCCAACAAAGTCATCGATTGTTTTGTTGCCCTTCATCTTCAAGCGATCAAATTCAGCCATTAGGGTTTGTAATCTTGCTTCTCTGACTCTTTATGATCTTAGATGTCGAGCTTGATGGTGTCCCACACTTTCTTTGCAGTTCAAGTTCTCCTACTTGTAAGATAAGGGCTTCAGGAATGGATTGGAAGAGTAAAGCGATAGCCATCTCATTTTCGGCTGATTCATTCTCTATGAACTTCCAAACTTTATGAACCTTAAGAAGTATCTTCATCCTGATTGTCCACACTGTTCAATTCGTGGTGGTTAGCATGGGACAATTGATCGAGGATAGTGATCCTTCTTTAGGTTTAGTGACAACGGTCTAGAGATAAGCCATAGTATATAATATGTACTATTTATATTTCAGTTTGTATTTTTATCTTAACCACAAAAGACAACAAAAATTGTAATTAATTAATTTAAAGTGATATTAAATACAGTGGTAAAATCTGTAATTAAAAAGAAATACAAAAAGAAAGTACTTAATTTCTTGTAAATGCAATGGGTAAATGTTTAAATAAAAATAAATATTTAATCTGCTATCCACATTTCCAAACAATACTCATTTATTCTGCTATCATTGTTTCCAAACAATACCAAAATATACTTCAGTTTTAATAATATAGATACGTAAATCTACTGACTTGGCTTTATTCTACTTTTATCGAAAATATTTCTACAGAATCAGTTATGAAATTCCTAAAATCTAGGAAAAATTGAAAAAAAAAGTCATTCTCAACTTTGGTTGTCCCAATAGAACTTATCCTCTATATATTATTTGAGGATTTTTTAAAAAATTATAACCTCAATTTTATATTAATTACAAAATAAACTTGCTTACGTGTCAACCCATAACCACACCACTTTGCTTACGTGGCATCACTATAATGAATTTGAATAAATGTTAGTCCAACTTTATATTTGCAAGGAAAAATTAGTATTCCCTTATATATTATGTCTACATCATACCCTACTTATTATCACTAAATCACTAACAATAAAATTTAATTTAACAAAATACAATTATGTCTTAATTATTCTGATAAATACAACAGGCATACTATGGATTAAGCAGTGGTTTGAACAGTGGCGGAGCCACATACAACAACATAGGGGCAATGAACCCAACAAGATTGAAAAATAAATATAATTTAAAGCCCAATTTATGTAATGCTCCAGCCCCCCCTCCCCACTCATAATTTTTTTTACCCCCATACCTTTTGTCTATCCCCCCAACATTATTATTTCGTGCCTCCGCCACTGGGTTTGAATGTATAAGATCTGTCATTCAACAACATCCTTATCGTTTGAATATTGAGAAAATGTTGTAAGATCTGTTATTCAAAAATGTTAAGACATAAAACCAACAGAGGTTGATTTTAAAACTCATTACATATGTTATTTCAAAAACAAAAAAATCGGAAAACTCATTACAAATCATTTATAGTTTCGAAAGGTATATGAATTCAAACTCATTCCAAAGATTGATTTCAAAAAACAAAAAAAAACCATTACAAATAAATTCGTTACGTATGTTAGAATATATTCAAACTCATTACAAGGTTGATTTAAAAAAAAAAAAAATTAACAACCCAGGCAAAAAAGAAAAAATTAAACAACCCAAATATAAACCTGGTTTTATTTGGTAAGCTTGAACCGAAATTTCAATTGTAAAAAAAAAAATTCCCATTGTCCTCCGTCGGGATTCAATTTTATATTCTTTTAACTGAATATTCCTTATACGATGCACATAAATATATGACTATTATGAAGCCTTTACTGGTATTCCCAATCATATATTTCTTCATATTTTTGCAAGAAAGTAACCACGATATATTGAACTTAAGGAATACAATAAGAATCTATTTACCAGATAAAATCGTTTTTCTGGAAACCTCAATAAATGGAATTGGGCTTATTTTTTGATGAAATTAGTTGAGCCATCATCGCATCAGAGCACTCGACAATACAGAAGAAGGTTGGTGAAAAAGATTAGCTATTCTGTTTCCTATAGTATTAGCTAATCTGTTCATAGACGGTATTAGAACACCCAGAAAAGCTGAAAATGAAGCTCATATTGCCAAGAGAACAAGGTAAGTCTGTTTCCTTTTGATCTAGGAAACAAACCTTTTAATGTTTTGCAAGAGGTTATAGTTATATAATTTTTCACTGCCGCAGATTTGATGAAGAATTGATTTTATATTAAGTTAACAACTACCCTTCCCAAACGAAACAAGTGAACAAAAATAACAACAGTGAGATGTATTACTCCAGAAATGATATTAACTTACACACGAACAGCCAAAATCTGATCTTCGTTTCGCAAGCTACTGGTTGTATTTGAAGATAGACGCAGAGATTTTGACTCACGATGTGTTGCCAGAACTGAGGTAGAATAAATGATTTACAAATTTGTATTTCAGAGATTGAATTGGTCTAAAGTACAATCGAAATAATTTGTTTATCGGGTTGAAACAAAAACCGTCAGAATTTTCCTTTTGTTGGAAACTTGATTCTCCTTTTTCGATATTATTCAGAGCGTGGACTGTGGACAAACGAGAATAGAGTTGTGTTGTATGGCATGGATCAGAGTCCATCTGATTATGATATTCGCTCCAGTGATAAAATATTCATATCTATTTTTTGGCCATAAGGATTTATTTAAATTGACCCAACTCTTTAACACAAAAAAAGATGGCAATGGCAACTCTAAGGGAGGGTGCGTCTTCGAGTGAGTTAGAAAACAATTACAGAAGTTCCAGACTTCCAGTTCTTATATATTGTTTCAGTTTTCGACGTTTATTTATTCCAAATGTTCACCAAAATCGGTATAACTCACTGGAATGATTCATCAGAGCAATTGACTTTTCTTTATCTAATGATGGACAGAGGAATAAACAAAGCAAAGCAAGCCTACAATTTTTAGTTTCTTAGAACTAATTTTGTCTATGTATGTATACACTTTATCTATGTATGTATTATACAAATACAATAATCATATCTATTTTGTATACTGATATAGAAAACTGTAACAAATAGAAAACCACTACTTATTTTGGTCTATAATTGATGGTGGTTAAATGTATCTTTTTTAATTTGAATTGAACCGTGCTCAGCTGTGATGGTTAGAATGCATTAGAAATCATAATTTGGCGTGATAAAGAATTTGACAATCAGATTTATTTGGTAAGTTATCTTCAAATGTTTCATAAGTAGCATAAATAAATTTAAAACATGGAAGTTCCTCGAACTGATATATCAATCGTAAATGTATGCTTGATACACAATTTTCTAAAAGTTATTCGATTAGTTAATCGAAGACTCTAAAAAACTTTGTCACCAAAAAAAAACTTGCCTAATGTTATTGTGATATTTTAGGGAAATCAATACTATTAAAACCAAAGTGTCTTTTTGGGAATCCTTAGAGTTCAGCAGTATTTACACATCTATGCCACTACAATTATTTTAGTCTATGATTTTGAATAAATGTTTATTTAAAAATAGAAAATCATTGTTTTTCAGTTGCCTAATCGATGCTTTTAATTAAATTTGAATTATCTTCACAAAATTATTTATTTTAAACAAACAGTATATTCACGAAAATCATTTACTTTAAACAAAAAATATATTTGCAAATCTTTTTCAAATCAGTAACAAACACTGGAAACTATAAAATAAAAATTCATAAACAATATTTACAACATCCGCTATTGTAGTTGCAATTTGCAAGCACATATATATCTTTCAAAGTTATAAAGTACAATATAATTCTAAAAACTATATTTTGTGAAACCACTTATCAAACATGCTTTAACTCATATAAAAATGTTACTAACATAATGGTATCATTTTTTCATGTTAGTAACATTTTTATATAAGCTAAAGCATGTTTGAATTTTGATAAGTGGTTTTGACTTTTTCAAAAAAATAAAACATATTGGTATTGACAGATCTCAAGTTCATCGTTGATTAATTTATATAATTTCCTTTGACTTATATATGAATGTAATTGCTAACAAATTATGTATTTGTAAACAATCAATTATACAATAAACGATATATATATGGATCACATATCAATATATCAATAAATTATAATATATAGTTATATATGAATTTAATATTCTTAACAATTTAAAAACGTAAAATAATATCAAAATTTATGTTTTGTTTACAAAATATAACTAACTATTTCAATTTTTACTTTAACTTCAGTTTTCATTTGTGATAAAAAATTTATTTGACAAATCTTTAATATTGAACTAGAACTTGGGCAACATGTTAAGATAATAAATAACTAAACAAAAATTATTATAAATTAAATTTAAAATCAAAAGTAAATAAGAAATACAAACTTATAATAGATTATTAATAAAAATAGATAAACTAATGATGCTATATCAATAAATTTTAGGTTTCTCTATTATTATTTTCTTCGTTTCTTCGAATGACATAATAAGAATTCAACCAAAGTTTAAAAATGACAAGTTAATTGATTTATTAAATTTTATACAAAAATTAAAAAGTATATGAGAAGTTTATTCGAAAACTAAAAATATTATCAATGTTTTTGGTAATTTACCGGGTCAACCAGTGTCTGGTGACGGAATAATGGTGGGTTTTTGGGGTTTTACGAAATTTTATCAGGTTTTTACTAACGGGTTTTCATGAAATTTGAACTATATATACAGATTACGGGGTTATTGCTTTGCCATAGATCTGGATCGGACCTAAAAACACTGAATAAAAATTAAAAAATGACAATTCTGATGTTTATTTCTCATATAATTTTCAAATATTCAATAAACACTTTAGTGTGTAGCAAAAATTATAAATTCTTGAAAATCCAAAATTTGAGCACACATACCAAAATAGTTGAAATAAATCATGTCCATGAGTTTAACAAGAAATGATATATAATATACAAATTATTACATTATTTTCTTCAACCAAAAAATAATCACACGTTTTCAAGAAATAGATAAAAAATCTGAACGGATTTATAAAAAGAAACGATCTACAACACATAATTAACCGGGTACTTGAATATTGAATGGGTATCAGTACTTGAATACTGAATAGGCACCCGAATATTTAAAATATAATACAATATTAATGTATATATAATTTAATTTATAAATAAAATTATCCAAAATCCTGAATTACATGAATTACCTGATTTTTTGGGTTTTCGGATTTAACTCGGGGTTTAGGTGTTTTTCAGGATTTTGGTCTTTTTATAGAGATTTATGTCTTTAAACCTGAATTATCCAAACTATTTTTAATTCGGTTCACTTCTGGTTTTATAGCAAAATAAAAACTCGACTCGAACCCAACATTACCAGAAACGTTTGATCTGGAAAATATATGGTTCATAAACGGGTCCGAAACATCCAACCCTAATAACTTGAAAAGCGAATAACCCAAACATAGAACCCGAATGCCTATCGCAATGATGTCGAAATAAATTACCCTCATTATAGAAGTTAAGACTCAAATATTAAAATTCAAACAAATAAAAAACTTAAAAATAAAAAATTTAACCAAACAAGTTATCCCACGCTTTCAAAGCGCGGATCAAAATCTAGTTTACATTAATTTTGTAATCTTTCACACCAAAAATTAGATTTCTAGGGATATTATACTAATTAATTTTGTTTGTCAAACAATCCATTAACATAAATATCACATCTATATATATACTTTGAACTTCTCCGAAGGAATACCATAAACTTCAAAGCATCTCTTTTAAGCATACGACTAAAAACCTAAATCTATATACTTTCGACTTCTCTACAGGTCCAAACCGATCGGTCCATGATATATTAGTCTTTTTTAGCTCCACAATTTCTAGGTAAAAACTAGGTAACAGTATAAATATTTAAAATATTTAGTATTATACCTTTTTGTTCGCTTAATCGTGTGTGTGATCTTGTTCGTCAGTTTCTACATCAGATTCATAGATTTTCTTCGATTCTTTCGCGATGTTTATATTCACGATTAGTTCCAGGTTTAATTTTATTGCTCGTTCTATGCTGAAGTTTATATGCCCGATTAGTCTCGACGCATAGTTAGTTTCTGAGTTGCTGATGTCTATATGTGATGTTCAGATGTTGCCTTGTTTAGAGGTTCGTTATTGTTGAATTCATCTTTGAGTAATCTGCGTAGTTCATAAGTGTAGAGATTCGTCCTCTCTCAGTCATACCATCTTATTATGGACTTACTTTCATTACCTTCTCCTCACCCACGAATCAAATTAAACTTGCGGATTCATTGTCATGAGAATGTTGAATTCTAGCATTATTATGTACGTTTATTATGTTTGAATTATAAGATCAGCTTTAACCAATACAGTGATGCTTATTGTGCTTTTAGTTTCGTTGTTTTCTTTTCCTAATAGTTCGTTTTCTCTACCAGCTACAAGATAATATAGTTTCTTTTGGCTGGGCCCAGTGGCAGAGGCAGGATTCAATTTACTAGAGTCATTTTAATAACAATTACAGTTTACAAGGGTTAACAAGTTAATTCCTCAGTATTTTAACATTATTTTAGAAGGAAAATACATGTATATTTTTTCATATGGGTCAAGTGACCATCCTGGTTACACGCTATTTCCGCCACTGGCTGGGTCCTGCGTTCTGAAACAATAAGGGGAAGATGTTTGGCTTATCTAATCGTAAGTGATATGATCTTATACTTTCTCGTTGGTTTCTGTAGCCTTCTGTTTGTTATTTCTTGAATAGTTTTATGCTATTTCTTTGTTTTGTAATGCTTCAAAAGAAAACTAACCTTCTGAAGTATTGTTCTGGTAGATTTTGGACAGTCATCTGGTACCTGCCCCTTTCGGTCCCAATCCCAATCTTTGTTTGGTCAGACCAGCAATTCTAGTAGTAATAATCCCTTTGCTCCAGCAACACCGTTCGGCACGTCTGAACTCTGTCATTGTCGAGCTCAAAGAAAGGAGAAGAAAGTCAATTCGGATTATGCTTGAGGTTCTGCTAGATGCTCTTTGTAAAGAAGAAAGCCTACATGTTTTGTTAGATGCTCTTTGTGTATAGGGTCCTACTATAGTGATTTTACAATACAAACAAAGTCGCATTCTTATGATATTGTAAGAATACCTATAATGTAAAAAAATAGTATCAGTACATTATTACTAGTCTGACAAGAGACAAGATCTCGGAAACAGTGTCTTGTTCAGGTTTGATCTGGTTGTTGTCAGACCAATAGCTGGTGAAACTAATTTTCATGCAACTATGTATTGTATTAAGCTTGTATACAACGACTGTAACATTTGAGTCTCAGCAATTGAAGTCTCTGGTGCACGTAACAACAAACAAAGCAAAACTATGCTCAATGTCAGTCTTTTGAAGTGAGATCTGGAACTGAAACACAGCAATCTTGGAATTCTCCATCCGAGTAGGTCCACCAGCAGCATGGCTCACCTTCTTATCAAAGACCAAATCTTTTTACCGTATGTATAATCAAGAGTCCCACCAAGTTTCTTAACAATTTTGATATCACGCAAATCAACAATTCCCTTTGGTCTAATGGTTTGACTAAGGGTTCACTAATGCTTCTACACCAGGAGGTCTGGGTTTTAATTCTCGGAGAAGACGGAATTATGCAAATTAAGAGAGAAAAGGCTTACAAGATATCTGCAGCATGACGCAAGGAGTACTGTCAAGCGTGGATCCTATAAGACGGCTCAAGTGATGTAGTCAGGCGTGAATCCTCATATGGCAAGTAGAATTATCGGCTGTACAATCGACTGTAATATTTCTCATAGTTGTGATAACATAATTATCCAGCGTTAAAAAAAAAACACAATCTTAACAAGCAAAATAAACATATTTTTAGCCAAAAGCTATATTTAAAATACGGGTTAGAGATACCAAATGTCTTTTTGTTCTAGTGTTTAAATGCCTTGCGAAATTGTTGATGGTGGTGGGTTCGACAGTTCTGCCCTTTTTAACTTTATCTCAAATTTTAATTAGTTTAAACATCTTATGGGAGAAAAACATCTTAAGAGAGAAAAACGTGGGAGAGAATATATGGTGCGAGATTTACTGTAGATTTAGGATAGATTTAGGAAATATAATAATTGAAATATGGTAACTTCCATTTTTAATTATTTAGGTGAAATACATAAATTATGTAGACTAGAACGATGACTAATAGGTGGGATATATATTTTTCCTCAAGCAGACCCTAAGGTTATAGTTGGAATAGATTATGAAACATAAATTTTGATCAAAAAAAAAAAGAAACATAAATAAGCTAAGTTAGACCATAGAGTAAACTTTATAACACATATTTAAAGTAGATGTAGACCATCATTATCTGGTTATAATGAAACACTAGATTTTGACCCGCGCTTAAGAAGCGCGGGTATTTTTTTGTTATTCGTAAAAATAAATATTAAATGAATTTATAACTATAATTATATATCTATACAATTCAAAAGATCTATACTATTATTATTGCAGTCAGGTGACATGTTTTCATTGAATTTTCATATCCGATATATCCATCTGCTCGTATATAGTGAGGGTATGATATAATAAAATGAATATGGTAAAAATACTTTAAAAACCGTTATTAATCCAGTGAAACAAATATAAATATGATATTTAGTTTTTTTATATATCAATATATATTTGACTTGCATGAGAATAATTTTGTTGTAATAAGAAATTTGATCACGCATTTGCGTTATTTGTAATTTGTCATAATTTATTTGAAGGTAAAAAAAATTGTCTATTTTTTCATTCAAATGTTTTTATATTTATTTTTAGTACATTAACTATCATAGTAACCAAATATAAAGCCAATTATTAACCATTTCTTTCATTTAAATGTATTAATAGTATAGATAGTATGAATTAATAATCTTGTAAAAAAAACAGTTGGAGATAAATTTTTTACAATTAGAAATATATACTAAACAAATAATGTAATATTTACATGAAATTGTTTTGGTCTTCATAGCTTAGGTTTTCTTAAAAGAAATGAAATGGGTCTGAAGTTAATTGGGTTTGTAATTGTTTTAAGCTTTAATTGATTTGAAAAGTTAAGGGCCCAAGCCCACGTTAATATTATCTTTTGCCGACAACAAAGATCAGATCGTGTCTAGTTTTGACAGATCGAAAAACTAAAAAAAAAAAAAAATCTCTCCGATTGCGAATCGTCTTTACATCGGAGATTTGCCGTCGACTCCTTCTTCTCCGATTTTCAATGGTACATCTTCTCTCCCTTGTCTCTTCTTTTTACAGATTGAATAACGCTGAACTCTTCCAGATTTGATCTAACTTTGAAAATAATTTCAGGTGTAGTTAGATCGGCCTTTTCCGATGACTTCTGAGTACACATCGGTCAGATACGGATTAGTTTTGATGTGTTTGAAGAAACAATGAAACAAATTCCGACAAACAAACATCAGTTTACAAAAAAAAAAAAAAATTCCGACAAACATGCATGTAAGAGTTCTCAGCCGAAAACAATTTTTTTTAAGAAAAACAATTTTTTTTAAGAAAAACATCCTAATTATCCTTTTCTGTTTTTATCATTTCAGATATCTATCAAGAAGTTAAAAAAAAAAACGCAACATCAGGGTAAGATTCATATACATTGATTGATGTTTATTAATTGAAATTATTATCTTCTTCTTATAGGTTCTCATGTTTATATGCAGGGCCAATATGGATCAAGTATTTAGTTAGGTGAACAATATTTAACGTGAGAAGGTAAATATTTCAGAAGTTGTTTGTTATATTGTAAAATATAATGACATTTACACTTAAAGATTCTAATTTTCATTTTTTAAAGGTTTCTACAAACAACACGGAGGCATTTGGAAGTGAAGGATATATTCTAAAAGAGAAGATGAATGACCAAACTAAAATGTCAGTGTAAGTTAATTTGTTAAGATATTTATTTTCTTAAGAATAGAAAAACCATTTATGAAAAGGAAGAATTACATCTATACAATTAAAGATTGTAATTTCGAATTTGTTGCAGGTTTTTACATACAAATTTCTGATAACCGGAAAGTATATACTTCCATAACCATACAACAGTCCGAAAACAAAAAGATAAGTCACAATCTTTAACTATTGTGTCATATTGTTTTGTTATCTTTGAAATATGATTTACTTTATTTTATCAGCAGAACAAATTCTAATATATGGATATAGTGTCAGGTTGATGCAACTCAGGAGACGGAGCTGGAAAACAATATAGTGTAGACAATGATTAACAGCCAATAATAAGCAGATAAGTCAAATTTTTTATAATATAGTCATTTAGTAGTTGGGTCAAGTTGCTAGGTTTTGATGTTACATTCTTTATGTTGTAATGCTTATGGTTCTTATTTTTGTTTATAGGATCTTAAAAACCATAAAAGAATGTTACACAAACGACTTTCTAAACGCGAGTCTTTGGAAATGGACAGAAAGTGTTTGCTCTGCAATAACAGTAAGTTGTTCTGATTACTTGATAGTATTGACTACAATAGGAATGGAACCTTATCGGTAGTTAGGTATCAAACCGGAGATTGCTTGATGTTTTGTAATGAATGATAGTACGTTTATTGAAAATAATAAAACTTGCAAAGCTTAAAAATGTATAGAAAATAAAATATTGTGTGCAACCCATATAGATAGTTCAACAAACGCAAACACCAAACTTAAAATAAAATCAGAGATTCTGGAAAATCTCTTTGAAGACAACATTCATTGTTTGTCTCTGAGGCTTGCCCTCATCGTCCAGAATCAAAATCTTCAGCCCCTTCTTAGATGTCACTCTTGAGATAGCCACATACAATTTGCCATGAGAAAACACAGGCCTTGGTAGATAGATTCCAACTTCTGATAGTGATTGCCCCTGACTCTTATTGATTGTAATGGCAAACGCCACAGCAATAGGAAGTTGCCTCCTTTTCATCTTGAAAGGCAACTTCTTGTCAGAAGGGGTAATAGCAAGTCTAGGAATAAGAACAATTCGACCAACCCTGTCTCCTGTAATCACTTTCGCCTTAATAACAAAATCATAGAGCTCTGTAATCTGAAGTCGAGTCCCATTCATTAATCCGCCAGCAGGATCTATGTTTCTTAGCAACATGACAGGACAACCGATTTTCAAACGAAGGCTGTGATTTGGCAAACCTGATACTTTGATGGTGTTTAGGAAATCTGGAGTTAGAGCTTGGTCATTTTTCCCAAATTTATCAGAAGCATCTATTGAATCAGAACTTAAGTAGATTCTTTCCTCGCCTGAAACAAAAAAACAGACAAACTAATCAAAAACAGCTATCAAATATATAAGAACAGTAGATAAGAAATTCTGAAAAAAATAACGAACCATCAAGCTTATCCAACATGTGCTGATTGATCTTGTCTACATCTCGGAGACAGTGTCTTGTTCAGGTTTGATCTGGTTGTTGTCAGACCAATAGCTGGTGAAACTAATTTTCATGCAACTATGTATTGTATTAAGCTTGTATACAACGACTGTAACATTTGAGTCTCAGCAATTGAAGTCTCTGGTGCACGTAACAACAAACAAAGCAAAACTATGCTCAATGTCAGTCTTTTGAAGTGAGATCTGGAACTGAAACACAGAAATCTTGGAATTCTCCATCAGAGTAGGTCCACCAGCAGCATGGCTCACCTTCTTATCAAAGACCAAATCTTTTTACCGTATGTATAATCAAGAGTCCCACCAAGTTTCTTAACAATTTTGATATCACGCAAATCAACAATTCCCTTTGGTCTAATGGTTTGACTAAGGGTTCATTAATGCTTCTACACCAGGAGGTCTGGGTTTTAATTCTCGGAGAAGACGGAATTATGCAAATTAAGAGAGAAAAGGCTTACAAGATATCTGCAGCATGACGCAAGGAGTACTGTCAAGCGTGGATCCTATAAGACGGCTCAAGTGATGTAGTCAGGCGTGAATCCTCATATGGCAAGTAGAATTGTCGGCTGTACAATCGACTGTAATATTTCTCATAGTTGTGATAACATAATTATCCAGCGTTAAAAAAAAAACACAATCTTAACAAGCAAAATAAACATATTTTTAGCCAAAAGCTATATTTAAAATACGGGTTAGAGATACCAAATGTCTTTTTGTTCTAGTGTTTAAATGCCTTGCGAAATTGTTGATGGTGGTGGGTTCGACAGTTCTGCCCTTTTTAACTTTATCTCAAATTTTAATTAGTTTAAACATCTTATGGGAGAAAAACATCTTAAGAGAGAAAAACGTGGGAGAGAATATATGGTGCGAGATTTACTGTAGATTTAGGATAGATTTAGGAAATATAATAATTGAAATATGGTAACTTCCATTTTTAATTATTTAGGTGAAATACATAAATTATGTAGACTAGAACGATGACTAATAGGTGGGATATATATTTTTCCTCAAGCAGACCCTAAAGTTATAGTTGGAATAGATTATGAAACATAAATTTTGATAAAAAAAAAAAACATAAATAAGCTAAGTTAGACCATAGAGTAAACTTTATAACACATATTTAAAGTAAATGTAGACCATCATTATCTGGTTATAATGAAACATTACAAATTCTAGCAGAAGTAGAATAAATAAGAAAATTTTGTTTATATTTTATATCCAAGTTAGATCATTGTAATGTATTTTGTATTCGAGTTCTAATCTATATACTATACTAAAAGGGAGATTCTCTCAACATCTAGGTATGCCACGTAAGCCAAAAAAATCAACAAATCAGCACACACCAGGCTTTTTTAAATGGGTTCTTCTCAATTTTCGTGTGGGCTTTATTTCGCGTGGGCTTCTTCTCAATTATAAGTTTATTTCCCGATTATTTCCCTTTCTCACCCGACGAAGAATGACGATTTTCTTCCCCTCCACCAATTCGTCTTCTCCGTTTGAGACCATAGTAACTGAGAATAAATCGATCACCTTCAATACTTTCGTTTCAATCAATCAATACCTTCTTAATGGTTTCGATTCACCTTCCTCTTTTCCTCCTTATTTATATAATCATCTTCTTTTCTTACTGTAAACGAAAACCCTAGAACCGCTCAAACCTCAGTCCATGGCGATGAAACGAAATGGGAAGTCCCCTGTCTCCTCCGTCTCTGATGAGAAAGTGATGTTCTTCAAGGATGTCTCTCTAGGTCCCCATGAAACTCAGTTACGCTTCCGGCTCATCCATTTCTGGGAGGCTTGGAAGCCGATAAAGAAGACACTTATTGGCAAGAACAGGTAAGTGAATCTAGCAAATAATAGTTCCAAATTTCTTAATTTAAAACATCATACTCTAATTGTTTTTTCAATCGTCATATGTTAACAGGGAACTGTTATTCAAGGATTCATCCCAGGTAGGATTTTCTTGAAAACAATGCTTCGTCTCTGGGAAGCCAACAATGTTAAGAAAGCCGATGGGATGATAGGCGTTGATATGGTGCTCACATAGTAGTGTTAACATAGTAAAGGAATAATAAACTATAGATTTTATAGAAATCGTATTTGGGTCCTGGTTGTTCTTTTACATCATACTCTTTGAACATAATTGTTGGTGTGGCATCTTTGTATTTTCCAGGGATGATGTCAGCAAGTTATACTTTCTTGGCATAGTCTTGAAGCCTCATCTAAACCTGGTCCTTACAGTAAAAAAAATTGTTTTTGTCACCATACCATGCTGGTTCTTATGTGACCTGATTAACAAAGGATGTCCAAGCGTCTTTTTAAGTTTTGACATGTTGCTTTGATAGTCTTTTCCTAGAGTCTCCATACGTTCCTTCATGTTGGCTTATTGAGTCTTCCAGTCCTCAATATTTTTTCCCTTCTTCTCTTGGTGTCTTTCTTTTGTCTTCCTGGTCAATCAATTGATTCTCAAAGTAAATAACGGCATGTCTACACAGCGGGAGAAACTTTGAGTTTTCTACCATACAAGCAACTGGAAACTGAAGTTATGTACATTACAGACAAAAACTAAAAGAGAAACTTTAGTGTAGAGGCGATGGAGAGGTAGCTTTGAATTTCTTAAATCTTATCTTTAGCTTCAGACCCCTTGATTTATATAGTTTATGTTAGCTTTTTTTATGCCATATGCAACTCTAGGTATAATTTTGTCAAAGAAGTTGGTGATGGAACTTTTGGGAATGTTTGGCGAGCTGTCAATCAACTGACTGGTAAAGTTGTAAGTTGTCTTTTTACGAGAGATCAAGTCTTCTATACTTTTTGTACTTTGGTTTTAGGGTACTAAAGTTATCATGGACATGTTGCAGTTTAAAATAATGAACAATAAGTATGTACATCTCTTGGAAATAATGTATTAATCTGAGTGAAGTGGAAGGTTTCGTATCTTATTAATCTTCTTGCGGAATCTGATGTCCGAAATTGGTTCTTTCAAGTCTTTCAAGGCTCTCTTGCATGAATTAGCGTGGAGGCTTCCACAGTTTCCAGATTTTTTAGCTGTCATAGTTAAATATTTTTTCAATGAATCATGTGTTTATTTTTTCTCCGCTGCAGAAAATCTGTTAGTCTCTAAAGACGTCATTAGGATCACTGATCTTGGCCTGGACCGAGAGGTCAATTAATTTGAGTCCACCGTATACAGCGTATGTCTCGACGACATGCTGGTAAGGCTCACTTCCCTAATCTGTTGTAATGAGTCCTTACAAATTCTATTTGTAGTTAGATGTTACATGTGCTGATTGTGATTGCTCTAAATTTCTAACAGGTACATGGAACCTGAAGTACCAACTACAGTCATATGTGTACACGTCAAAAGTTGGTTAACGTTCTCAAAATTCCTATAAAAGATGTCTTTCAATATGGTTTATTAGTCCATGTCTTAACAATGGTCTAATTTTTATTGTGTTTCAGATATGTGGGCTATAGTCACTATTCGGACTAAGGTGCTGTCTCTTTGCCCTCTCTTTCCTGGAGCTAGGTCTCTGTCAAATATTGTTTATGTGCAATTTTCCTGATGAAATAGTGTTTCAGATGTAATATAAGCCAGCAATATGTCTATTTAATGTGTGCAGTGTTATAGGTATCTCAACTGAAGATACATGGTTTGGAGGGGTTTAATCGCTTACCAATTCCCTTAAGTAATGTTTGCTCAAATCTTCAACGTTTCCGGAGGGAAAGTAGTGTCAAAGATATTTACGGTCACATCATACCAATATACAACAATCTTTATATTTAAGCGAGCACTACAATACTATAACTTATTTATCTAAAACAAAAAGAATTTACGGAGATTTTTTTTTTTGGCTGCTGAAACTACTTAGCAAGTGTTTCCTATATTCATTAAACATAGGATTGAGCAAAATATTCAGATCCAAAGAACAAAAATGAACTTAGCCCAGTACCAAACTGATATGCCAATGAGAGTTTATACTTCAAGAAGGAAGAAACAGAGTCAAGAGAAAGCAGCTCAGAAGTGTGATGAGCTGGTAAAAAGTTAGTTGTACGTTTAAATAATAGAGATTGTAAAACGAGTCTCAATATATAAGGGACTTGTTAGTTGTTTACGGTTATTCATTCTGTTAGAGAAGAATCTTTTGGGGCTTGCAATCTCGTGTGTGAGATTCAAGATATTGGCTTAGTTCTCTGTTCTGTAGAGGCTAAGAGAGGGAGGTTGGGAGGTTCATAATCAATAAACATTCATGTTCTTAACAAATTGGTGAGGTGAGAGCGTTCTGGATCGAGAACGTTCGCGAAGATCAATCGAGGAAGATGACGAGAGCGACGACTCTAGAAGCTTTATCACAGACGGTGGCGTCGAACTACGCCGAACAAAAAGAATCGACGGTGAAGCTTCGAGCATCGATGACGAGCTTAGAGGACAAATTCACGCAGCTCTACAATTTGATGACGAAGAACGCGAGCGCGCCGGTAATTGGTGACCTGAATCAGATCCCGACGAGCAGCGATAATCAGGTACATAATTCAAACCTGGAACCTGGCCGTAGTCCTAGGATTGAGGAGGTTAGAGCTCAGAATGCGTTGGGAGATCATCGTGATATGTTGAAACGTGTTGAACTTCCGATCTTTAACGGAGAAGATGCGTACGGTTGGATCACATTTGCGGAGAGGTTTTTCCGAATCGGAGGATACGCGGAGGAGGGAAAGATTGAATTGATCTCTGTAAGATTGAGTGGAGATGTGTTGAGTTGGTTTAACAGTGAGATCTTGCGAAGTCCGTTTGAGAATTGGCTGGATTTTAAACAGAGGCTGATTGCTAGATTCAGCAGAGTGAAGCTGCGTGATCCTAGTCAACCTTTCTTTGCAGTTCACCAGACGGGGACAGTTTCTGAATACATCCATAAGTTTGTGGATCTATCAACTCAAGTGACTGGAATTTCAGATAAGCAAAAGGAAGGCATTTTCATGAACGGATTAACTGAAGAGATGCGTGAAGTTGTGACTATGTGTAAGCTGCAAGATCTTCCTGATATGATAGCAACGGCTTATCAAATGGAAGACAGCTCTCTTTTCAGTGTAATTCATAAGGAAGTCAAGTTAAGGAAAGCTAATGGAGGGGGAAATTCAAGTGTTCCGACGAAATCCTACTCCGGTTTCACACCGAATACTGGGTGGAAACAGAAAAAAACAACGCAAACTAATGAGGTGTCACAACCGAAACAAGCTGGAGCAGTGAAACATACGATGCGTCTTTCTGAAGCTCAGATAGCTGAAAAAAGGAGACTTGGTCTTTGTTTCAAATGTGATGCGAAGTGGAGTAAACAGCATTTGGTTAATGGAGTATGTCCCAATGCTTCTCTGAGAATATTGACTGTAGTCAATGGAATGGAGATGGAGCTGATTGATCATGATGGTTCAGAAGTAGAAGCTGATGTGATTTTGTGGGAGCCTCAACTAAAGTCTATTTCGTTGCAGTCTTTCCTTGGTTTACCTTCGCCAACTACAAGAAAGATGAAGGGAACGATCAAAAAGCAGACGATGGTAGTGATGTTAGATAGCGGGGCCACTCACAATTTCATTTCTCCAGCCATGGCAGCTCAGTTGAAGTTGAAGACGGAGCGTATTAGCGGATTAGAAGTGTTGTTGGGAACGGGAGTGTCTGTTGAAGGTGTTGGAGTATGCAGAAGTGTGCAGGTTACTCTTCAAGAATGGTCTTTTACTACAGACTTCATAGTCTTGGAGTTGGGAAATATAGATGTAATACTGAAAATGCAATGGTTGAGGACTTTGGGTAAGTGCCAAATAGACTGGGAGAAGCAAGAATACACATTCACTTATCAAGGTCGACAAATAACGTTGACTGGTGACCCGTCTTTACACACACCACTCAAGACTGTAAAAGCTATGTAACCAGTCTCAAAGGTTCCAGCGCTACTCACGGAAGTGTTAAATGAGTTTGTGCACGTGTTTTAGGAACCAACAGAGTTACCCCCGGTAAGAGGAAGAGAACATAGTATTACCTTGCAGCCAGGGTTGGGACCGGTGAGTGTTAGGCCCTACAGATACCCGCAGATTCATAAGGAGATCATGGAAAAAGTGTGCAAGAGATGTTAGCAACTGGAGCTATCAGACCTAGCCATAGTCCGTATTCGAGTCCAGTGCTTTTGGTGAAAAAGAAAGACAACAACTGGAGATTCTGCATGGATTACAGGATGTTGAACAGAGCAACGATCCCTGATAAGTATCCGATTCCCATGATAGACCAGTTATTAGATGAGTTGAACGGGGCAAAGTGGTTCTCGAAACTGGATCTACGATCGGGTTACCACCAGATAAGAATGAAAGAGAGTGATGTGGAAAAGACAGCCTTCAAGACACATGAAGGACACTATGAATTCAGAGTCATGCCGTTTGGGTTAATGAATGCTCCAGCTACATATCATTCTTTGATGAATGAGGTGTTTCAACCGTATTTGAGGAAGTTTGTTCTGGTTTTTTTCGATGATATCTTGGTGTATAGTTCATCACTCGAAGAGCATGTCGAACACTTGAGAGAAGTGATGAGGATATTGGAGAAGCATAAGCTCTTTGCTAACAGAAAAAATGCGCCTTTGGACAACAGCAGGTGGAGTATTTGGGACACTGCATATCAGAGAAGGGTGTTTCTACAGACCCACAGAAAATAGCGTCAGTGGTTAAGTAGCCAGTACCGAGGACAGTGAAAGATGTTCGTGGGTTCTTGGGCTTAACAGGCTATTATCGACGTTTTGTTCGAGCATATGGCATGTTAGCAAAACCGTTGACTGAGCTATTAAAGAAAGAAAAGTTCTTATGGTGCTCTGAAGCTCAGGTTGCGTTTGAAAAGTTGAAGAATGCAATGACAACAACTCCAGTATTGTTGCTTCCGGATTTAGCACAGCGTTTCATCCACAATCCGACGGTCAGACAGAAGTTCTGAATCGATGCCTTGAGACGTACTTAAGGTGTTTTGCATCGTCTCATCCTAAGACGTGGGCAAAGTATTTGATGTGGGCAGAGTTATGGTACAATACCTCATACCATAAAGCTACTCATTGCACGCCTTTTAAGATGGTTTACGGCCGGGATCCACCACCTATGTTGAGATTCGAAGAAGGATCCACAAAGAACTTTGAGTTAGAAACGATGTTGAGAGAACGAGATGAGATGCTGCAGGACATGAAACAACATCTCTTAAGAGCTCAGGATGTTATGAAGAACAATGCAGACAAGCGTCGTAGAGATTTGGAGTTTGATGTTGGTACAAAGGTGTATTTGAAACTCAGACCTTATCGCCAACAGTCTGTGAGTAGACGCTTATCTCAGAACCTTGCTGCGAGATACTACGGGCCGTTTGAGATCTTGGAACGTATTGGTAAAGTAGCGTATCGGTTGAGACTACCAATTGAGTCGAAGGTGCACCCTGTCTTCCATGTCTCTCAGTTGAAACCTGTCATTGGTCCTGGTAGTACAGTTACACCGTTGCCGTTGGAGTTATCGAGAGATGATAAGCTACTTATCGAGCCACATGAGTTGTTAAGTACGCGTTATGATGGAGAAGGTCATTTGGAGGTCTTGGTGTCGTGGAAGAATTTGCCTTGCCTTCACATGAGAACACGTGGATGAGAGTATCAGATTAAAAACATCAATTTCAGAGTTATTCGCTTGAGGACAAGCTCGTTCTTCACCCGGGGGTATTGATATGCCAATGAGAGTTTATACTTCAAGAAGGAAGAAACAGAGTCAAGAGAAAGCAGCTTAGTAGTGTGATGATCTGGCAAAAAGTTAGTTGTTCGTTTAAATAATAGAGATTGTAAAACGAGTCTCGATATATAAAGGACTTGTTAGTTGTTTACGGTTATTCATTCTATTAGAGAAGAATCATCTGGGGCTTGCAGTCTCGTGTGTGAGATTCAAGATATTGGCTTAGTTCTCTGTTCTGGAAAGGCTAAGAGAGTGAGGTTGGGAGGTTCATAATCAATAAACATTCTTGTTCTTAACACAAACCCGAATTTAAATAGGACAGCTCCAAAACTTCAACACCCAAAAGAATAATAATTGAACTCAGTTTGAACTGAAATGTTTGTGTGCTTGGAAATATGTGAATCACAATTATAAATTAAAATATTTTACTTATTGTTAGACCTGATAAGCCAACACTATTGAAAATACCCTACAATATTTATCAAAAACTAAAAAAAAGCCAAAAAAGAAATATCGTATAAAAATTCAAAACCTAAAAACAGCTAACATAGTTATCGACTCTCCATTCAAATATTCAAACCGAACCAATTTTCAAGTTAATTTTAGACATTCGATTATATATTATTTAAATTTATATGTTATATATTATTTTTAAAATTACCAAAAACGAATACTAATATTTAATTAACTTATAATCCAAACACAAAACCAAGCCAAACATATACTAACAGATTCCAACTAAAAACATAAGCAACATAGATATAAAAGATGTGCATTTAAATACAAGTCCCAGTTGTAAAACAGGAATGTCGTAACTACAATTTCATACACTTGCACAAGTTATCATAAGAACAACCAAATATTATTTACAAATCGTAATTCATGAAAAAACAAATAACTAAATCCACAAGATAACATATATATAACAGATTTACCCATATTATATAGTCTAATATACACAAATACAATCACATAACGATAATCCCAAAAATACATTATATACAACCAAAA
Organism: Brassica carinata; assembly: GCA_016771965.1. Classification (NCBI taxonomy): domain Eukaryota; kingdom Viridiplantae; phylum Streptophyta; class Magnoliopsida; order Brassicales; family Brassicaceae; genus Brassica; species Brassica carinata. The sequence goes on from CM028688.1 coordinate 37,860,982, forward strand.
ACAAAATCTCGCGCAAATAACGTGTTTATAAGAGCAATTCTTTATGGCTATTATACTTTCTAAACTAAACTTTTTTTATTATTGAACAATTTTCAAAATTTAAAATTTAAAAACATTCTACATGATATTAATATAGTAAAACTATATCACAAAATAGCAAAAGAATCAAAAACAAATATAAATAATAATATTTAAATCCGGCACGTAGCGCCGGCCAATCCCTAGTCTAAATAGACTCTCAGAATGAGTATTCTATGCTTTGGTAGGACATAAAATAAAATATGTTACATACTTTTTTAAAAAAATATATATACAGATAGTCTTACTTATATTTCCAATAGTTTTTATATTTTTAAAATTATTAAAACTTAGAATACTATTTTTGCACTACAAAAGGGTGAAACATATCCAAAAGTGGTCTAAAAGACCAAAAGTCCTAGTGGGACAAATAAAAGTTGAAAGTGTCTCATTTTGCTAGTTCTCCCTTTATTATTTTTTTTTTTTGTAAAACATTGTCCCACTAGGACTCTTGATCTTTTAAGCTATTTTTGGACTTGTTCTACCCTTCGGTAGTGTATAAAATAGTATTTTAAGTTTTAATAATTTCAAAAATATGAAAACTATTGGAAATATAAGTAAGAATATCTGAATATTTTTAAAATAATAATAATAATTTATGTAACATATTTTATTTTATGTTCTACCTAAGCATAAAATACTTATTCTGGAAGTCTATTTAATTTAGAACTCGAATACAAAGTACATTACAATGATCTAATTTGGATATAAAACATAAACAAAATTTTCTAATTTATTCTACTCTGGATAGAATTTGGTCTATCTCATTATAACCAAAAACGGTGGTCTACATCTATCTCAAATACGTGTTCTATATTTTACTCTTTATCCTAATTTAGCTTATTTATGTCCCACCTTTTAGTCATCAGGTCTGCTTCAATAATTCCAAAGCATTTATTCAACCCTTTCAGCATGAACTCAGTGAAAATAAGGTTTTAACTAAGTAATCCGGAGAGTTGTGATTTCGCTAAGATTCAACCAAAACCCAAGGAAGACATGAGCCAATGAATGCTTCCATGGCGACAAGTTGATGATGACTCAGAGCAAAACCTTGTGCCTAAAGACGATGGCGTCATCTAATTTTTACTGCCTCAACTTTATATAATTAGCCACGGATACCTACGCATAACTTCCTTTACTCCATCTTCTGAGTTCATGTGTTTTTCACATTCAGAGCAAGAGAACACAAAGCAGGTTGTATAAATCCTGTTAGTTGTGCCGAGATGAATCATCTAGGCATGCTCTAGAGATACAACGGTATTCTTCTCTTGATATAAAATTTTATGATTTTTTTTTCAAACTAGTCATAGGATGTTGCATCCAGTGTGCATAAATCATATTTTCCTTGTCAACCACGAAACTCCACTGCTCATTGCAACGAGATATCTATACACTCGATTTTTACATAGATAAAAACAGTGCCGTGCCTATTAATTTGGTGGCTTAAAGCACATTAGCATAATGTGGCCTCATGTCTAACTATCAAATGATTTTTTTGTCAGCATCAAATGTTTATATATTATATTTATTTTATTCATATAATTGAATTGTACTAAAGCTATATATATTATTTAATTTTTTTAAAAGATAAAGCTTATATGAAGCTATAAAATTCAAACAGTATAATAAAATAAGATAAGAATCTGATTTAAAATAAATAGAACATATTATATAAGTATTAAATTGTTTTTTTTTTAAAGTATATTAAGCTATTAAGAACAGAAAAAAAAATCAAGACAATCATATTAGTTTTTGTCAACAAGAGAATCATGTTGTTAGGTAAGTATATTATATGACATATGGCGGATAAATTAGTGAAATGATATGTATGTTTTTTTTTAAAAAAAAAAAAAGTCACCATAATGGAAGTTGAACTCTCGTATTTTATAGATATTAATTAGCAAACAAGAAACCATTGCATTAAAATGTCTCCTAAAATGTGGCCTTTAAAAACTATCTAATTAGTTGTGGCCTAAAGCATATGCTTCAGAAGCCTTATGCAAGGGACGGGCCTGGATAAAAACCATGTTTGTGTGAACAGAGAGAAGAGATGGTGAGATGGATGAAGAAGAAAGTAAAACAGAGAACAAAAGAGGAAAAGATCGTGAGAAAGAAACCGTGGAAGAGAATATATTGTGCGAGATTTACTGTAGATTTAAGGTAGATTTGGGCAAGATAATATTCGAAATATGGTAATTTCTATTTTTCGTTATTTAGGTGGAATATATAAAATAACATAGAGTAAACTATAGAACACATATTTGAGGTAGATGTCGACCACCGTTATCTGGCTATAATGAAACAGAACAAATTCTAGCAGGAGTAGAATAAATAAAAAAATTTGTTTGTATTTTATATCCAAGTTAGATATTTGTAATGTACTATGTATCCAAGTTCGAAACTAATTAGACTTCCAGAATGAGTATTCTAAACTTAGATAGGACATAAAATAAAATAATAATATACAGATAATCTTACTTATATTTCCAATAGTTTCATATATTTCAAAATTTTAAAACTTAAAATACTAATTTTCCACCAAAAAGGGTAAAACATGTCTAAAATTGGTCTGATATATCAAAAGTTCTTGTGTGACAAATAAAAATTGAGAGTATCCCTTTTTGTCAATTCTCTCTTGTACATATTGAATTCTAATGTCCTTGTCCCAAGTTTGACCCCTAGATTGATTTTAGTTATTGAGAGTATCCCTTTTCTATTTCTTATATTATATATTTTATTGTTTTTATTTTATATCAAAATTTAATATTACGATAAATTTTTAATGTAGTATTTCTATTTCTTAAATTGTATATTTATTTATTATTTATTTTATTATATATTTTTCAGACAGATATTTAATGTTGGTTTTTTATTACTTATATTGTATAATTATTTATTATTTATTATTTATTTTTCTTATTTTTATATTTATTTATTCTAATATTATGATAGTGTTAGTTGTAATATTTTTAATTTTTATGGTATATTTATTTTTACCACACATTTTTCGGATAGATGTTTAATTTTGTTTTGCTATTTTATATTATATATTTACTTCTTTTAATATTTTATATTTAATTATTCTATTTTTACTTTTATATCAAATGATAATATTAGAATATATGTTTATGTAATGTTTTTATTTCTTATTTTTAATATTTCCTTATTGCTTAATGTAATATTTATATTTCTTATATTATATATTACTTATTATTTATTTTTGTATACATTTTTCAAACAGATGTTTAATATTTTATATTTACTTATTTAAGATTTCATAGATGTATAATGGAATATTTTTATTTTTATATTGTATATTTAATTATTTTTTATATTTATTTATTTATTTTTGTTTTGTTTTTTTTTTTGGTTTTTACATCAAATGATAATATTAAGATAAATTCGTAATGTAATATTTTTCTTTCTTTTATGGTATATTTATTTATTAATTATTTTACTTTAATTTTTGTATATATTTTTCAAACAGATGTTTAATACTTTATATTTACTTATTTAATATTTCATAGATGTATAATGGAATATTTTTATTTTTATATTATATATTTAATTATTTTTTATATTTATTATTATTTATTTTTGTTTTGTTTTTTGGTTTTACATCAAATTATAATATTATGATAAATTCGTAATGTAATATTTTTCTTTCTTTTATGGTATATTTATTTATTATTTATTTTACTTTAATTGTTTAGATAGATGTGTAATTTGGTTTGTTTATTTTATTATATTTTATATTTAATTATTTTTATATTATATAAATTTTTAAGATAGATGTTTAATTTAGTTTGTCTATTTATTATATTGTATATTTTACTTCTTTTATATTTTATATTTACTTATTCTATATTTTGTTTTTATAACAAATGATAATATTAGAATACATGTTTAATGTAATATATTTATTTCTTATATTATATATTTTATTGTTTTTATTTTATATCAAAATTTAATATTACGATAAATTTTAATGTAGTATTTCTATTTCTTATATTATATATTTAATTATTTTTATATTATATATTTAATTATTTTTATATTATATATTACTTATTATTTATTTATTCATATAATTGAATTGTACTAAAGCTATATATATTATTTAAATTTATATGTTATATATTATTTAAATTTATATGTTATATATTATTTAAATTTATATGTTATATATTATTTAAATTTATATGTTATATATTATTTAAATTTATATGTTATATATTATTTAATTTTTACATTTTAAGATAGATGTTTAATTTAGTTTGTCTATTTATTATATTTTATATTTAATTATTTTTATATTGTATATTTAATTATTTTTATATTGTATATTTAATTATTTTTATATTTTATATTTAATTATTCTATTTTTACTTTTATATCAAATGATAATATTAGAATATATGTTTATGTAATGTTTTTATTTCTTATTTTTAATATTTCCTTATTGCTTAATGTAATATTTTATATTTCTTATATTATATATTACTTATTATTTATTTTTGTATACATTTTTCAAACAGATGTTTAATATTTTATATTTACTTATTTAAGATTTCATAGATGTATAATGGAATATTTTTATTTTATATTGTATATTTAATTATTTTTATATTTATTATTTATTTTTGTTTTGTTTTTTGGTTTTACATCAAATGATAATATTAAGATAAATTCGTAATGTAATATTTTTCTTTCTTTTATGGTATATTTATTTATTAATTATTTTACTTTAATTTTTGTATATATTTTTCAAACAGATGTTTAATACTTTATATTTACTTATTTAATATTTCATAGATGTATAATGGAATATTTTTATTTTATATTATATATTTAATTATTTTTATATTTATTATTATTTATTTTTGTTTTGTTTTTTGGTTTTACATCAAATGATAATATTAAGATAAATTCGTAATGTAATATTTTTCTTTCTTTTATGGTATATTTATTTATTATTTATTATTTATTTATTATATATTTTTCAGACAGATATTTAATGTTGGTTTTTATTACTTATATTGTATAATTATTTATTATTTATTATTTATTTTTCTTATTTTTATATTATATAAATTTTTAAGATAGATGTTTAATTTAGTTTGTCTATTTATTATATTGTATATTACTTTTATATTTTATATTTACTTATTCTATATTTTGTTTTTATAACAAATGATAATATTAGAATACATGTTTAATGTAATATATTTATTTCTTATATTATATATATTTTTATTTAATGTAGAGAGATTTTTAATGTACTTTTCCTATTTCTCATATTATATATATATATATATATATATATTATTTTTCTACATTGTATATTTACTAATTCTAATATTGTGCTAAATTTTTAATGTAATATTTTATATTTCTTATATTATATATTTAATTATTTTTATATTATATATTTAATTATTTTTATATTTATTTATTCTAATATTATGATAAATTGTAATGTAATATTTTATATTTCTTATATTATATATTTAATTATTTTTATATTTTATATTTACTTCTTTTTATATTATATAAATTTTAAGATAGATGTCTAATGTAGTATTTCCATTTTCTTATTTACATTTTAAGATAGATGTCTAATGTAGTATTTCTATTTCTTATATTATATATTACTTATTATTTATTTTTCTTATTTTTATATTTTAAATTGTGTACTTACTTATTATTACTTTGTGTATATTATATATTTACATAGTTAATTGTATATTTACATGTATTTAATTTTTACATTTTAAGATGATGTCTAATGTAGTATTTCCATTTTCTTATTTACATTTTAAGATAGAAGTTAAATGTTTAATGTACTTTTCCATTTTTTTATATTATGTATTTAATTATTATAATTATTTTCGTATATTATATATTTACTTAATATCTATATTTTTACATTTTAAGATAGATGTCTAATGTAGTACAATATTTGTATTTTTTAATTTTTAATTTACATTTTAAGATAGATGTTTAATGTTTAATGTACTTTTTTATTTTTATATTTTATATTTCTTAATATCTATAATTTACATTTTAATAGTATTTCTATTATGTATTTACTTAAAATCTATACCTTGCATTTTAAGAAAGATGTTTAAGGATCATTGTTTCTTTCTACTTTTTTTTTAAATTGTGTATTTACTTCTTAAGATAACTTTTTAATGTTTAATGTATTTTTTATTTTATTTATATTATTTATTTAATTGTTAATATTATTTTCATACATTATATAATTTTTAAATTATATGTTAATGTACTTTTCTATTGTTTATATTATATATTTACTTAATATCTATAATCTTATATTTTAAGATAGATGTTTAAGGATTAATGTATTTTTCTATATTTTAAATTGTGTATTTAATTTTTAAGATAAATGTTTAATGTTTAATGTATTTTTCTATCTTTTCTATTATATATTTACTTATTAATATTATTTTTGTGTATTATTTATTTTTAAATTATATCTTAATTTATTATTGTATATATAATTAGTATATTAAATATTTACATATTTAAATGTATATTTATTATATTTTATATTTACTTTTTATATTTATATAAATTTTTAAGATAGATGTTTAATTTAGTTTGTCTATTTATTATATTGTATATTTACTTCTTTTTATATTTTATATTTACTTATTCTATATTTTGTTTTTATAACAAATGATAATATTAGAATACATGTTTAATGTAATATATTTATTTCTTATATTATATATATTTTTATTTAATGTAGAGAGATTTTTAATGTACTTTTCCTATTTCTCATATTATATATATATATATATATATATATTTATTTTTTCTACATTGTATATTTACTAATTCTAATATTGTGCTAAATTTTTAATGTAATATTTATAATGTTTAATAATGTATAATCCATTAAATTTTAATAATTCATTAAAAAATTAATGCAATGTTTACAATGAGAAGATAATTATTTAAGTTTAACATTCTTTTAGATTCTTATTATTGATAGATTAATTTATACCAACTCTATTTTGACTATGTAGCATTTACATTTTTATGTTGTATATTACTTTTTAGCGGTATTTTTCTTTTTTAAATTGTGTACTTACTTATTATTACTTTGTGTATATTATATATTTACATAGTTAATTGTATATTTACATGTATTTAATTTTTACATTTTAAGATGATGTCTAATGTAGTATTTCCATTTTCTTATTTACATTTTAAGATAGAAGTTAAATGTTTAATGTACTTTTCCATTTTTTTATATTATGTATTTAATTATTATAATTATTTTCGTATATTATATATTTACTTAATATCTATATTTTTACATTTTAAGATAGATGTCTAATGTAGTACAATATTTGTATTTTTTTAATTTTTAATTTACATTTTAAGATAGATGTTTAATTCTTAATGTACTTTTTTATTTTTTATATTTATATTTTCTTAATATCTATAATTTACATTTTAATAGTATTTCTATTATGTATTTACTTAAAATCTATACCTTGCATTTTAAGAAAGATGTTTAAGGATCATTGTTTCTTTCTACTTTTTTTAAATTGTGTATTTACTTCTTAAGATAACTTTTAATGTTTAATGTATTTTTATTTTATTTATATTATTTATTTAATTGTTAATATTATTTTCATACATTATATAATTTTTAAATTATATGTTAATGTACTTTTCTATTGTTTATATTATATATTTACTTAATATCTATAATCTTATATTTTAAGATAGATGTTTAAGGATTAATGTATTTTTCTATATTTTAAATTGTGTATTTACATTTTAAGATAAATGTTTAATGTTTAATGTATTTTTCTATCTTTTCTATTATATATTTACTTATTAATATTATTTTTGTGTATTATTTATTTTTAAATTATATCTTAATTTATTATTGTATATATAATTAGTATATTAAATATTTACATATTTAAATGTATATTTATTTATATTTTCAGATGATTTAGTGTATTATAGAAATAATGTGTAGTATGATAATGTAATTTAATGTAATAAGGTATTAATAGTAGTCATGTCACATGACTTTTTCAAGGAGTTTCTAAAACGATGTGTAGTATAATAATGTAATTTATTGTAATAAAAACATTTTTATTTTTAAATTGTGTACTTACTTATTATTACTTTTGTATATTATATATTTACATAGTTAATTGTATATTTACATGTATTTAATTTTTACATTTTAAGATGATGTCTAATGTAGTATTTCCATTTTCTTATTTACATTTTAAGATAGAAGTTAAATGTTTAATGTACTTTTCCATTTTTTATATTATGTATTTAATTATTATAATTATTTTCAGATATTATATATTTACTTAATATCTATATTTTTACATTTTAAGATAGATGTCTAATGTAGTACAATATTTGTATTTTTTTAATTTTTAATTTACATTTTAAGATAGATGTTTAATTCTTAATGTACTTTTTTATTTTTTATATTTATATTTTCTTAATATCTATAATTTACATTTTAATAGTATTTCTATTATGTATTTACTTAAAATCTATACCTTGCATTTTAAGAAAGATGTTTAAGGATCATTGTTTCTTTCTACTTTTTTTTTAAATTGTGTATTTACTTCTTAAGATAACTTTTTAATGTTTAATGTATTTTTTATTTTATTTATATTATTTATTTAATTGTTAATATTATTTTCATACATTATATAATTTTTAAATTATATGTTAATGTACTTTTCTATTGTTTATATTATATATTTACTTAATATCTATAATCTTATATTTTAAGATAGATGTTTAAGGATTAATGTATTTTTTCTATATTTTAAATTGTGTATTTAATTTTTAAGATAAATGTTTAATGTTTAATGTATTTTTCTATCTTTTCTATTATATATTTACTTATTAATATTATTTTTGTGTATTATTTATTTTTTAAATTATATCTTAATTTATTATTGTATATATAATTAGTATATTAAATATTTACATATTTAAATGTATATTTATTTATATTTTCGTATGATTTAGTGTATTATAGAAATAATGTGTAGTATGATAATGTAATTTAATGTAATAAGGTATTAATAGTAGTCATGTCACATGACTTTTTTCGAAGGAGTTTCTAAAACGATGTGTAGTATAATAATGTAATTTATTGTAATAAAAACATTTTTATTTTTTAAATTGTGTACTTACTTATTATTACTTTTGTATATTATATATTTACACACTTAATTATATATTTATATGTATTTAATTTTTACATTTTAAAATGATGTCTAATGTAGTATTTCTATTTTTTATTTACATTTTAAGATAGATGTTTAATGTTTAATATACTTTTCTTTTTTTTTATATTATGTATTTACTTATTAATATTTTTTTCATATATTATATATTTACTTAATATCTATATTTACATTTTAAGATAGATGTTTAATGATTAATTTATTTTTTCAATTTTTTATATTATGTATTTACTTATTAATATTATTTTTATATTTTATATTTACTTAATATCTATACCTTATATTTTAAGATAGATGTTTAAGGATTATGTACTTTTTCTATTTTTTTTAAATTGTGTATTTACATTTTAAGATAAATTTTTAATGTTTAATGTATTTTTTCTATTTTTTATATTATGTATTATTAATATTATTTTCGTTATTATATATTTTTCAAATATATTTTTACTTATTATTGTATATATAATTCGTATATTAAATATTTTCATATTTAAATGTATATTTATTTATATTTCTGTATGATTTAGTGTATATATATATATAGTAATAATATGTAATATGGTAATGTCATTTAATGTAATAAGGTTATAATAGTAGTCATGCCACGTAGCATCTTTATTAGAGAATTTTTCAATGATGTGGACGATTTGTGGAGCCTCGAAAGGTTTCTTTTATTAGTATAGATTTGATCACTGTCATAATTTACAATTAGAATAAATTATTATTTAAAAATATTGTATAAACAGTGGCACATGATATTAGAGATTCTTGCATTGAAACAAAGGAGTTGAAAGGATAAAACATATATCATTATAAAATAAATATATTTTTGAAAATTTTAAACTATCAAAATATAAAATATAGTTAAAATACATTATTTGATCGGTTATTTTTTTGATGATTTTATAATAACAGATGCTTAATTGAATTTAACGTAAGTTTAAATACAATGAATAAGGTTAAATATGATGAATCTAATAATTTTTTTTTTACAGTTTAAAATAAATTTTGCCTTTACATTTTGTGTTAATTTATCTAACATTTTTCTGTAAAAACAAAATTTTTAATTTAACCCATATTAATTATTTTGATAGTTTTTAAAATTTATAAGATTAATTCTAAAACTTTAGTTTGCTTTTTATTAAATTATAATGAATTGTCTAGCAATAATTAAGGAAAGAAAACTTACCTCTGGATTCAGAAATGCAAACTCCAGCATCAGTTTTAGGGTCGAACTTAATTGATGTAGTGAATGCTGAAAAATAACTGATCAACAAAGGAAGTATTAATCAACAAATCAAAAAAGTAGTAGAGAGTGGAAAATATGCAAAACCTTCGTAATCAACAAACCAAAATGAATTATTCAATCACGATAATAGTTTTCGTTATGCACTTATGCTCCATCCCATCTCTACAAAACGTGGCCTACACTGCCTGGTAATATACTGCATTGATCTAAAATTATAAACCGATATAAATACCATTTCAGTACCAATTTCTTCCCATGATTCCACTGTATCATTTAAATCTTGTTGATTGAGTATTCAGACGATGAATAAATAAAATTCTGAATTGGTACAGAGAAACAGATAAAAGACAGGAAGAAACCTGTCGAGGTTAAAACTGAAAACTTAAGAGAGATAAAAGATAAGTTGCTTTGATGGAGAAGATTGAAAAGGGAAAAAAATAACAAAGAATAATTTAGTAAATTCAAATTATATAGAAGAAAAAACTGTTTGAAAATTATGGTTCAATTGATTTTGAACGTGGGTACAGTAGCATGAGAAAATTTAGGCTTTACGTGCTGAATCGAAGATAAACATTTTTCAATAATTTTTTTTACAGTTTAAAATAAATTTTGCCTTTACATTTTGTGTTAATTTATCTAACATTTTTCTGTAAAACAAAATTTTTAATTTAACCCATATTAATTATTTTGATAGTTTTTAAAATTTATAAGATTAATTCTAAAACTTTAGTTTGCTTTTTATTAAATTATAATGAATTGTCTAGCAATAATTAAGGAAAGAAAACTTACCTCTGGATTCAGAAATGCAAACTCCAGCATCAGTTTTAGGGTCGAACTTAATTGATGTAGTGAATGCTGAAAAATAACTGATCAACAAAGGAAGTATTAATCAACAAATCAAAAAAGTAGTAGAGAGTGGAAAATATGCAAAACCTTCGTAATCAACAAACCAAAATGAATTATTCAATCACGATAATAGTTTTCGTTATGCACTTATGCTCCATCCCATCTCTACAAAACGTGGCCTACACTGCCTGGTAATATACTGCATTGATCTAAAATTATAAACCGATATAAATACCATTTCAGTACCAATTTCTTCCCATGATTCCACTGTATCATTTAAATCTTGTTGATTGAGTATTCAGACGATGAATAAATAAAATTCTGAATTGGTACAGAGAAACAGATAAAAGACAGGAAGAAACCTGTCGAGGTTAAAACTGAAAACTTAAGAGAGATAAAAGATAAGTTGCTTTGATGGAGAAGATTGAAAAGGGAAAAAAATAACAAAGAATAATTTAGTAAATTCAAATTATATAGAAGAAAAAAACTGTTTGAAAATTATGGTTCAATTGATTTTGAACGTGGGTACAGTAGCATGAGAAAATTTAGGCTTTACGTGCTGAATCGAAGATAAACATTTTTCAATGATTTTTTTTTATTTTAAAATATTTTGTATTTTCCACATGTTAAATTTTAATTTATCAAGTGACTTGTAATTTAGTATATAAGGGATTCTCTATTTAGTTTAAAAATATAAGGATTTAAATATGTTTTCTACAATTGTGTCGGTTTCCTTTTTCTCTCACCCGGCATCAAATTTATCTCTGAGAAAATAAAATAATTATAAGAGAATTATAATTTTGTTAGGAACCTAATAAATAGATTATTTAAGAACTAAATTATGAAAGTCTAGTGAAATATTTATTCTTTTTTTCTTGATTAAATATCAAATTTGTTGATCAGCTATGAGAATGAAATTTACTAAGAGATGGTGAATTGTTCTAAAGTGTAAAGAATAAAAGAATGAGCACTGTTAATTTGTGGTTACAGCAAAGCATCTTCTGAGTAAACCCTCCAATTTGTGATTTCCCCTATACTTCAACGAGGAGATACGGTTTTTGACTACTTTCCCAATCATCCTTGTAGCCATCTCTACTGACATACATGCTCCTCCATGTCTTCTTGAGTTCCTCTCTTTCCACACCACATAAATAGATGTTTGAAACACTAAGCGAAGGAGGACGGTGTCAAGTCTATTTCTATGCGGCCGCATGAGAGAGGTGATAGTATCATCCCAATCTGGAGTGATTGCTGCCCCAAGTAATCCTGCTGCTACGTTCGTCCAAACTGTGAAAGTATACAGACATGCAAAGATCAAATGATCCCTACTTTCATCCTTCTCTGCATAGTAAACACAACATTGCTCAATACCCCATCATCTCAGCCGAACTCCAGTAGATAATCTGTCCTTAAACGCAAGCCAAACCATGAAAGATTGTCGAGGGAACCACACAATTCGATACCATGGGAGTTTAGCCTTCTTAACTCGTAAAAAACCCCAAGTCTTAGTAGCTGAAAAGGTCGGCTTGAAATCATCTTGAGCATGTCTCCACAATACTATATCAGAACCCGCAGTAGGTACCGGACAGCTAGTCGCTGCTAGTTTGTTGCAAATTTGGGGATATCTTCTCTGAGCACATCTCCGAATGTTCCAGCCATCCTCATGAGCTACCTCCGCTAGAGTAGCAGACCTGCTCACTCCAAGATAGCTGATGCCTAATTCCCCAGTTACATCCAGCAGCTTACCCATCTCCAACCAGTTGTCAAACCAAAATAGACAGCCTCACCATTCCTTACCTCATAACAAATGCAGTCATATCGCTATGGGACGGAGCTGTAACAGCTACGACAGATCCACGACCCCTTCTTGTCATTTGCGTCCCAGTAAGAGCTGTTCTTTAAGAGATACTGGCGGGTCCAAGCTACCCAAAAAGAACCAGACAAGGAGAAAATTTTTCATATAAGACTTAACGCAAATACTCTTGAGGTATCCCTCAGACATCGAATACCCAATCCTTCCTCTTCCTTGGGACAGCAAAGCTCATTCCAGGATACTTTAGCTTTAGAAGTAATGGTTGGTGAACCTGACCATAAGAATGCACTACACATACTCTCAATAGTGTCTAAGCAACCCTGGGTAATATAAACGTTGATTGAGTATTCAGACGATGAATAAATAAAATTCTGAATTGGTACAGAGAAACAGATAAAAGACAGGAAGAAACCTGTCGAGGTTAAAACTGAAAACTTAAGAGAGATAAAAGATAAGTTGCTTTGATGGAGAAGATTGAAAAGGAAAAAATAACAAAGAATAATTTAGTAAATTCAAATTATATAGAAGAAAAAACTGTTTGAAAATTATGGTTCAATTGATTTTGAACGTGGGTACAGTAGCATGAGAAAATTTAGGCTTTACGTGCTGAATCGAAGATAAACATTTTTCAATGATTTTTTTTTATTTTAAAATATTTTGTATTTTCCACATGTTAAATTTTAATTTATCAAGTGACTTGTAATTTAGTATATAAGGGATTCTCTATTTAGTTTAAAAATATAAGGATTTAAATATGTTTTCTACAATTGTGTCGGTTTCCTTTTTCTCTCACCCGGCATCAAATTTATCTCTGAGAAAATAAAATAATTATAAGAGAATTATAATTTTGTTAGGAACCTAATAAATAGATTATTTAAGAACTAAATTATGAAAGTCTAGTGAAATATTTATTCTTTTTTTCTTGATTAAATATCAAATTTGTTGATCAGCTATGAGAATGAAATTTACTAAGAGATGGTGAATTGTTCTAAAGTGTAAAGAATAAAAGAATGAGCACTGTTAATTTGTGGTTACAGCAAAGCATCTTCTGAGTAAACCCTCCAATTTGTGATTTCCTATACTTCAACGAGGAGATACGGTTTTTGACTACTTTCCCAATCATCCTTGTAGCCATCTCTACTGACATACATGCTCCTCCATGTCTTCTTGAGTTCCTCTCTTTCCACACCACATAAATAGATGTTTGAAACACTAAGCGAAGGAGGACGGTGTCAAGTCTATTTCTATGCAGCCGCATGAGAGAGGTGATAGTATCATCCCAATCTGGAGTGATTGCTGCCCCAAGTAATCCTGCTGCTACGTTCGTCCAAACTGTGAAAGTATACAGACATGCAAAGATCAAATGATCCCTACTTTCATCCTTCTCTGCATAGTAAACACAACATTGCTCAATACCCCATCATCTCAGCCGAACTCCAGTAGATAATCTGTCCTTAAACGCAAGCCAAACCATGAAAGATTGTCGAGGGAACCACACAATTCGATACCATGGGAGTTTAGCCTTCTTAACTCGTAAAACCCCAAGTCTTAGTAGCTGAAAAGGTCGGCTTGAAATCATCTTGAGCATGTCTCCACAATACTATATCAGAACCCGCAGTAGGTACGGACAGCTAGTCGCTGCTAGTTTGTTGCAAATTTGGGGATATCTTCTCTGAGCACATCTCCAATGTTCCAGCCATCCTCATGAGCTACCTCCGCTAGAGTAGCAGACCTGCTCACTCCAAGATAGCTGATGCCTAATTCCCCAGTTACATCCAGCAGCTTACCCATCTCCAACCAGTTGTCAAACCAAAAATAGACAGCCTCACCATTCCTTACCTCATAACAAATGCAGTCATACGCTATGGGACGGAGCTGTAACAGCTTACGACAGATCCACGACCCCTTCTTGTCATTTGCGTCCCAGTAAGAGCTGTTCTTTAAGAGATACTGGCGGGTCCAAGCTACCCAAAAAGAACCAGACAAGGAGAAAATTTTTCATATAAGACTTAACGCAAATACTCTTGAGGTATCCCTCAGACATCGAATACCCAATCCTTCCTCTTCCTTGGGACAGCAAAGCTCATTCCAGGATACTTTAGCTTTAGAAGTAATGGTTGGTGAACCTGACCATAAGAATGCACTACACATACTCTCAATAGTGTCTAAGCAACCCTGGGGTAATATAAACGTTGAGCTCCAAAAATTCACAGTACTGGTAATCACAGACTTGATTAGCTGGAGCCGTCCCGCGTAAGATAAAGCTCGGTGCGTCCAAGATAGAAGTTTGTTGCGTATCTTACTAATGAGAGGCTCATATTCCAGCTTACTCCATGCTTTAGTCATCAGCGGCATACCCAGATATCGCACCGGTAAGGTACCTGACACGAACCCTTTACTCTGAGCCGCTTGAATTAAAAGATGTTGATTCATCCCAGCAGCAAAATAGATGAGTTAGCAGCATTGATCTGTAGACCTGAGAGAGCTTCAAATTGGTTCATTACCTCAAGAAACCCCATCAAGTGACCTCACACTGCCATCTGTAAAGACTAATATGTCATCAGCAAAGCTGAGGTGGGTGAGTTGCACTTGTTGACACTGTGGGTGATAACCAAGGAGACCATCAGCTGCTCCCTGATTCAACATACCAGAGAGGGCATTATTCACAATCACATACAGATACGGAGAAAGCGAGCATCCTTCTCTAATCCCCCGAGCACTGGTGAAAAAGCCATTTAGTTCCTCATTAACTGCAACCGAAAAAGAAGCCGTGGAGATACAGAGATAAATCCAATGAATAAACTGGCTAGGTAGATCCATAGCATGAAGCACTGCAGTAATGAAGCTCCATTTAACTGTATCGAAGGCTTTTGAGATATCGAGCTTGATGGTACAACGATCTGAAACACTGGGGAGATTATATCCATTCACCAGCTCTGTAGCCAAAAGAACATTTTCGAGTAACAGTCGCCCTTTAATAAAAGCACTCTGGTTGGGCTCTATAGCAGCAGGAAGTAACACTTTGAGACGGTTAGTGAGGATCTTTCAGATAACCTTGTAGAGGAGATTACAGCATGATATTGGCCGATAGTCCTTCATGGTCTGAGCTGGATTCTTCTTGGGGATCAAAGCCAAAATAGTGGAATTGACACCAGTGGGAAGGAAACCGTATAGGAAAAAAAATTGTATCACCGTAATGAAGTCCTTGCCCACAATAGACCAGGCCGCTATGAAGAACTCCTTAGTGTAGCCATCAGGTCCCGGGACTTTTTTACTTGGCAGAGCCTTTCATGCTTGAAAGATTTCTTGAGGAGAGACAGGGGAGATCAGAAGAGATTTGTCCTGAGAAGAGCACCGGTACCTCACTAGAGTTTGTAATGCATCTACTGAGATAGGAGAGCTTCGAGATGATTCAGTTTGGAGGAACTTTTGAAAATAATCAACAGCTTCCTTTCTGATATCTGAAGGCTCCGTCAGACATTCCCCCGATTCAGTATACAACACATTGATATTATTCCTGGATGTACGGTCCTGAACAGCGTGATGGTAGAAAGTAGTGTTTTGATCCCCAAGAGCAAACCATTGTATCCGGGATTTCTGCATAAGAAATTTCTCCTCCACTTGTGCTAGATGGTGCCAACACTGTGAGGCTTCTTCTTCAGAAGCGAACGTGGTAGGGCAAGGATCTGCTAATACTTGTTCTTGACAACGACACAAGTTCTCAAACGCTTGCTTCATTCGATGATGGAGATCTCCATACTGAGTCTTATTCAGAGCCTTTAGTTTCTGGTGGAACATGCTTAAAGCAGTTCTAGAGTGAAAGATAGCTCCTGTAAGATCCCTTTTGCTCTTAACCCTCGCCAGAAAGTCCCCGTGCTCTACCAAATAGTTGAAGAACTTAAAGGCTTACGATTTCCAACTGATTGTTGCTTAAGACGAACCACACATCTGGCATGATCAGAGACACCCCCTGTTTCGAAAGAAGCAAAAGAGTGTGGATACACACGAAGCCAATCCCCGTTGATTAGTGCTCGATCCAATTTTTTGCCAATAGGGTCAGCACCACTCTTGTTCCACCATGTAAATAAGGATCCAGTAAACGCGAGGTATGTGAGAGCACAATCAAAGACGAGTTCTTGGAACTGCAGCATACCTGATTGATCCCCCAAGTAATCCTGTGTGCGGGAATGTTCAGTAGAAGACAGAGTAGTATTATAGTCACCAATAAGTATCCATGGCATAGATAGATGTTGATAAGCCTGACGTGTAGCTCTGATATCAGCCCATAGACGTTGCCTTTCAGCGATGAAGTTGGAAGCATAAATAGCAGGACATATAAACTGATCTCCCTTCTATGTTTGCACAGCACATGTAATGATTTGATCACTTTTGTGAAGCAGCGTAATAGTCACCCCGGGTCCCCAGCAGAACCAGATACGGCCGAGACGATGATGCTCGTAATTCATTATAGACTTCCAGCCCAGTAATGCAGCTTTAACAATCTCCTGATTCTTTCTCTCTTGTACTCTTGTTTCAAGAAGACAGCCAAACAACGGTTTCTCATCTTGGATCAACTTTTTGAGCACCCAGTGTTTGCGTGGCTTATTGAACCCACGTATGTTCCAAGAGAAAAAAGTAGTCATATCTTCCTAACGGAAGATTTTTTATGCTGAACCTTCATACTCAACGCCTTCAAGTCCTTCAGTCTACCCAACTGATGACCCTTCTTGGCTCGCTTAGATTATTGCCCACCCTTCTTGTCTTTAGCCTTCGCCATGGATCTTATTTCACCCTCCTCCAGATTGTCTACAGATTCTTCAACATCCACACTATCCTCTTCATCTAAGAGTGGTTGAAAACGAGATGGCATTATCATCACCTTCTCAGTATCTGAATCAGCTGATCCATTGCTCTTAGTGGGTGAAACTGAGCTTATAGACTTATAAGACTTCTCTGAAAGCAAGGAGAATTTAAACGTCTTTGTTGCTGTCAGCCATCAAGAGGGATCGTTCGGTTCCTCCTGCTGCTTCTCTGCATCAAGGTTAGTATTTTCTGCATCGTGAGAAACACTAACTCCACTTCCAGATTCCAAAGTCTTTCCTGCTTGCACAATAGGCTCACCCAGTTCTGTACGAGTGGGGAGAGATGCTAGTTCCTGAATTAAGTTGTCCACCACTTCCTTAGCATTATTCGAGCAACTCTTTCTTTCAGGTTCATCCACTATGATCATCTCATTTGAGTCCTTCTCTTTGGTTAGAATGACCACATCCTTGGATATACACTCCTTGGTCTTGTGTCCCCATTTAGAGCAGATACTGCACCTCGTCGGTAGCCATGGGTATGATACCACTACCTTAACCTGACTTCCATCCTGATCCTCAAACTTAATAGCTTCAATCAGAGGCTTGTGTAAGTTGACCTCAACGAAAACATGAGAACATGAGCCACGTCCAACCTCGTGCATCTTTCTGTTTGCGTATGGAGCTTCACAAAGTTTCCCACTGGTTTCGAGAGAGTTCTCAGGCCAACCTGCGAGAAAAGATGAATAGGCACCGACTTCAAATCTACCCAGAGGGGCATCGCAGATAGGTCTGGGGTGCTGCAGCAGTCTCCGGCGACCATTCCTGAATCACCAGCGGCACATCCGAAATATACCAATAGCGTCTCTTTATCACCTGGTTACGCAACGCTTCATTCTCAATCCGAAACAGAATTGTATCCTTAGCAATGAATTGCACATCAATATTCCCCTTAAAATATGGAGCAGTCCAGATTCTGTTGACAGTAGCGTAAATCAAACCCACATGAGGCGCATCTCTGATGAAGTATCCAACCGCAAAAGCTTGCCATACTGGTTCAGAGTCGTCGAACACCTCCGCTGGAAGTTCCATTGAGGAAACTCCGTTCTCCACCGCAAACGCCGGATCAGGCGTCGCCCATTTCCATGGGTTTCGCGTGTTCAAGCCTGAGGAATCGCCCTCCTTTTCGTCGCCGTCGCTCATTAGGTTTTCCATTAGACATGTGAAATATTTATTCTTTTGAACTGAGGCTAAAGTGAAAGAGTTTACTAAAAAGAATAGAGACTTATTTTTATTTTTTATTTTTTCTCATTTCAAATTTATATTATAATTTTTTTAAAAATGCATATATAAATAGTAAAAAGGTCCCATTTTTTTCATTCGCCTTAAGCCCCTCAACACCTAAGCACGGCACTACCCACAGCTAGCTTCCTTACTCAAGATCATGCCTCTCGTTCAATTATTTCATTCGCCTCTCCATTATTAATTTTCCCATAACTTCAACATCTCAAGTGTTTCGTAACCGAAAGAGGGAGGCGACTAGAAATAGTAGAAGCCTCAGCAGCGAGATCAACATCTGATACCCTCATTCTGACTTTTTCCTGCCTGCAAGTTTTACCCTTCCATCTAACAGTGTCTGCCGGCGATGCTCTCGTTTCCCCACCTGTGGTTAATCACGCCACGTTAGATGATCTTTGTCTTAGATGTTTGGGTGGTGTGGCTCCGTATTGACACGTAAGCCTATATTCAGGATTCCTGTTTTGCCGAGGTTTTGCATACTCAATTCTCCAGTTCCGTCATTGTCAATTCTATATGTATCACTTTTGTATGTGTTTGTATCAACTGAAAAGTGATATTTGTTCATATGATTTTGGCAGATCACAGGGGAAGATAATCTTATGATTTCCAACCAGTCTGAATGCTTCTTCGAAGGTTTCTTAAACGCTGATGATAATAACTCTTGGGTGTGTTGTGTCTTAATTTATTTAAAATACAAAGATTCATGGTATACTTTTGTCCCTGTTTTTGTTGATTGACTGATAGAAAGTTTGAAGCTTCTCTTCTATGAGAGTACCTACACTCCGTCGCTACCAAGTGGTTATGGGAGGAGGGATCAAAGCCCATGCCCTAAATGAGGTAGATATGGAGTAGGGATGGCAATTGGACTCTCCCGTCCCATCCCGTCCCGAACCGCAGCGGGTTTGGCTTCTTTCGGTACACAGCGGGCCTGTCCCGCGCGAGATGCGGTCCTCAAACTAGCTGCCCAATCCCGTACCTCGAAATATGCAGGCCTTCGCGGACCGTCCCACGGGACATCGGATATTACATTGCCTGCTTCTACCTGCACAAACAAACATAGACAAGAATTGAGTTTCAGCTTGCACATGATCGACCATACTCATACAAGATCAATACATTGAGCTTATACAAAACAAATATTTTTACTATCGTTTATCATGGTTTGAAGAAGCTCCACCGGTGCAGATCAGAGGCATTTGGGAGACCGGAAGCATCATCGACTCTGAAACCACCATCAATAGAGCTCCATAATGTCGAATCGCCTTCTCTCTCTCTCTCTCTCTCTCTCTCTCTCTCTCTCTCTCTCTCTCTCTCTCTCTCTCTCTCTCTCTCTCTCTCTCTCTCTCTCTCTCTCTCTCTCTCTCTCTCTCTCTCTCTCTCTCTCTCTCTCTCTCTCTCTCTCTCTCTCTCTCTCTCTCTCTCTCTCTCTCTCTCTCTCTCTCTCTCTCTCTCTCTCTCTCTCTCTCTCTCTCTCTCTCTCTCTCTCTCTCTCTCTCTGAGGTGAAAGCAAAAATGGGGACTTAGGATTGTGGGTCTTCAAAATCCCGCAGGTTAACCTTTGGCCCATTCCGCTTTCAGCCCGTCCCGCGTGGCCCGCAATTTTGGCTTACCAAATGGAAGCCCAATCCCGTCCGCAGCAAGTCTTTACGGGCTAGGCCTGCGGTCCAGGTCCTTGATTGACATCCCTAATATGGAGGTAGTAGCTGGGACTTCCTGACAAGCGTTTTGGTTTGCAATCTACACCATGATTGCAGGTTTATATTTAAATTATCTTTAATTCCCTTCTGTCATTTTCTTTAGGATGACATTATTTTTTGGATACCTCTTAAGCATATTTAATTTAAGCATGAGGTTCTCTTATATGTAGAAAGATATTCAGAAAGTTGTGTATGTTTCTGTGTATGTTTCAGACTTCTCTCGACATGTTTGGTTTGATAGTGTTTGTTTTATGAATACAGAAATCTGAGAGAAATATATGAGATGGGATTTCTTTTTGGTCATCTAAATTATCATTGAAGTTTAAACAAAGGATTTTTCCAAAGCTTATAAAATGAAGCAAGTCCGGGAGAATAACAATATACTAGGAATTTTCCTGCGCCATGCGCAAAGATAATAAATTTATAAATATATTATTTTATGTAAAGTAAATTCTTCAATTTTCAATTTATATATTTAAATTTGTTACTTAAAAAATAAAACCATGATGTAACTATTTGTAGTTTTGTTTATTTAAGTATATTTAAATTTTTCATTTGATTTTTAAAAATTTTAATAAAAATATTTTACATATTGTAAAGATCTTATTCCCATTATACTTTATTTTATTACTTTTATTTTAAATTTTTGTATTTTAAAATATATAAATTAGTTCTAATAAATATATATACACTAAGTATAAATAACCTATATAAGTTGATAAAATATATATTTATAACAACACTTAGTTCGATAGTATTTATATAATAAAATATAAGATTTATAAATGTATGTAGAAAGGTTATTAGCTACTAATATATTTCTAAAATCTTACCAAAGTGAATATTCATAAATAAATATGAATCCGTATATAGTATATAGTCGTCACCATATTTAAGTAATCTTCCAAAAACATAAATATTAAAATAGGAAATTTTACATGTTATAATTATATTGATGTTATGTCATCTTTTTTATTGACATATCATTTTTATTGAGAAAGAATGTGATAATGACACATGTCAAAATCACTTCTCAAATAATGTCTATGGGATCCCTGGAAATAGAGGACTAAAAATAAAGTTTTTGACTTTTTAATTCTTCTATTTATAGTTTAGGCTTTTATGGAAATTAGCTAGTTATTTGTATAATTGACTATGACTCCAACATGTTTTCATTTCCATCATTGCATTGCATATGCAAATTTCAGATACCAAGATGAACATGAATAAATTACGAGGTGGTAGTTTAGTGGTAGGCGGACTTTAGGATTGCTAAGCAATCCGGATTTGAATGCACCCCATTAAACTTCACCTTGTGGTCGCGGATATAGACCTATCTTACGTCCCATTTGAATATCCGGAGTGAGTCTCTATCCATAGACTATACTACATTTTTGGAGATTAGTCTGAGTCTCTCAATAGATCTGGGATATCCAAATTGTTTTTTTTTTTTAAATGAAAATGAATAAACTAAAGAACTGTCAACGTACTATCTACTACAAAAGTAAAATATCAAGGACAGGTGAAACCCCGAGCTTCCGCGAGGACCCAGCCACTAGTATGAATAACAAGTCACCTGCACTACGATTCGGTTCCTTTTCTACTACATGAAAACTCGAATTATTAGCCAAGATATTCCTTTGTAAAGTCTATATTTGATCATTCTTTCTTTTCAGACTTGAATGGCTACCAAAAATACAAGCAAAACCATTTTGGTCTGATTTTTATTTTGAATTAGACAGCATCTTTATGTGCCTCTTTTGTTATTTAAACTGATTTAGTTTACGAAATTTTACGCTTGGGTAAGTAGATACACATGGAGTGTAAAATATGAACGATAAAAGCTACATATAATTTTATTTATTCATTTATTTGTGAACTGCCAAAAATGAAGGTTGGAAGCACATTATTTAATTATAAAAAATAAAATAAACAATACATAGAGTACAGTAGTTATTAGATTCAATAGGTTGGAAGTACATAATTTAATAATATATATGTATATTGATTCCTCTTATTGTTTGATTATGAACTTAGAAAACCATTTTCCAGAAGCTTTTTCTCTTCGATCAGTAGGATTAGTGAAATTGACCCAGTTCATACCAAACCGGAGAGTGTAACCATTTCCGAACTCGTAGTTGTCCATCAATGACCATGCAAAATATCCTGCTATGTTGCATCCATCCCTGTAATATATTTGTAATAATGTTAACACTTATAATTCTCAAAGTATGTCAAATAAAGTTAACTCACTCGATAGAGCATTTGAGACATGAAAGATGGCTGCAATGATTTTGAATTCTTCCATTATCGGCAAGAGCATTTGGCAGCGTTAAGTTTCCCATATCAAGATCACCAACTCCTGAAAAATTTAACACAATATTTCCAAATTAAACACAAACACATATTTGTATTTGTTTAAACATTGATTAAAACATATTTATACTGGTATGATGATATGTAGATACCGTTTTCAGTGATGTAGGTAAGTGGGTTTCTGTATTTGTTTTTGATATAATTTAGAATCTGACGGAATCCTGGAGAATAGTAGACAAAACTAGGCGCCTGTATACAAGAAGGGAATACATAAGAAGGAAATTCAAATAAATGCTGTAATCTCTTCAAAATGATGATTATATATCAAAGTCAATTGTTACCTGAACACCAATAGGTACTCCGTTACGATAATCTTTATCCAAGTACCGAAAAATATATGAGTTTAGCAAATTCACACTCACAGATCACACACACACATATATATATATATATATATATATATATATATATATATATATATATATATATATATATATATATATATATATATATATATATATATATAAAATATATAAGAAGCACAATGTTTTACATACATCCAATTGTAACTCTTGAATCGGTTAGGACACTATGTTGTGTGGAAGGAGGTGCATTGGTAGCATATTGTGTAAAATAATAGTTCAACCCTAGAAAATCAAGTGATCCTTTGACTAACTTTGTTTCTCGAGGTGTGAATTTTGGCAATCTTCGTCCAACCATCTGCCGCATTATCTTTGGATATCTTCCGTACACCAATGGATCTAAGAACCTTCATACATATATATAGAACAAATATAATTAAATACTGCAAGTATATTTGTTACATTTGAACGCTTTATAACAAAAGCTTTATAGATGTGTATGTGTTTGTGTATATTCACGTGATCTGAGAATCAATTTAAAATTGACAAATATATACCATCCGACAAAGAAATCAAATGCTCGCTTTGCAGCAGCCTTATCAAGAATGCTATCTTCGTTTAATGGGGTGAACCATCTCCCGATCAAGGTCATCCCTATTTTACCATCATGCAATTTCTGCATGCATATTTTGGATTATAAGTTACATATACTACAAAGAAATTATATTGGAAGAAAAAAATCAGGACATATTTGGTTAGTATATGAACCTGATATCTTTTTCGGTATAATGCTACAGTTTTTGCATGAGCTAGAAGTTGGTTATGTGCAACTATATAAGGCTCCGTTCCCGAATCTCCTCCAAATCCACAGCCAGTGCACCGTCCAGGAGGATATGATCCGTCTCCATAACCTTTGCTTGCGAGAGAGTAAGGCTGGTTTAAAGTGATCCAAAACTTGACTCTATCTCCGAATCTCTGGAATAGAAGCTCGGCGTAGCTTTTGTAGTCCTCCCTGGCTCATGTATCATACATATTAGATAAATGATAGATCTGATGTGATGTACATAAGTAACATAACTCAAGACAAAGAAAACAAGTATAGTATAAATATTATTTAATTCACTTACACTATACGTCGACTCAAGAAACCTCCATACTCATCTTCTAGAGTTTGGGGAACATCCCAGTGGAATATTGTTACGTACGGTTCAATGCCTTTATTCACACAATTTTTTTTTTTTGATACATCGGACGATTGAAACTTGATAATATATGTATTATTAAAAATACAAATTTATAATATATTTACCATTTGCTTTTAACTCATTGATGAGGTTATTGTAGTATTTTATCCCGTTTTCGTCAATCCCTCCAATCAATCTTCCCTCTGAGGGTAAAAACATATATGCAACCATAAGATTAGTTAAAAAATTTAATAATAATAATAATGAAAATTTGGTCTTACCATTCGCACTTACTTGGTAAGATCCTTGACCATGCTATTGAGAGTCTGTATGCTTGAACCTTCATTCTTTTCAGTAATTTGACATCCTCCTGTTATATGAGAGTTCCAGAGTTAAATTACATAACAAGTAACATGTATACACACACATTCATCATCGATAGCCCCTTACCTTGTAAAGATCATACGAATCACAAGCAAGGTCTCCAGAACTGCGGTCTGGCACTTTCTGTATATATATATATATATATATATATATATATAGCAGATCGAAATGTGAGCATGACTGGGATATATATGAGTGAAATAGTCCTATCCGTTTTTGTATACTTAATTTTCCCTACATCAAGTATTTATACGGGCAAATTTTTTTTTTTTTTTTTTTTTGAAAGAATTTTAAATTTTATTCAAATCAAAAAAAAACCTTTGTACAGAAATGTTTCTGCAGCCTAATTACAAGCTTTCGGAAATAAAAAAGAAACAGAAATCTCCATCAATTTCTGCCAAACCAAATCTCCATAGTCTTCTCATGCTTGCTTCTTTCTTTTCTTCTCAAGGAAGTGATTCTGTTCCGGACTAGTTTATCCAACTTTGCAATCAGACAAGTAGCCGGTCTAGACGCTTTTCCCACTCTTCTTGTGTTCCTCTCATACCATAGTTCATAAGCCACAGCTTGAAAACAATATCTCATCAGGAAAGTTAAGCTTCGTTCATGTAAACCTTTCACCACAACCCGAATCACACTGGACCATTGATACATATCTCCATTCCCCGCCAGATTTCTAACGGTTCCATTCCAGACTTCCTTAGAATAAGAGCATTCGAAAAAGAGGTGATCCCTGGTTTCAGTTTCTGATTTACACAACCAACAAGTGGAGGCAGCAAGAGGATTCCATCTGAGCACCCTATCTCCTGTTGCTAGCCTATTATGAATAGCCAGCCAAGTTAAGAAAGAGAATCTTGGAGTTGCCTCTGCAAACCAAATTCCCTTCATCCACAACACCTTTGGAGAATGGCTTCTTGTGAGATCCCAAGTGTGCGAGGTGACGAAACCCTCTTTGAAGTCTCCATTTGCCCTCTTCCAAAGACAAATATCTTCTAACTGATTGAGACCTCGATTCCTGAGACCCATAATCTCTTGATCTATAAGCTGTAGCACATTAACCCGATGTCTTCTAGCTCAGATCCGATAGCACTTTCACCGTGGAATTTATTGGAATGCCAAGATCCATACAGCCTCTCTCTCCTGCTAGTACAATTAGTTGACCCAAAGGTGACCACTTCTCATACCAAAAAGATGTAGTTGAACCACTATTTACCACCTTTTTTGTAAGTTGAATGGCTAATGGTCGCAATTTGAGCAGCTTCTTCCACATCCATGAGCCAAGGCTACTTTTCTCTTTAACACTCCAAAAAGAACCCTTCCTGATGAGATACTTCCAAATCCATTGAACCCACAGTGAAGATCTTGTTGTCAAAATACGCCAAATTAGCTTTAAACAAGCTACTCTATTCGCTTCTGTTAGGTTCTTGATACCTAGACCTCCTTCATCTTTCGGCTTACAAACATCAATCCAAGCAACCTTTGCTTTCTGAGATGAAAGGACCGGTCCTGACCAAAGAAACGCCAAGATATGCTATTTATCTCAATACACTGGTTTGGTAACTGTAGCGACATCCAAAATTGATGATGCTATAAAGCACAGAGCCAATTAATTGGAGTCTACCAGCAAAAGAAAGATGCCTTGCTGTCCAGGAGGAGATCCGAGCTCGAATTCTTGAGATAAGGGGACTGTAGTCATGAACATTCATCCTCTTTGTAAGGAGAGGGAGACCGAGATACCGTACTGGTAAGGATCCTTTATCGAGAGGAAACTGTTCCAAGATGGCATCGCATTCTTCTGTTTTCACACCGGCCAGATACAGAGTGGATTTCTCAAGGCTAATATTAAGCCCCGATATTGTTGCAAAATTTTTGAACACATCCAGAATTCCCTTCACAGAGTCCTTCTTCCCATCCGAGAAAACCAGTACATCATCTGCAAAACTGATGTGTGTAAGACTCAGTTCCTTGCAGTATGGGTGGTAACCCATTTTTCCCTCCACTGCTGCTTTATCCAAGAGTTTTGATAGAACTTGCATGCTTATAACAAACAAGTAAGGAGATAGAGCACAGCCTTGTCGAAGACCTCTCTTGCTATTGAAATAACCAGCTAGTTCACCGTTGACCTGAACTGAGAAAGAAGCCAGCTCGATGCACTTCTTTATCCAGATAATAAATTTTTCTGGAAAATTTAATGCAGCAAGAACTGATAGTAAGAAGGACCACTGAACCGAGTCGAAAGCCTTCGAAATATCAATCTTAATAGCACATCTTTCAGACACAGAATCTTTATGGTAGCTCTTAACTAGTTCCGAAGCTAGCAAGACATTCTCCATGATAAGTCTATCCTGACAAACGCCGACTGATTCAGGGATATGAATAGAGGAGAAGCCCTTTCATTCTATTCGCTAAGAGCTTAGAAATTACCTTGTAAATCACGCTGCAACATGAAATAGGTCGGTAGTCTTTCATGAAGCTGGCATCGTTCTTCTTTGGTATAAGCGCTAAAATAGTGGAGTTCACGCCTTTAGGGAGAAAACCCTTATCAAAGAAAGACTTTACTGCAGTAACAAAGTCTCCTCCTGTTACTGCCCATGAAGCTTTAAAGAACTCGCCAGAAACCCGTCAGACCAGGCGATTTATCAGCAGGCATTGAGAACAGGACTTTTCTCACCTCCTCGGTAGTTACATCCCTCATTAGCTTACTTCTATCCACTT
This sequence comes from Brassica carinata, assembly GCA_016771965.1. Classification (NCBI taxonomy): domain Eukaryota; kingdom Viridiplantae; phylum Streptophyta; class Magnoliopsida; order Brassicales; family Brassicaceae; genus Brassica; species Brassica carinata. The sequence continues at coordinate 37,888,999 of CM028688.1, forward strand.
CAACACTCAAATTAAGCAGACTTCAACTCCTCAGTGCTTATACCAGTATACTCTGCTGGAACATGTGTGAGAAATTTATAAAAATGATCCACAGCTTCTTGCTTAATGTCTTCTTGAGTTTCTGCTATAGAACCATCCGACCTTTTAATCTCTCTAATAGAATTTCTGACTTCCCTGACTTTAGCCGCTCTGTGAAAACTTTTGTTGTTACCATCACCAGTTTCCAACCAATGTATTTTCGCCCTTTGACTTAGAACTTTTTCTTCCAGTGTGGAGAGAAAAATCCATCGTCGATACGCTATCGATTCTGTCTCAATATTAGCTTGAATAGGATCCTCTAACGTTTTTGTTTGAGCTTCACAGAGGCTGATATAGGCCTCTTTTGTTTTTTTCACTATCTCCCCCACTTTTTCTTTACTTAGCTGCTTCAGAACTGGTTTTAGAGCTTTTAACTTCTTTGAAAGCCTGAACAAAGCAGAAGTAGAGTTGAACAGCACTTCTGTATCTGACCAGAAACTGGTTATCGCGGGATAAACTCAGGCATATCTACTAAGGCTAACAAACTTGAAAGGTTTGCTGCTTCATTATCTCGCTTTAATTACAACCCTGCATCTTTGGTGATCCAACACCTCCCCGCTTCAATACACAAGAAGATTGAGGCATCCTTCTTAACCAAACTTCATTAATCAGCGTGCGGTCAAGTTTTTTGCAGATAACTCCATTGTCCCTTTTATTACACCAAGTAAACCGTGATCCCTGATACGACATATCCATCAAGGAGCAGTACTGAACAGTATCTTGGAACTCTCTCATACCCGATGAATCCGGGGGAGAATCCACAACAGAATGCTCTATCCCACTGAGAATCTCATTGAAATCCCCTTGAACAATCCATGGTGATTTCCTCAAGATAGGAGAATCCTGGTGGTCTTTGAGATCCCTCCAAAGTTCCTTTCTTTCTTCCGCCAAGTTGAAACCGTAAACAAACGAGCAAAAAAACTCCTCCTCCAAACCATCCAACAGAACTGAACAAGTAATTAGCTGCGAGCTCTGAAAACAAGGAGTAACCCTCACTCTTGGACTCCAAACAAACCATAACCTCCCTAATCGGTGATGATCATAGTTTGTGATGTAAGACCAGCCTGGAAAAACTTTCTCCAAAATACTTTTCGCTTTATTTTCCTTCACCCTTGTCTCTATCAAACACCCATACTGAAACCCACTCTTCCTCACCCAATCTTGCACAACCAAATGTTTAGAAAATTTATTAAAACCTCTAATATTCCAGTAAAAACCAGACATATTATTGGCGACGAGGTTTCTTTTTATTCAGAAGACCAGGATCCATCTCCTGAGCTTTCTGACCCGCTTTGTCTTTTAGGTATCGATGATTTACCTTAGACTCTCGAGGCAACATCTTCCGATGGATCACCTCTTCTTCTCGTGTTACATCAAGACTCTCTTCTTCAATTTGTTCCTCAGCTTCCTTAACCAATTCATCCTGCTCCTCCATTGGGGTTAAAACTGCAAATCTTGATTTAGTTAATATGGAAACCTGACCAAATTCCAATCCCTTCTGACTTGTTGGTGAAGAACGGCTAGACTTTCCTGGTGAAACAGTAAGCCATTCTTTTACCCTCTCAAGATCTTCTTCTTCTTGTGTTATTACAGTCTTAGACCCTGTTTTACTCTTCTCCTTAGCATTTATTGTATCAGAAACCTCCAATGAAACCACTGCTATCTCCCCATTTTCTATCTCCTTTTCCACACCTTCGTTTTCTTTTTTATTGATTTCTACTTCACCCTCCTCCAAATCTTCCTTCTGCTCTTTCTGAACCTCTTTCTCCTTTAAACACGCCTTAACCATATGCCCCCATTTATCACACTTCAAACACTTTGTCGGTAGCCACGGGTATGCGTACTCCACCATAACATTTTCTCCTTGAATGTTGAAATTCATCTTCTTTGGCAAGTCCTTTGTAAGATCAACATTCACAAATATCTTAGCTACATCAAGATTAAGGCATTGCGCCGTTTCTGGATGTAACCTGCCTGGACTCCCTATTGGACTTGTTAAGAAGCTTAGTCCCTGCCACGAGAACATCGAGAGAGGAACATTCTTAACGTGGACCCACATCGGAATAGACTGCGTTGGTGGCTTCTCCTTTTCAATCACCGGCGACCATTTCGTCACAACCACTGGTACTCCTGCTAAGTTCCACATACCTCTTCTCAAAATCCTTCTTCTATCCATTTGGTTTGGAATTCTGAACTTCATCGTAGTGGTATCGACCTCGAACACTTCTACCTTCTGTGCTTTATCATTTAGCGTCCAGATCTTGCTAATAATTGCGTGAACTTTAGCAATATGCGGCGCAGTATCCAGGAATTTTCCAACTAGAAAATCATCCCACAACGGTGGCACATCCTTTGTTATCTCCTCTGGAACTGTCACCGATCCAATCCCGTCTTTCATTGTTACTTCAACTTCGTATTTCCTTAGAACTTTTTGTCCCTTAACCGCTCCAATCCACGAACTTTTCGATCCCCCAGAGGCTTTATCCTGATCCTTAAGATCCTGAACCGAGCCATCTGCTTTGATCTCCAGATTCGTCTTCGCCATCTCTCCTTCTTTTATTGAATCCTCCTTCAAATGATCCGTGATGACCAGATCGTGCTGCGTGTCATGTTCAGATCCTTGCGATTCCTCCTGGGATGGACCTCCTTTCGTCGGAGAAGGAGTCAATCCCGGCGGATCCGCCGTGGTCATGCCGATTATCGTTCGAGAAACCCAAATCGCCCTTTCGCACTTTTTTTCACCCAGAGCTAAACAAAATAAATTTTTTTTTCTTTGGTTTTCTAAAAATGAATAGGTTGTGTTGTGACCTGGATATCTATGAGTGAAATAATCCCATCCGTTAAGTGCTCTATGTGAAGCACCTTCGATCTGGTACACAAAAAATCATGCAAGCCAGGTTAAGGATTATTCGTATATCTGATAGATGAAAAATAATCTTGATAAATTCCCATATATATCTTATTAAAAGGTCAGTATCAAAGAGATATGTACCTGGTAGGCGGAAGTAGCCGCACCAAAAGTGAAGTTCTTTGGAAAACTAGTTCGGTTGAATGTAAGGGGATTGTCGCAGTTGAAGGGTTCTTTAGCCTTGCAGGCCGGGTTACAAACATTTTTGCTACTTGAAACCGCAAAGAGAATGACAAGAATGGTTACAAAGAAATGAAGAATTGAGATTTTTTGCATTCCATGGTTGAGAATGTTGCGGGATTTGCTTTCTTTGGTTCTTAGTTGTTTTAATTTGCTTTTTGTTGATGGTTATTTGATAATGATGACAAAATAATGAACTTGGAAGGTTTTATATTGGAAAGTTTGCGTGCATGAGAATTTGCATGGGGTTTGAAGTAACTAGTTACGTGTGAATATTTGCAATGATTTTTAACCTCCATGTTCTCCAGCTCATGACTGGCTGTCTCTTTTATGTAGTAAAATTTACATCATTTTATCATAACATATTTCCAAATTTGTATAGTGTTATCTAAGCAAGAACGATTGAGTTGTTAATACACGAAATTGATTTATTACGGATAGCCATGTAGAGTTTACAATTTATCCAAATATTCATAGTTTACCCAGAGATTTAGAGTTTAGCGATTAGGATTTATGGTTTAGTGTTATTAAGATTTATTGTTTAATGTTTATGTTTTAGGGTTTAGGATTTATAATTTAGGGTTTAATGCGTAGTATTATGTTGTTAACATTAATTTATTTATTTTTTTGCAACTAAAACTATTAAGTATTTTTATCTTTTTATTTTAAAACATAATATAATTTAAAATTTTTTTATTGTTTTGTTTCCTTTTTAAAAAGATATCAAATAGTCAAATACTACTGGTTGGTGAATCTTTAGGTTCACCCTATGGAATGAACCCAAGAATTACTCTCTAGCTTATATATATGTAAGAGCAACCTTAATGGTAAGTTTCTTATGCAAGAGATGTTAACCAAAAAGTATTATTATTTTAACATTACTATATTCTCTAACTAAATTTTTTTTTTTGATAAAGTGAAACAATTAAAAACAGACACGTGGTGTACTTATTTTTTTTAAAGTATCTAATACTATCATTTTTAAGATACTTTCTCTTGTCTTTCTTCTATTTTTCTTAATTTTTCTTTAATTTTATTGCTAAGAAACCTGTTGGAGGTGCTCTAATGTCAAATATTAGCTTCACACACGATATATACAATACTTTTATTTAGAAGGTTGCGAAATTGGTTAACGGTTTTTACTTATCAAAATTAAAAAAAAAAAAAAATTGGTTAACGGGTTTTCGTTCGAAACACATTCTCTTTTAGCTTATTTTAATTTACATGTTTGTGTAGCAACCAAGCAAATTCAGACTTATATCATTTAAACGCGTTCATATTATATTAGGAAACTAAAACCCTAATTTAAGGACTCGGAGGGCATATATGATCCTATAATTATGATAAATAATTAGCGATGAAATGATATAACTTAAATATGAACCTACCATTCATTAATCAGCGAGGAAATGATATAACTTAAATAGAATTAAAATAAAAAATATTCTAAACCGGTTGTTATTAATCTATAATGTGTAGTGACATTAAAATATTAATTTATACGTACAAGTCAAAACACTAATTCTTAATCCTAGTATGATTTGAATCGAAGAAAAAAAGTTCCGGACTAGTGCTTGGATTGGAATGCAACATCTCAAAAATGATACAAATTATTTACAAATTCTATAAAGAAGAATGTATATACCTTAACTTATCTATAGTACTTGCTTCATATAGTTTATTTATTTATATTAAATCCCATTCATTACAACACTAATGGCATGCCTTTATAGTTATATACAAATGTAAACAGTACCGCATAGCTATTAGATTATGAAGTAAGATACATGTAAGTTGACATGATCTATTTGTTACCTAGCAATGAACTTAGAGAACCATTTTCCGGAGTCTTTCTCCTTTCGATCAGCGGGATTGGTGAAGTTGACGCAGTTCATACCGAACCGTAGCGTGTAACCTTCCAGAAATTCATAATTGTCCATCAAAGACCATGCAAAATATCCTGCTACGTTGCACCCATCCCTATACTAACGTATTTAGGTTAATATCTAAAAGTTAACACACGTAAACACATATCTCACACACATAAACACACGAATAACTTACTCGATTGCACATTTGAGACAAGAAAGATGGCTGCAATGGCACTGAATTCGTCCATTATCGGCAAGAGCATTTTCAATTGGCAGATTTCCATAGTCAGAAACTCCTGATAAAGGCGTCCTGTTTGGTATATAAGCATATTTTGAAAGCATTGGAAAACGATATATATGTACCATGTTCAGTTATGTAGGTAAGTGGATTTTTGTAGGCCTCTTTGATGTAATTTAGAATATTACGGAAACCTGGAGGATAATACACAAAGCTAGCAGCCTGTGGAAGAAGAAAAATTGTCAAATCAATGTTGTAATCTTCTAAACGTAATATAAGGTCATTTGAGATACTAGCCTCAACACCGATAGGAACTCCGTTCTGATGATCTGAAATTAAATAAACGTATTATAGTGTGTCAAATTAAATATTTGGATTTAAAAGAAAATTTGATGGTTTATTTACGTACAACTGAGAGTAACTCCTGGATCGGTTAAGACATTGGGATTTTCTTGAGGAGTAGTTGCATATGTTGCATATTGTGTGAAATAATAGTCCAATCCTAGAAAATCAAGTGATCCTTTAACTAACTCCGATTCTTCAGGTGTAAATCTTGGCAACCTATCTCCTATGATCTCTTTCATTGTCATTGGATAATCTCCATAGACCAATGGATCCAAGAACCTTCAAATAGAAACATATGTAAACTGAAAGACAATAAATTGTTACTTATAAGCTACATAACTACATACTTTCAATATAGTTCTGATTTGAGGACAATATATTAAACATAAATTATATACCATCCGACGGTGAAATAGAATGCCCTTTCCGCAGCAACTTTGTCAATGCTGCTAGTTTCATTTAGTGGGGTGAACCATGTCCCGATCAAAGTTGTCCCTATCTGGCCATCTTGAAATTTCTGCGTAGATATTATTATAGATTGAAATATCTTTGACACACGAACACATACTATTACTAACGCAAATTTTTTTTTTAAATATGAATGATGACAAAAGTATTGCATATGTATACCTGATATTTTTTACGGTATAGAGATACAGCTTCTGCATGAGCTAAGAGTTGGTGATGAGCGACTACGTAAGGTTCGGTTCCAGAATCTCCTCCAAATTCACAGCCAGAGCATCTTCCAGGGGGATTTGACCCATTTCCATACCCTTTCGTTGCGAAAAAGTAAGGCTCGTTTAAAGTCATCCAAAACTTTACTCTATCTCCAAATCTTTGGAACATAAGTTCAGCGTAGTTCTTGTAGTCATCCCTTTACATATGAAAATATTGATATTTTCATGTTATTTATTAAAATAACATAAAGAAAAATTAGATTGGCACATAGGTAAATTAGTGCACTTACACTATACGAGGACTTAAGAAACCCCCGTACTCGTCTTCTAGAGTTAGGGGAACATCCCAATGAAATAATGTTACATATGGTTCTATGCCTGTATGCATTCGCATAAAGTTACTTAACACAATAACTTGGTAGGTTTGTTAAATAAGGAGGAAGATCAATAAATTTATATACATACATATATATATATATATATATATATATATATTTCCACATATATAGATATATAAAATAGTTTAATTTATATGTCAATATATATGTGAGCATAAGTTAAAATTAAGATTTTACCATTTGCTTTTAGTCTGTTGATGAGATTATTGTAGTATGCTATCCCATTCTCGTCCACTCCTCCAACCAATCTTCCCTCTATGATACAGGACGTATATGTGAAATCAGAACATCAGTTTTATTATACAGTGTACTTCTTTTATATGATTTTTGGTAGTACTAAAAGATTTTTTTTGTGTGTTTATATATATTTACTTGGCAAGACCCTTGACCATGCTATTGAGAATCGGTATGCTTGGACGTTCATTCTTTTCAGCATTTCGACATCTTCCTTTAAAAGTATATTAAAGTTATGTTAGATTTCATTGAGAATATCTTAAACTACAACTAACTTACTTTTTTCTTTCAAAAGTTCCCCAAAAAACATTTTTGCAAAGTTCAAGAAATGTTTTATTTCATTTCTTATAGGGTTAATTAACGCAAAGAGTTTATGCTGTATTTAGCCTTTTTGAGAATGATGGTTTATGTCATATCATGACATTATCAAATGCTTAGCCATCTCCACTGGGATATCTAACTAAGGTTTTGATTGGAAAAATGTGGAGTAAAAGAGAGTAAATAATAACGTGGAAAGGGGAGGAAACTTTGGAAATTAAAACGAGGGAAGAGAAGAAAAAAGTAGAGTAAAACTTGTTTCGATTATAAACTCCAGAGTAAATGTGTACACTGATCAGAGTAAATAAGTGAAACTTAGAATTTATTTGATTGGCAAATTTTTAGCTGAAACCGGAGTAACATCAAATCAAGAGAAAAAGTTTACGCTATATGTACCATACAATCAAAGCCTATTTCATTGATTAAAAAAGAGGAGAGAGACAAAATCTATGAGAATCTGTTAAAAAGCTTAGAAACACATGTAACTTTATTATTCGTCAGATTTTGTAATAAATTAGAGACAGACGAAATCTGTTAAAAAGATTAGAAACACATGTAACTTTATTATTAGACAGATTATGTATAAATATTAAAATTTAATTATGTAACTTAAATATTAATATTATAATAAATTACTTAATGAACTGATGTAAATTATTTTATACAAAAATTACATTTATCTGAATTATCCATTTTTATCAAAAAATTCAAAATTTTAACGGGTTCTTAACATTTTAATCCGAACCAAACCAAAAACTAAATTAACCAAATTCAAATTCATAAATAACTGAACGGTTCTATATATGTTGAACTGAAAAATCGAAAACCGAACCGAAAACAAACTGGAACCAAATCAAAACCAAACACATATTTTTAAACATATCAGTGAACAAATAAACATGTTAGTAAATATGTCAAGAAAATAATCTCTCGCGTTTTAAAAATGCGGATCAAAATTTAGTGTACATTATTATAGTATTATTAGTTTTATGCATACCTTATAAAGATTATATGAATCGCAAGCAAGGTCGCTCGAGCTATGGTCCCGAACTTTTTCTGTCACATGGAAAGACAAAATGCGAGCATTAATTTATAACTAGAGCTGGACCCGTCCGAACGGACGGGTACTTATTTTCATTTTTATATATAAATGAATATTATTTAAATATCTATCGGTTTATATTTTTAAATATCATATTTCTAAATTTTTATAAACACAATGATCAAATATTTTATGTACTGTAAAAATATTAACCCGCACCCGTTATTAAACTTTTGACAAAATAATATTGACCTATTGATAGTTTGAGTAATATTTCTTGTAACATGAAATTGTTTGTCAAATGTAAAAAGAATTTAAATATTTTGATCAGATATAGATAATATGGTAAGATTTAATACATTAGAAAAAAGAATATTTGGTTATAAACATTAAATATTGTTTTACAAGTAATTCAAAGATATTTAAATTTCAGTATTGAATTTTCTTGTTGAAATGGATAAACATATATTCTAGAAATTCTTGAAAAATATATAATCTTAGGTGGGATTTAATTATATTAAAATAATATTCAGTTACAAATATTTCATCTTGTTCTATAAGTAGTTTAAATATATTTAAAATCTTAGCATATATAGATTTTATTTTTCAAAATAATTAATGGTAAGTTAAACATACATTTTAGGAATATTCATAATATTGTCTAATATCAAATTTAAATTTGAATTTTTTTCAAAATAATTAATGGTAATGTTATCCAAGTTTAATATATTGTTAAAATCGATTTTAAATATGAATATTCCTAAAAATCAGCTAATTTATTTTAGGAAATATATTAAATACGAAAATTAAGTTAAAATTGATTTAGAAAATTGTTTAATAAATAGGAAAAGACAATGATTACTTAAATATAAGTTCATTTAATTAATTCAGTGGCATACCATTGTAAATAAAAGTGAAAACTTAGGGGTATTTTATATGTGTACTTCTGAATTAATAAAGTAGAAGGTAACAATGATTAAAATTCTACTGTATCATTAAGTTGCACTTTGTACATTAATGACCTGGATATCTGTGAGTGAAATAGTCCCAGCTGTTCAAAGCTCGATGTGCAACACCTTCAATCTAGTAAAAGATATACATAATGTCTGTACTAAAACAATTTTACAAAATCGTATACAACAAAATAGGTGTACTTAAATCGATCTCTGTAAGCCATCTCGCGAAGATGTATATATGTTTTGTATTTCTCTACCTGATATGCAGAAGTAGATACACCAAAAGTAAAATTCTTTGAGAAACCAGTTCGGTTAAATGTAAGTATATTGTCGCAATTGAAAGGTTCTTTAGCCTTGCAGGCCGGATTAGATTGACGTTGGCTGGTTGTGCCCGAAACCGCAAAGAGAATTACAAGGATGGCTAAAGAATACTTTGGTTTTGGAATTGCCATTGTGTGTTTCATTAGTTGTTTGCTTTTAGGGTTAATCAATCTGATGATGATTATTCAGTTGGTGGGGTTTATATAGAAGAGCTTGGGTGTTGCATAGAGATTTAAGTAAACTGGTTACGTGTATAGAGTTGCATAAATAATGTTAATATATTTTTATCCAGTAGACAATTAGCCAATTCGTATATCATCATTTAGTACATATAAACAGTTTTATTTTTAACTAAGGCTAGTACATATGAACAGATTTTTTTTTGAAACTTACTTATGAACTGTTCTATAATGATAAGTTGACACACTGAGTTTTACGTCATCATATTACTCTTATTATGTATAATACTAACAAAGTCTCATATATTACAGTGATCTAACACCATCGTTCGAACCTTGTAGCTGTGGTCCTGTGGAGGTACATTTCCGAGTCGTTGATCAATGTATGTCTGCTATGGTAAAATAGCATTAGCAACTAAAAAAGTTTTATGATTTTACATTTTCTAAAAGAAGATATTTTCCTAACAAAGGCAAAATATTATTTCTCTTTGCGCAAGAAATTAGTTATATATATATATATATATATATATATATATATATATGATAGCTTTCGTGATCGACATGCAAGAAACAAAACTATGAAAGGAAAATGATGAGAAAAAAGAAAGGAAAATGATGAAAACGTGAGAAACTGTTTCGGAGAGAAGAAGATGTTTACTTTAACCCAAAAACTCTATCGTCGATATCTTTCAATGACAATTTTAATTTTGAATGAATGACGAAAGTTATCATGTATCTTAATTTGTTCTTTCCATGTTAGCAAAAGCATTTTTCTAGTATAGTTCGATTTTTTCGACAAAGTTAGTACAAGTAGGTTGGTACTTGGTACTCTTTATTAGGGGTGGACACGGAGCGGATATCCGGAATTTTAAGGATATCCGTGATCCGATCCGTCCCGTACGAATATTCGATTTTTCGATTCGATTCGATCCGTGATTTTCCGGATATTCGTTGCTACGGATATCTGGAAAAATCGGTATATTTTATCGGATATCTGATCCGATCCGTCGATCCGGTAAAAAATAATAAAAAATTCAGTTTTTGAAAAATATTTTTTTTGAAGAATTTTTTAATATAAAAGAATAATATTTTCATTACAAAATATTTAAAACTACACACTTTTACAAATTTAATGATCAAATTATTAATTTAGTGGATAACATAACTAAAAATATATATAGAGATATAAAATTAAATATAATTTTATATATAAAATTATATATAAAATTATATATAATTTTATATACATGTATATGCATATGTATATTACGGATCGGATCGGATATTTGTTTTTTTAAAAATGAGTATTTGTGATTTGCTCCTTATTTGACGGATATTGAATTTTAGTATTTGCTTCGATTTGTAAAGTTACGGATATTCGGATTTTTTGGATCGAATCGAAACGAATAACGGATTGAATCAAATTTTACGGATATTTTGTCCACCCCACTCTTTACTGCAAACATCCCATAGATCCTTGGACATGCGTGAGCAATGTAACTTTTTTGCGATGTGGACGCATTATATTTTTTTTCTCTTTCTTTAAAATATATTGATTGCTAATGCTGTTGTACTGATTGCATTGTACAATAGGTATGATAAGTCCAAAAGTAAAGATATTTAAGGTCTAGTATAATCACAAAAATACATTGCTTTTTCTTCTGCCGCAAGATATTACTCTTGATTGACAAGAAAGAAAATTATACTATGAATAGTAAAAACTGGAAACGTTAGAAAAGGTGATGTTGATTGGTTTTGTGCATGTTTCTGGGAAACTTTGCAAATGCACACGATTCATTTACTAAGTAAGACATCGTAATACAACATTAATTTTGTCTATAGTTTTTAAATTCTTTTTAATATTTTTGTCTTCTGAATATGAAATGAGGATGTCTTATCATGCAGCAACGAGATGGAATGTAATATATAATGACATAATTTGTAATGGCATGTCTTCAAGTTCTAAGTGGTGTCCCAATTGTTGAATGCAAACTACAGAAATGGGCGTATCGGTTTTCATCCTATGGCATCTAGTCCACAAATCACTCACTTGGCTTTCGCTGATGATCTTATGATATTTTTTGATGGTGAAAAGGGCTCCTTGCAAAACATTGCTGATACTCTAGATATCTTCTCAGCTTGGTCAAGTCTTACAATGAACAGAGGCAAGACTGAGCTCTTTATTGCAGGCCTGAATCAGGTAGAAGCTGATGACATCTCAACGCTTGGATTCTCCCTCGGATCACTGCCTGTTCGGTATCTTGGCTTCCGTTAATTCACCATAAGCTAAAAATCTGCGACTACAGACCTTTGATCGATCAGCTCAAGTGCAGATTCTTTTCTTGGACACTCAGAGCTCTCTCATATGTGGGAAGAACTATCTTACTTGTTGGAACTCGTTTTTGACAAAGTGGTGTGGACCATTTTTTCGATGGGTTTTTCGACGGAGACATTTGTCAGAAATACCGGAATTTGGGCACAATGTAATCGTCACCATAAACACTATGAGTTAGTGTATTTGTTGGTCAAAATCAGAGTTATTTTAAATGATAAATGGAGGTCCAAAGTGAGTGACATGAAAAGCTTATAAAGCTATATATTTGGTTAAATATGAAATTTAACAAATATTTCACTTTGGGTTCAATTTAGATTTAATAAGTTAATTGGACTTGATGTCAATTAATTTGTTTAAAATCTTATTCATAAAATATTTTGATATTTTCTTAAAAATAAAATATAAACTAAGTTAAGTATATTGTTGGTTTTGATTTAGTCAATGCAACATTATCTTATAATATAAAGTAGATGATTCTTTCACGAGAAGGAGCCACGTCAGTAATTCGTTCATCCTCAGACGACACGTATCCAATTAATTGAAAACACACCGTTTTATTAACGGAAGCAAGTAGGCCATGTTATGTGTGTGGGCTTTGTGTTTTGTCATGAAACTCAGCCTGAATAGCGAGTGACTAAGCCTCTCAACCCGTGTGTGCTTGGAATTTAGGGTTCATCCTGTTCTTTCTTCTCTGCCGTTCGAAAGCTTGAGATGCTGGATCGATTGGATAGATCGGGATAATAAAGTGTCGTTTCGTCTCCTCCTCTTCTCCTTTGAGATGATACTGTTTGAATTGATTCACTGCCATGAACGGATCTTTCTTCCTTGGTGATTTGAAGGATGCCCGGTGAGCGGTGTCCTTCCTCCGTGGAGGTTCGATTTCTGAGGTTTTAGGAAGCCATGAATGTCAAACGCGGTCGAAAGCTTATGGATGTGGACAAGCTCCTCCTCGACTGACGCCAAGGTAATTCTGGTGAAAAATATATGAACATCATGTGCTTAAAAACAAAGGTTTTGTTAAAAGTCAGAATAAGCAACCTTTTGATTCAACATTATTTCTTAACACATCCGGAAGATGTTTCCACGCGTTTTTTTCTATAGCTTTCGTTATGTTCATGTATTGATTATCAAATTTATTGTTTCTACAGCTTTCGTTATGTTCAGAGCATCACACTGTCTCAGGAGGACTTTAAGTCGCTGAGTGAGAGAGCTCCAGTATTCCATAAGTTGGCAGGAAATAAAGAAACTCAGCATAAATTTAAATGATTATGGGAGCACTAGGGATAAAGTTAGAGTTGTGATTGATGTTCCCCTGCTATGCTATTGGAAGTCGATGAAAACCACTGCGGAAGTTATGTAGTAAACAACTTGGATTCCATAGCCAAGTTAGACATTTCTCTTACCTTTGGTTTGCACGATATTGATGAAACAAGCGTTTTGTGGAAGAAAGGTATCATCTGCAGTTTTCTCACCGGGAATTCGAAGGTCAGGGATATGAATAGTTACTTGTCCCGCCTGTATGTGTATTTTTATATACCTGGTTTGAAATGGTTACTAACCTTTCTTGAGAGCTGCCCAAATTTGAAATCTCTCATCTTGGTAATGATTTTGCTAAAAACCCTCTGAGCTTTCGCACCTCTCTGAAGAGTCCGTTATTATAATGGGTCGCGCAGAAGTTTTAATTGGTGAAGTGGGTCGCGGGAAGTTTTTTTTGGCGGAATGGACCGCTAGTGGGGAGAGAAAAAAATCGATGCCCATTTTGGCATTTTGACCCAGCAACTTCTGATTTGTGACCCATGAAACTAATGAGAGTGACCCACAACAAATGACCTAAAGACTCAGCGACCCACGCGAGTTCCATGTTTTCTCACGTGCGAGCGGCCGGCTGACTTTTTTTTTATTTCTTTCTCTGGTGACCGGTGGAAAAGGTCACAGGTAAGAAATTACCATTTCACCTTTCCCGCCAGTTAATTGTTTTCCAGACATTTGTGATAATATTAATAAACTAATTTGTGGATCTGCTTAGTCGTTAATGGTGAGATTAAGTTAGAACTGGTGGACAACAAAAAGAAGGAACCCTAATAGAAGAAGATATATTGCTCCTCTGAGGCGGTCGAAGTGCATCCACCGTAACTGAAAACGATGGAAACAATTAATGGTGGTCGGAGCGCCGGGTCAAGTAGTGTTGGTAAAGGGAAGGAAATCAGTACTAAAACCGGCGAAGGTACAGTGTTCGGTCTTTAAGCTACAGTTTTTTCATAAATTTGTGCTTCCTCTGTTAGCAAATGACCCAAACGGTAACTTTATCTTGGACCGTAGGTGTCTGTAATTCTTGCATTGTCGTTATGGCTGGGAGGTGGATAATGTATGACACTGGAGCTTGGGATTTCAAGATAGATAATGATAGAATGGGTAGAGCAGTCGATTTATCCAGAATTAGAGGTGCTGGCGGGTTAAAAGGTAGTATTTTTGCTGAGTATGAGCTATTGGGAAGGGAAGTCTCTGTCGAAATGCGCTATTGGCTTAATGATGGAGAGAGTGACATGGTGGGTACCGGGGCTGCTCCCGTTGAGATAGTAACGGACACAGATTTAAGGATTTTCAAGGCTTTTCACCGTGCAGACAAGTCAGTCGATCTCTTCGTCACATTCAGAGAGCGTGTTCCCGGAGAAATGATATTTCTAAGGTCCGAAAGAGCAAAAACGTTGCCAATGAATGCAGCTGTGGGAGCTCCAGAGGAAGATGACGTTGTTTTGATGCAAGAAGTTGAAGCAATTGAAGCACGTTACAAAAGTAACTCTCAGTCTGGTGGCATGGTTGCAACGCGAGAAGATCAAGATAAAAGCGGACTACCTCTTGAGGATGGGTGTGGGGCTAATCCGGAATCGCAGTTCCGGCCTAATAAAGAGAGTTGCGAACAGAAAAAGGGAAACGTGTGTGGGGATGACATAGCAGTGGAAAATGGAGTGAATAAGAAAGGTAATGCCGAAGAAGGATGCGGATTTAATACTGCGTCAGATAATGTACCTCAACAAATCTGTAGCTTAACAAGTTACGGGAAGGCTATGTCTTGAAAAGATGGCAGTGGACAATGGAAACAATATGGAAGCTAACATAGTAGCAACCTCGAGCTATGGAGGTGGATAATGTATGACACTGGAGCTTGGGATTTCAAGATAGATAATGATAGAATGGGTAGAGCAGTCGATTTATCCAGAATTAGAGGTGCTGGCGGGTTAAAAGGTAGTATTTTGCTGAGTATGAGCTATTGGGAAGGGAAGTCTCTGTCGAAATGCGCTATTGGCTTAATGATGGAGAGAGTGACATGGTGGGTACCGGGGCTGCTCCCGTTGAGATAGTAACGGACACAGATTTAAGGATTTTCAAGGCTTTTCACCGTGCAGACAAGTCAGTCGATCTCTTCGTCACATTCAGAGAGCGTGTTCCCGGAGAAATGATATTTCTAAGGTCCGAAAGAGCAAAAACGTTGCCAATGAATGCAGCTGTGGGAGCTCCAGAGGAAGATGACGTTGTTTTGATGCAAGAAGTTGAAGCAATTGAAGCACGTTACAAAAGTAACTCTCAGTCTGGTGGCATGGTTGCAACGCGAGAAGATCAAGATAAAAGCGGACTACCTCTTGAGGATGGGTGTGGGGCTAATCCGGAATCGCAGTTCCGGCCTAATAAAGAGAGTTGCGAACAGAAAAAGGGAAACGTGTGTGGGGATGACATAGCAGTGGAAAATGGAGTGAATAAGAAAGGTAATGCCGAAGAAGGATGCGGATTTAATACTGCGTCAGATAATGTACCTCAACAAATCTGTAGCGAACAAGTTACGGGAAGGCTATGTCTTGAAAAGATGGCAGTGGACAATGGAAACAATATGGAAGCTAACATAGTAGCAACCTCTGGAGCTATGGAGGTGGACAGTGGAGCAAACAGGGAAGATGTTTCGTCAGAAGATGAAGGCGATGCTACCGATTACGACTATAATGCCTGGCATGATTACGTTTAGAATGATTGCGTGACGGACGACGATGATGATTTTGAAGAAGGGCCAGGTAAAGGATAAAGTGCTGGACAGTTTGGTGGTAATGGTAATAGGCGTTCTGGTGCTATTGGTGGCAGAGGCGTAGGATCTGGAAAATCGGCGTCTGGTAGGGGTCAACGATCTAGCGCTGGTGGAGATAAATCAAACAAAAACACTTCCAAGCGGAGACTTTCAACGGAAATTACCGATGCAGGAAACGATTATATATCATCCTCTCGAGGTGGTTTTTGTTCGTACACCCAAGGAACAGAGACCGAGGAAGGCGTTAGTGTTGTTTTTGTCACGCCAACTAAACCGAAAAACCAACACACCCGGGTGACTGAAAATGATGATGATGATGATTTTGTTGACCCTCCTATCCCCCCCGTTGACCGCAGCTCAGGGAGTAGAAGCATTGACGAAAGGACGAGAACCAGTTGAAAGTGGTGATGTATTTTTGGATACTCCCCCAAAACAATATAACAGGCAAAACCGTGAGATCGAAGATGACGATGATGTGTTTGCTGATCCTCGTGTCGCCGAAACTACACAATCTCAGGGTGGAGAAGCATTCATGAAAGGGATACAAGTAGCACAAATGTATGGATATAACGATGTAGATGCTGCGTATAATGAAATGGATGGAAGCAGCTGCCAGTCTCTGGACATCGACTTCAGCAAGGAGGACTCTAACATATACGTTGGAAGGACGTTTAAAGACAAAGCGGAGTGCAAGTTGACGTTGGCCGTCTATGCAATTGCGAAGGTGTGCACTTTTAAGCTGAGGCATTGTAAACGCCGAATCACGGCGAAATGCTACGATAAAGAATGTAACTGGAGAGTATTGGCGGTGCAACTCGGTGATTCTCCAACTTATCTGGTAAAAAAGGCAATTCTTACACATACATGCGTATCCGATCTTCGAGGAAAGTACAAAAAACATGGTACAGCAAAAGTGCTTGCAGCTCTGTTGCGATCAAAATACGAGAGACTCTACTTTGGACCGCGTGCTATGGAACTTCCGGAAATATTGCAAACGGAATTCAACTAAATATGCTCATACTGGAAAGCTTGGAGAACAAAAGAACTAGCGATTGCGTCCGCGCAAGGAACAGAGGAGACTTCTTACAAGATGCTACCACAGTACTTCCATGTACTAAAGGTTGCAAATCCTGGAATGATAACCGATATCAAAACCGAAATCGATATAGAAGGAAAAACAAGGTTCAAGTATGCATTCATGTCCCTGAAAGCATGCATCGATGGGTGGAAGCACCTGCGGAAGGTCGTCGTGGTGGACGGCACACCACATGTTTGGGAAGTACAAAGGTTGTTTGCTAAGTGCCAGCGGACAAGATGCTAACAGCCGCGTATTCCCCATTGCTTTCGCAGTAGTGGAAAGCGAGAACATAGAATCTTGGTCATGGTTTTTCGAGAGATTATCTACTATTGTAGAAGATGGTTGTGATTTAAGTATGATATCAGATAGGTGCGCAGCAATTTTTGCAGCGAGAGAGAAATGGTATCCACGTGCACACCATGGTATTTGTCTAGTACACCTTCAGCTTAACGTGCAGGATAAGTTTAAGGGTAAACAACAAAAGGCTATGGTTGGCAGAGCAGGAGAAGCGTTCAGAGTTTAACGAGATCATGGAGCTTATTAAACTTACGGATTGGAAATGTTGGGATTATTTGGAGAAAATCGAGAAGAAGTTATGGACACATTCACATTTCAAAGGGGAGAGATTTAGCGTGATGACTTCTAACGCTGCTGAATCGTTGAACAAAGCTCTTCTGCCAGCTCGTGATAGTCCTATAATGGCATTGTTTGAGTTCATTCGCCGGATGCTGTGTAGATGGTATGTGAGCAGGCGCCGCGATATCAGTAAGATGAAGGGAAATGTACCCGATAAAATCGAGAAAATTCTGGTTGAACAGCTAGTGCTGTCAACGGGCCTTCTGGTTTTCCCATGTTCCACTTGGATATTCGAAGTTACGCATAAGCCAACTGGATTCGGTTTCACCGTTGATCTGGAAGAACGAACCTGCACTTGCCTCGAATTCCAGATGCTTGGTTTGCCATGCCGACACGCCATTGCTGCTGCTTCTTTCTGTAATATGCAGTACATCATGTATGTTTGCAAACACCAAGTCAAAGAAACATGGGCTGCAACTGTTCAGGGTATCATACTTCCAGTTCCGGATCCAAAGGATATTCAAGTGCCAGCAGAATTACTAAAGGTTGATCTTTATCCACCAATGACCAAAAGAACGAAGGGAAGGCCCGGAATCAAATGTAAACTGTCGGCCGGAGAGGTTCCGGTAAGACTGCAGCTTAGAACTTTAACTAATATATCAGTAACCCATAGTACATGTTCCAATTATATAAACTTTGTCGTTTACAGCAGGGAGCGAGTAAAAAGAATAAGCCGAACAAGTGCTCCAATTGTTTTAAGGAAGGTCACAAGAAGACTACATGCAAAGAACCGAAGTCCTGAACGCTAGGAACTTTTTTTTTGGGAACAACGTCGTACCTATTTTCGATATGCTTTTATTTTGTAACTACAATGAACCGATTTTTGGATATGCTTGATATTTTGGATATGCTTGTGGGATGATTAACGTAATTTGTAGTGATCGTTCTTCATTATTTAGAGTCTAGGATAAAGGGTATAGCGTGTCGAGTTAAGAGTACAGAGTATAGGGTATAGGCTATAGGGTATATGGTTTAGAGGTATAGGGTTCAGAGGTATAGGGTTTAGAGTTTCGTGACTATGGTTCAGGGTTTAGGGTATAGGGTTTAGGGTCTATGGTTAAGGGTTTAGGGTTTAGGGTAATATGTATGACATTTTATTCATTTGGAATAGGTAATCATTAGGAGCCACTCTTTCGTCA
Organism: Brassica carinata; assembly: GCA_016771965.1. Classification (NCBI taxonomy): domain Eukaryota; kingdom Viridiplantae; phylum Streptophyta; class Magnoliopsida; order Brassicales; family Brassicaceae; genus Brassica; species Brassica carinata. The sequence goes on from CM028688.1 coordinate 37,908,004, forward strand.
TATACATCCCCCGATTGATAAAGTAATGCATTATTGTTGTAATATGTATGACGTTTTAGTCATTTGCGCTAATTACAAACCTCGACATCAGTTGTAATAGGTAATCATTAGGAGCCACTCTCTCGTCATATACATCCCCTGATTGATAAAGTAATGCATTATTGTTGTAACTTATGGTGTACAAATATATCTATAAGCTGTACCAATATATCTATAAGGTGTACCACGAGTAAGAATAATGTGTACGCAGCTGATCGTACTTAATACCTTATGGTTGTGATACATATTATGGTTGTGATACATATTTGTTGTGATACATATAAATATTGTTGTGTTGTAGTTCAGGGAATAGGGTTTCGACTCGAGGAGAGGGTGATGTCTTGCATATTTGCATTATTTTATCCATTCATCTATATGCATTTTGATCATTTAGACTAGGATTTAGGCATTTTTAGGTCCATGTTGCATTCATTTGTCTTTATTAGGTGTTGGAGTACCACATGGAGTTCTTGGAGATGTTTGGTGCAATTGAAGCTCAAGAGAGAAGTTGGAGCGACCTATTGGAGGTCTGGAGCGACCTATTGGAGCGAGGGCATGAGGTCGCTGCGATAGGCGATAAAGCAAGCTGTTGGAGTGAGGTCTGGGAGCGATGCCTTCAAGTCGCTCCAGCCTTAGAGCGATCCCTCCAGGTCGCTCGCTCTTTTCACCCACGAACACACGAAGAAGACCCTGGAGCGACCCACCAGAGCTTACTCCATCGAGGTCGCCCCGAGCCCCGAGCGACGTGCTGGAGCGACGTGCATAGGTCGCTCCGCGTCTTATGGTTGCCGAATTTTAACCTTTCAAGGACCTTTTTGCAATTTGTTATGCTCGTTTTTTAGATCCAAAAACCTAAACTTAAGTACCTTGTAAGCCATTTCAGGCGGATCTATCTTTTACACTTGGTAAACATCAAAAACATATTGAAAAAGTTCATCTTTTGGATCTTTAATTCTTGTGTTCTTATTGTTCTTGTTGATTATTTGTTTTCAATCTTCTACACGATTAATCTTCTATCCAACATGGGTTTAAGAATAATCATGGAGATTAGTGAGTAATCCTCTTTTGAATTCATGGATTAGGAGATTAAGGGTGATTAGGCTAGATCTAGGATGTTTTAGTGTAGATCATTCTTATTCCTTGCTAGTAGAGTATTCATAATGCATCTTCTGAGTTGGCCACTCAAAAGTTGATCTTTAGGCATTTCCCACCCACAAGGTGTTCAATGAAATGCCTGAGATAACTCTCCTAAGCTTTTAACATACTTTACCAAAGACATTTGTTGTTAAAGGTGTTAAGATAGCCAATAGACTTGCTAGTAATGATTGCTTTCATATTATTCAACCAAAGACATTTGATGTTTGAAATGTGTCAGCAAATGAACATTCATCTAGACATAGAGTTTGTTTATGTTTGTGTCTAAGCTTAAGGTTGATAGCTTGATTGATCATTTGCCATCTTTAGTTTGAAACTTGATCACCCAAGATCTAATTCCTATACCCATGAGTTCCCTTTTATCATATCAAAGAAAGCTTCCTCTTTTATTGCTTATTTGTTCTGTTATTGCATTCTATCATTAGCAATATTTTAAAACCATCCAAATTATCGGTTGCACTTAGATTAAGTAGGTACTTGCATTCTTGGTGCTTTGAATCCCTCAGAACTGGTTCGACATTCACTCATACTACAACATTTGCCTTATGAGCCTTGAAAACTCCTAACATCAAATTGGCGCCTACAAATTCTGAGTAGATTTAAACATTGAGATTTAGTCACTTGCTTGAGACTAAGTCGCTTTTTTCTTTATCTTGTTACTGATTCTCCATCTTCATTTCCTTGGCATTTCAGGTGTATGAACTTGAGGAGTAGAGGCACAACAAACCTTGTTCCAAGAGTTGAAGACATTAGAGCATTTGAAAGGGAAACTAAGAAGGAGACAAGCGTAAGAGCAACAGCTCACTTGCAGAGGTTGGATACGACATGGAAAACTTACCACAAGGTGGAAATGTGAACGGTCAAGGTGCTGACAACCCTCCACCACAAGGGCCACAACACCCACAGAGACCAGCTCGAGCCATTGAACCTATGACCGCCTCTAACATTCATGGGCATAGGTTAGAATCAGAGCACTAGCTGTGGAAGCCAACAACTTTGAGGTCAAACCAGACTCCTCAACGTGATCGAGAACAACAAGTATCATGGCTTGGCTGTAGAGGACCCATTCATCACTTGGACAAGTTTGACAGCTACTGGGTTGTCAAAACCAATGGTGTCTCGAGGATGCTTTCAAGCTCAAGCTATTCCCTTTCTCTTTGGGGATAAGGCTGGGAGAAGTCTTTACCAGAGACTCTATCACCACCGGGATGACTGCAAAGAGCATTCTTGGAAAAGTTCTTCTACCTCAAGAACTGCAAAGCTGAAATGAAATTTCAAGTTTTCAACAGAAGAACTTGGAAGGATTCAGTGAAGCTTGGGAGAGATTCAAGAGCTATCAAGCTCAATGTCCACACCATGGTTTCTCCAAGGAAAGCTTGCTTAGCACATTCTACAGAGGGGCTCTTCCTAAGTACAGAGCCAGGTTGGATACTGCAAGTAATGGGTTTTTCTTGGGGAGAACTGAGGAAGATGCAGAGGAGCTAGTTGACAACATGGTGAAAAGTGACGAGTTCACAAGCACTACGTGCTGCGTAAACTGATGATAAACAGACAAGGAAGGAGCTAAAGGCTCTGCAGGAGAAGATAGACATACTCATTGCTGATAAAGCTACACAAGAGCAGTTGAACTTTGTTGGAAACAAAAACCAAGAGGCACCACCTGCAGTTAATGAGGTTGATGGGCTGGAAGGGCAAGAAGAGCTGTGTTTCATCAACAACAATGGTAGTTGGTACAGGAAAGAGCCTAATTTTCAGTACAACAACTACCCACAGAGATCTAATCCCAACAACCAACAAGGAGGCTACCAGCCCAAGAGCAACTACAACCAGCAGAGTGGTAACCAGCCTAGGAACAATCAGCAAAGCAACTATCAGCCTCAGCAGAACCCTCCTCCTGGCTTCCCTAGCAAAGGAAACCAATCTTCTCAACAACAGGCTAATCCTTCTAGTTCTACTCCTCAGGAAAGCAGCACTGACACTCTACTGAAACAAATCCTGGAATCACAGACTAGAAGTGAGAAGCATGTTGGATATGAGTTGAAGAATCTCCATAACAAGATTGATGGAAGCTACAATGATCTCAACAACAAGTTCAGGGCTTTGAGAGCCAGTTTGCTGCCATGAACACTCAGCAAAATCGCCGCAAGGTTCTCTACCTGGAAAATCTGAGCAAAACCCAAAGGAGGCAATGAAAGCTGTTACCCTCAGGAGTGGAAAGCAGTTACCTCCTAGGACTCTCACCAAGGATGCTGAGAAACAAGGTGAGGGGGTTGCCATCAACATGGATGATGATGAGGTAGTGATTGTGGATGAGAAAACCAATGATGAGATCTTGGAGAAGATTGTGGAAGCCAAGGGTAAGGGAAAGGTTGGAGAAGAAAAGAGAACTGAGAAAGATGGTGAAGATCCTGCTCCAGCAAATGAGAAGCCTTTTGTTCCTCCTCCTTATGAACCCAAACTCCCATTCCCTGGAAGATTCAAGAGGCAGCTGCTAGAGAAGTACAAAGCTCTGTTTGAGAAGCAGATGAGTGAAATTCAGGTCACAATGCCTATCATTGATGCTTTCATGCTGGTTCCTCAATACAGTAAGTTCCTGAAAGATGCTGTAGCTGCAAAGAAGAAAGAAATGGAGGGAATGATGATCCTTACTCATGAGTGCAGTGCCATCATTCAGAGGCTTGATGTTCCAAGAAAGCTTGAGGATCCGTGATGCTTCACACTACCTTGTGCTATCGGACCTATGGTATTTGAGAGGTGTCTCATGATTTGGGAGCTAGTGTCAGCCTGATGCCTTTATCTGTGGCAAAGAAGCTTGGATTCACTCAGTACAAGAAGTGTAGACTCTCTCTAGTTCTGGCTGATCGTTCAGTGAAGTACCCTGTGGGTATCTTGGAGGACCTTCCTGTGAAGGTTGGAAATTGTGAGATCCCTACAGACTTTGTGGTGCTTGAGATGGGGGAGGAAGCTCAAGATCCCTTAATCCTTGGAAGGCCTTTCTTAGCCACAGCAGAGCTATTGTTAATGTGAAAGAAGGCAAGATTGATCTCCATTTGGGTAAAGGGCACATCCTCCATTTTGACATCAAGGAGGTAATGAAGAAACCTACTACTCAAGGGCAAGTCTTCTACATTGAAGAGATGGATGCTCTTGCTGATGAGCTCCTTGAAGAGTTATCACTAGAGGACTCTCTACAACATGCTTTGACCATAGAGAAAGAGGTTGTAGTGATTGAGAATGTGGAGAGTGCTGCTTATGGGATGATGCTGGATTCACACAAGGGTTTGCTAGTGAGGAACAGTATGAGGAACTGCCACAAGTGGTTCAAAAGAAGCTTCACGCCAACAAGAGAGCGCCCAGCAAGATGACTGAGCGAGCTTAAGACACCTAAGGTGGAGCTTAAACCCCTTCCCCATGGTGTAAGGTATGCATTCCTTGGCCCTAATGAGACTTATCCTGTCATTGTGAGTAGTGAACTTATGAAACTGAGCTTCGAACTTTTAAAAGCACTTAAAAGATTTAGAAAAGCAATAGGTTACTCACTAGATGATATCAAAGGGATATCACCCTCTTTGTGCATGCATAGGATACATCTAGAGGATGAATCAATGACTTCTATTGAGCATCAAAGAAGGTTAAATCCTAACCAAGGATGTTGTAAAGAAGGAGATTCTTAAACTTTTAGATGCTGGTGTGATCTACCCTATCTCGACTCTAAATGGGTATCTCCTGTGCATGTTGTCCCAAAGAAAGGTGGTATCACTGTAATTAAAAATGACAAGGATGAATTGATACCAACCAGAACCATCACAGGTCATAGAATGTGCATTGATTACCAAAACTGAATTCTGCATCTAGGAAAGATCATTTTCCATTACCATTTATTGATCGATGCTTGAAAGACTTGCTAATCACCCATTCTATTGCTTTCTTGATGGGTATTCAGGATTCTTCCAGATACCCATACATCCCAATGATCAAGAGAAAACGACATTCGAAGGATGCCATTTGGGCTATGTAATGCTCCAGCCACCTTTCAAAGGTGCATGATGTCAATTTTCTCTGATCTAATTGAGGATGTTGTGGAGGTGTTCATGGATGACTTCTCTGTCTCACGGATCTTCGCTTTCTGCTTGTTTGTCAAATCTATGCAGGGTCCTACAGAGATGTGAAGACACCAACCTCGTGCTGAACTGGGAGAAGTGCCACTTCATGGTTAAAGAAGGGATTGTGCTGGGACACAAGATCTCAGAGAAAGGAATTGAGGTAGACAAGGCAAAGATTGATGTGATGATCAGTTTGGCTCCTCCAAAGACAGTGAAAGACATCAGGAGTTTCTTGGGGCATGCTGGCTTCTATAGAAGGTTCATCAAGGATTTCTCCAAGATTGCCGCACCACTCACCAGACTGCTTTACAAGGAAGAGATCTTTCTCTTTGGTCAGGAATGTCTAGAAGCTTTCAAGAAGCTGAAGAGTGAGCTTGTGAGTGCTCCCATTGTCCAACCACCTGATTGGGATCTCCCTTTGAGATCATGTGTGATGCTAGTGACTATGCTGTGGGAGCTGTTTTGGGGCAGAAAAAGGATGGCAAGTCTCATGTGATCTACTATGCAAGCCAAACCTTGAATGATGCTCGATGAAGTATGCCACAACCGAGAAGGAAATGCTGGCCATTGTCTTTGCATTTGAGAAATTCAGAAGCTACTTAGTGGGGTCAAAGGTTATTGTCTACACAGATCATGCTGCTTTGAGACACCTTTTGGCAAAGAAAGATGCAAAACCCAGGCTTTTGAGGTGGATCCTTTTGCTTCAAGAGTTTGATTTAGAGATCAGGGACAAGCCAGGAGTTGAGAATGGTGTAGCTGATCACTTGTCCAGGCTGAAAATAGAGTGTGGCATCCCCATTGATGAGAGACTTCCTGAAGAACAGATCATCGCCATTGGAGCAGTGATTGCAGCCTGTGAAACCGCGAAAGCTTGAAGAGGTTAAGGCTACTGAAGAGAAAGAACCTTGGTATGCTGATTTGGTGAATTACTTAGCCACAGGAAAAGAACCTTTGAATCTTGTGGGCTATGCCAAGAAGAAGTTCTACAGGGATGTGAAGAGGTACTACTGGGATGAGCCTTACCTCTACATTCTCTGCAAGGATCAGCTTTATAGGAGAGTGGTTGCTAATGAAGAAGTTGATGGGATTCTTACACACTGTCATGGATCATCCTATGGAGGCCACTTTGCTACCTTCAAGACAGTTGCAAAAGTGTTACAAGCTGGATTCTGTGGCCACACATGTTCAAGGATACACAAGACTTTGTTTCAAGGTGTGATTCATGCCAAAGAAGAGGAAACATCACCGAAAGAAATGAGATGCCTCAAAATCCAATCCTTGAAGTTGAGGTGTTTGATGTGTGGGGTATTGACTTCATGGGACCATTTCCATCATCCTATGGAAACAAATATATCCTTGTAGCTGTTGACTATGTCTCAAAGTGGGTGGAAGCCATTTCAAGTCCCACCAATGATGCTGGAGTTGTAACTAAGATGTTCAAGAGTGTCATCTTTCCAAGGTTTGGAGTTCCAAGAGTTGTGATCAGTGATGGGGGCTCTCATTTCATCAACAAGCTGTTTGAAGGACTTCTCAAAAATAAGGGTGTGAAGCATAAGGTGGCAACTCCTTACCACCCTCAAACAAGCGGTCAAGTTGAGGTCTCTAACAGAGAGATAAAGTCCATTTTGGAAAAGATTGTTGGGGTTACAAGGAAGGATTGGTCAGCTAAGCTGGATGATGCACTTTGGGCTTATAGGACAGCATACAAAACCCCTTTGGGAACCACACCTTTCAACCTTGTGTATGGGAAAGCTTGCCATTTGACAGTGGAACTTGAGTACAAAGCATTATGGGCAGTAAAGTTGCTGAACTTTGACATCAAGAGTGCCAAGGAGAAAAGGTTTCTTCAACTACATGAACTCGATGAGATAAGAATGGATGCTTTTGATAACTCAAGGATCTACAAGGAAAAGACTAAAGCTTTCCATGACAAGAACATTCTGAAGAGAGAGTTCAAAGAGGGAGATCAAGTCCTTCTCTACAATTTTAGGTTGAAGTTGTTTCCAGGGAAGCTCAAGTCGAGATGGTCAGGTCCATTCAAGGTCAAGGAGGTTAAACCTTATGGAGCGATAGTGTTGTGGGGTGCTGATGGAAGAGACTTCACAGTCAACGGCCAGAGGATTAAGCTCTACATGGCTACCACACCTAAGGAAGATGGAACTTCAATCCCACTTTCTGATCCTATCCCAGCCTAACCTTAATGGAGGCAAAGTCAAGCTAGAGACTTTAAACAAGCTCACTTGGGAGGAAGTCCCATGTCTATCTTTGTATATATTATTTTCATCTTTTGATTGCAGGTGAGTAAAAAAAAAAAAAAGTGTGGAGACTGGCCAGAGAACGACCATCAGAGCGACCTCCGGCAGCGACGTGCATGGGTCGCTCCAGCGCAGAGCGAGGTCGTGGAGCGACACCCCAGGGTCGCTCGGCTTTCGACTGCTTGGAGAACCGAAGCAGGGCTCGGAGCGACGTCCTGGAGCGAGGGGTGAAGGTCGCTCCAGGTGGGAGCGAGGTCGCCACAGCGACTGTCTCACGTCGCTCGGCTGTCGACCGCTTCTTGAAGCGAGGAAGCAACCCGGAGCGACCCCCAGCGACCACCTCACGTCGCTCCACGACTGGTTCAGGTAAGTTTTCTACACTCGATTCCGGTTCAATTCAATTGAACCGGTCCCAATTTGCCCAAACCAAACCGGTCGACCAACCTACCCCCCCCTATCCATCGATTTTCACCCCCTCACCTTCACTCATCCTCCCATTTCCCCTCATATTCTCTCAAACTCACTCACACCAAATTCCCCATAACTTCCTAGATTCTCAACCAAATCACCTGATTCTTGTTTCCAATCCAAGCTTTCGCCCCTATAGTCTATTCCCCCTCACCCTTTCGCCATTTCCTTCCATCAAAAGCAAGGTATTGTGTTTTTAAATTCAATTTCGTAGGTCCATGAACCCTAGAATTTCAAAATCGAAATTTGGACCTTTTCTTGCTTAATTATGGTGAAATAGACTAGGGAAAGCTTGTATATCATGTTGGGTTGGTCATTTCATTGTGAAATTGAGTTTAATTTGAACTTTTGCAAATTAGGGTTCATGGATTTGGGGATTTTCGAATTTTGATCTAAGGTGTTTGTGATTGATATGGCTCTGCTATGGTGTTTAGAAGCTTGATTAATGAACCTCCTCATGCTAGAACCACTTTGATCATTGAATTTTGCATAGATTGTAACTTTCATATCTTGAAAAGTTTGAGAAGTGTGATTCTTTGCTATTGGTTCAGCTTATTGGTGCTAAATGTGTAGAGAAAGTCGCATTGAATTATCTTGATTCGGTTCGCAAACTGATACCCTTTCAAAGCTTTGAATTTCTCAGGTACAAATGGTTAGGACGACCAAAGGAAAGCTGGATGCCAAGAAGCAAACGGTTGAGAAAGCTGTAGCTTCCGCACCCACTGGCTCAGGAACAGAAAGGACTTCTAGACAGCAAGCTCTGGCTGCTAAGAAGTCAAAAGAGCAAGAGAAGAAAGCAGGAAAAAGTGTTGCAGTTCCCACCAATGAGGAGAGTGAGGCTGAAAGTGAAGATGAGCAAGTCCCTCAAAAGAAAGCCAAGTTGTCCAAAGGGAAAGCAATAGCTGTTGATAGGGACAGAGAGAAGACACCATCAGTTGAGGAGCTGTATGATCACTTGATGAAGGGTGTCGCCTGGACTCCAACGAGGTTTGCTGACCTCGATTTGCTGAAGGAGTTGGGTTTGGAATCTGACATTGAGGCAATGCTGGGATATTTGAAGTTGCCAAAGCTCCTTACCATGGCTCACCCTACATACAAGGACGTCTCCTGCCAGTTCTTATCTTCACTTGAGGTCACTTACCATGACACACAGCATGTGAGGCAAGGGTGGGGCAAAATCAAGTTCAGCGTCCATGGAAGAGTCTACAACATGAGCTTCAGAGATATTGGGAGACCATGGGATTCCAAGACCTGGAAGACTCTATTCTTCCCAAATGTGAAGGCCTTCCGAGGGAGTTATGGAAACTGATCACCGGAAACAGACACTGCACCGGGAGTGACAAGAACTCACATATCCGACATCCATCTGTGCGCTACCTTCATAGGATGCTGGTCCATGCTTTCTACCCGCGAAAGCAACATGGCAGCTGCACTGAGGATGATCTTCGCCTTCTTTGCCCAGCTATATCACCTTATACCACTCCTGGAGTCTTGCCTCTTCCGAGCCATGACATCTACGCTACCTTTGGGATGGTCGGTTTCTTCGTGAGTCGTCTCGAGCATTACAGGGATTGGGCCTGGTACACCAAGGATCCTGATCCGAAGATTGGTATTGGTGGTATGATCACACCACTTCTTGAGTTCCTGGGAGTCAGCTTGGGAAAAGATGCAGCTGGTCCTAGTTTCATTGATGCTACTTACCTGAGGATCACTACATACTTCAGCGGAAAGCACGAAGGGAGCTATGTCTACCACTACTACCTGCGTGGACAGCCAGCTGAGGTACTCCTTCCGAACAGAACCTTGACCAGTTTAGAGAGGCCTGGAGCTATCAGTTTCGACATTGCTCACGGAAACTTCTTTCGTGACCATGGCCCCCTTGAACCGATGACTGTACCGAAGAGAAGAAGTGCTGCAACCAGACATGATACATCAGGGACTTCATCAGCAGCAGCGGCGTCAGATGAACCTATCTATGGGCCTCCGCGTTACTACTTCAAGCCACACGACGGAGTCATACCCCCTGGTGCCCTTCGTGACGCCCATGATCATATTGATAGGCTTCAGAGATGGAACAAGGCTCAGGACAGAACGATAGAGAAGCTCAAGGAAAAGTGCAAGGCGCTCAGCAAGACAGTGAAAAAGCAGGCTAAGACTTCAGCCAAGTTCATGAAGAAGGTGGCTGATGTCTTGACCAGGGGAGGAATAGCGGGTTGTAGCTCAGCAGACTTCGACTTTCCGGACGTTTCAGCTATGCAGCCTCGACCCCAGCCTGAAGAGCTTGGTTTCCCTCTCACCGCTAGACAGCTCCAGCGCAAGAACAGGAACCCACCCATCAAACCATCCACCTCAGGAAACAAATCGCCCTCCCTCGCCTCCAGTGATGAAGATATTGAGATTGAGGAAGTCGAGAGCCAACCACAGTACGCAGACTACTACCCAGCACCAGGTGGCTACTACACCTCTTTCCCACCAAACTATGACGAGGATGAGCCGTCTACCTTCACGCGATCCCCATAGGAGGTACCTTCGCTTACCATTGTACATACCATTTTTCTTTACATTTTAGATTGCTTTTGGGTATCTCTCTCAACTTAACAACACAGAGACTGTGTGACTTAAGTTTGGGGGAGGTACCAAGTATTTGATCATGTTTGCTTTGATGTTTTTGCATTGAGTCTTGCATTGTGCATATAAAAAAAAATGAAAAATTCGAAAAAAATACAAAAGAATCATTTAGTAGCATCATTTGCATTGTTAGGAGAGTCTAGAGCATATAGGCTGCATTCACTTGCATTGGGAGCAATGATTTAAAATGCCTTGTAAAGAACACCACTTTGTGCCTGAGTAGTTTATGCACCTCTCTAAAAGCTTGTATGTTTCGAGCCTTGAAAGCTCTTCACGAAACTCATTGATTGCTGAAACTCGGTCTTTGAAGCCAACTTCAACCCTAATTGAACTGAATTGAACTTAATGCATCTTGCTCATGGTCTCTTGTGTACTGAATTATGGCTATACACACTTGAGTTGTCACACCTTTTATACAAATCTCTTTGACAACCTCTAGTGGTAGACCACACCCAAAACCCGTTCCTCCTTTTAAGCTTTCATTGATTGATGAGTGAGGCCTTTTTCGGAAAGTCTTACATGTGCATAATGTTGAGAGTATTGGGAACGACAATTCTTGGTCTTCATTCTTGCTAGATTAGACACACTATTATCTAGCATTAGGATGGGGGTGAGTGTTGTAAATTTTGATTTGGGAATTTTGAAAAGGTTGAAGGAAAAGAATGAACTCTTTGTACTTAATTGACTAACTTTTATGGGATAAGAAGAGAAGCCTCTAGCTCAAGTTTGTAAAAAGTTTTGGCCCCCAAATAAGAAAAAAAAAAAAGAAAAAAAAAAAAAAGAGAAAGGGAATAAAGAAAAGGGGCTAGCAAGTTAGTACGAGCTAAGAGGCTATAAAATTTGGTAAATCCCTTGTTAAAAAAAAAAAGAGTTTTGTGTTGAGAAATATTCTTGAGTATCTTGGGTGAGAGATGTGAGTTGGGTTTGGTATTGAGAAATGAATTTGTAACATATATGTTTGGGAAAAGGGTAGAACAATGGAGACCGAGCATTGTATGCATGAGTTGATCCCTTTCTTAGATATATTATGTGCAATGTCAAGGCTACTTGTCTTGAGAGAACCACCTTGAAAATCACTTGTTTTGAAACTCTTGTCTCACTTGAATAAAAAGCCTTCCCTTACCCAAATGATTTGGACCAATTGACCATTTGCAAGAACTCACTTTTGCTGTACTTAATGAACATGAGAGTTGGCTGATTTGATTGTGTGATTGCATGAATGTGAGCATAGGGGCAAAAAGAGCTAAGATAGGCCTTGAGAAGCTAGAGAATTAAAAGAGAAGGTGTGATCATGTTGGCTTAAATGTTGGATTAATTCCAAAGTGTGTTTCTTTTGGCTATGAGCTCCACCTTCAAACCTCTTCCCCTATAAGTTCTAGAAAGTTCACTTGAGGACAAGTAAAAGAACAAGTTTGGGGGAGTTGATGTCTTGCATATTTGCATTGTTTTATCCATTCATCCATATGCATTTTGATCATTTAGACTAGATTTAGGCATTTTAGGTCCATGTTGCATTCATTTGTCTTTATTAGGTGTTGGAGTACCACATGGAGTTCTTGGAATGTTTGGTGCAATTGAAGCTCAAGAGAGAAGTTGGAGCGACCTATTGGAGCGAGGGCATGAGGTCGCTGCGATAGGCGATAAAGCAAGCTGTTGGAGTGAGGTCTGGAGCGATGCCTTCAAGTCGCTCCAGCCTTAGAGCGACCCCAGAGCGACCCTCCAGGTCGCCGCTTTTCACCACGAACACACGAAGAAGACCCTGGAGCGACCCACCAGAGCGACTCCATCGAGGTCGCCCCGAGCCCCGAGCGACGCGGCTGGAGCGACGGCATAGGTCGCCCGCCTTATGGTTGCCGAATTTTAACCTTTCAAGGACCTTTTGCAATTTGTTATGCTCGCTTTTAGATCCAAAACCTAAACTTAAGTACCTTGTAAGCCATTTCAGGCGGATCTATCTTTTACACTTGGTAAACATCAAAAACATATTGAAAAAGTTCATCTTTTGGATCTTTGATTCTTGCGTTCTTATTGTTCTTGTTGATTATTTGTTTTCAATCTTCTACACGATTAATCTTCTATCCAACATGGGTTTAAGAATAATCATGGAGATTAGTGAGTAATCCTCTTTTGAATTCATGGGTTAGGAGATTAAGGGTGATTAGGCTAGATCTAGGATGTTTTAGTGTAGATCATTCTTATTCCTTGCTAGTAGAGTATTCATAATGCATCTTCTGAGTTGGCCACTCAAAAGTTGATCTTTAGGCATTTCCCACCCACAAGGTGTTCAATGAAATGCCTGAGATAACTCTCCTAAGCTTTTAACATACTTTACCAAAGACATTTGTTGTTAAAGGTGTTAAGATAGCCAATAGACTTGCTAGTAATGATTGCTTTCATATTATTCAACCAAAGACATTTGATGTTTGAAATGTGTCAGCAAATGAACATTCATCTAGACATAGAGTTTGTTTATGTTTGTGTCTAAGCTTAAGGTTGATAGCTTGATTGATCATTTGCCATCTTTAGTTTGAAACTTGATCACCCAAGATCTAATTCCTATACCCATGAGTTCCCTTTTATCATATCAAAGAAAGCTTTCTCTTTTATTGCTTATTTGTTCTGTTATTGCATTCTATCATTAGCAATAGTTTAAAACCATCCAAATTATCGGTTGCACTTAGATTAAGTAGGTACTTGCTTTCTTGGTGCTTTGAATCCCTCAGAACTGGTTCGACATTCACTCATACTACAACATTTGCCTTAGGAGCCTTGAAAACTCCTAACATCAGAGGGTTTGGGGTTTAGGGTAGAGGGATTAGGGCTTAGGGATTAGGGACAATTAGGTATGAAAATCTGTCCCCATAATGCCAGAATTCCCTCTATTAATCCTCCCACAAGAGCTTCAAGTGTTAGTAGTGGAACGCGTCGCACACAACTCCTTTGTGGATCTTTATAGACTCAGCTACTTGCATATCGCAGGTGTTGGCATATGGTGTTGAGGTGTACCTCAAAACAAATATGGTGTACGCGCTCTGTATACGTAATACATTATGTTTGTAATACATTTTGATTGTACACCATCCAGTTTTGCCATCATTTCTTAATACATTTTCATTGTACAAAATACAGTTCTTAAAACCGAATACAAAACATAGAGTTGCCTAAATTTTTTGAAAATATTACATATAGTACTTAATACCGAATACAAAACATAGAGTTGCATAGAGTTATATAGTTAACCGCTTTCCAAATTGATGCGACCGCTTCTCTCCTGTGAAGTGAAAGGTCTGCCTCAACGCCCTCAATCCTATGTGGTTCACCAATAAGAGGTTCATCACCTGGAAGAGCCAGAATCTCCCTTTGAAGAATGAGTGTTTGATAGATAAAGTTGGGGAGAACAATTTTCTTGTCGGCTTCAGAGTCACGACACATCTCGACGACCTGGTCATAAACCAACCTACCAAAGTCTACGACCTTGTTTCTTACAAACGCGAAGAGAAAACGCAGACGTTTCTTGATCATTGCATCAACATGAAAACCAGGGAGCCAGTTAAGCTCACAGAGTTTGTAGAGGCAGAGATACTGTGGTAAGAGATATGTTAGCGAGAATGTCTCCTACCGAGGGAAGCGACCAGCGGTTAAGAACGAAATGGCTTGCGATAGATCGGCATTCTCCCATGGGTGAGACTGTTCCACTAAAGGAGTCATAAAGAGTTGATTTATAACGACGGGGTCGAAATTGAAATGGCGTCCCCCAATATAAACGCCGTCTTCGGCACTATATAGGTTGGAGATGCATTCCCTAACTACTCGTGGGCAGAAAGGCCGAACATGCAATACAGTGTACATCCATCCAAGATTATCGACTATTGTGCGAGCTTCAGCAAAAGCCGGATCATCTAACACTAACATTCCCTGAACTAAAAACCCTCGTATGCATAATTGTTAATACTTACGAAAGCTTGCTTCAGTTACATGCCTCATAGACCATGGGTTTGGTACTGGTGGGCCGGTGATAAAGAACCCCCGACTTGCCTCAAGGCGAGATTCAAATGTCATAAAGCGAGGCTCTTCATCCCCATCCTCAGATGAGGAACTTGATAGGTTCGGACTTGGGCTTTGGTATTCACGATTCCGGCAACGATTGGACGCAGATGACGAAGACGCCATCTTTAGGGTTTTTTTTTTGTTTCTTTTTTTACTGGAACGAGAAGATAAGGAAGATGACTAGAAAAAAATACAGTTTTCAAGTGGAGATAGTGGAAATCGAGCACTCAACCGTCACGTCGGTCATTCTACACAATTAATGAAAAATTGCACGCAACCAAACCTACTAATTACTGCACTTTGGGCCAAATATGTGACAAACAACTAAATTAGGCCCAAAATGGTATCCACTATCGGGGTTAATTTAAAACCCAAGCGGTGTACAAAATTAAAAGCCGATTTGCTGTGTAATTATAATTTTCTTCTATATCCAACCAACTAAATAAGATATAGCCGTTGGGAATTTACGAAAAAGACAATGTAGCCGTTCAATTAGAAAATATCCGTTACGAGTTTTACCTATTTAAGAAGGATTACCTCTGTCGTACTCTAATTGTAAGAATTCCCAATCTTTCTTCCAAAACTGATTCAAACTGATATTTTTCTAAATGACGGATATGGCTGATCCCTACTATGCGGAGATGAAGCAGCACAAGCGGGAGGCTGACTGGCTCCATGTAGCGTTGTGTATGCCAACTACTGCATCCCAACGAAATGCACTTGCGGTGGAGCTATCACGGTCAATACTGACAAAAGAGGAAGAAACTACTATGTATGAAAAGTTTATGAGGTTAGATTCTCGTAATTTCTGCCTAATCGATTACAGATAACTTTTCAGGGTAACAAACCTTGTAATTTTTTCCTTTTAGTACGACGGGTTGCACACCCGACATGACTGCCTTGCCGCTATTGAGGAGGAGCTCAAGGAGTTAAAGAGTCAATCACGATTCTGAGGTCTCGCTCCGCCCGTAGCTGCAATATGAGATTGTGCAAATGCGTGGGATATCGACGAGCTTAAGAAATTATGTTATTGCTGATCTTATGTTATCTTCAATTCGAAATTATGTTGTGTTAAATGTCATGGTGTAATGTAGTTGAAGTTAAATCGATCTCCTTAAATAAAATATGTTCTATGTCATATATGTCCTCAAACACATTATGCACCTTGGGTATTTGTGTGGTGTGCAGATTTTTATCGATGGTATACATCTATTTACCGAACACATTATGTTGTATGACAGTAATACTGAATATTGACATTATGGGATATACTGCAATCCGTTATGCATGTATGCCAGTAATCAATGATTATCTAACAAATTCCTACTTAGCGTGGAGCGGTTCATTTAATGTTCATCGAGTTGACAAATTCCAACTTAGCTATCATACTGTTTAAAGTAGACACACCAAGTTACGCACAGGTGCGGTTACCGAGTAGAATTAATTGCCTTAACTAAAGCGCCGCTCTGCGTTACGAGTAGAATTCATTACGGTCAATAGTAATTTAAAGGGGATCTCAAGCTTTAGTCCTTTCATTGCCATCTCATCACAAATATCTAAACTTCCTTTCTACGCTTGTTAACATGGTATCACGGATCAAGCAAGGCTCCATGAGCGTTCCCAAATACGAGGAACTCTCCTCAGTCATCCTATCATGAAGAAAAAGGGCGAGCAGTATCTGATAAAAATCACTATCGACGGACTAAAGAAAGAGATCCGTGGCGGTTTGGAATCAACAGAGTTTCCGGCCTTGATCACTCTTTCAAGAGGCGCCAATGTTGAAGATATTCTGGAGAAGGAGAAGAAGAAGAGGAGGCTGAACAGCCCCGAGCGGAAGAAAAGGAGGCTGAACAGATTCGCGGACCTGGAAGATGAATGGATTTTCGACGACACCACCAGAATACGTGACAGCGAAGACGGCGACGACGGCGACGACGAAGATAGTGACGACGAAGACAGCGACGAGGAAGAGAGTGACTCCGACTGGTCATATCTTGGAGAGAAGACTGTTGTCTGGCGATGGCGGGTCGGGCTCCGTCTCGATCACAGTCCCTCGCCTGGTTGGTCGCTGAATCAACCGCGCCCGTATCTGGCTCCGTCGATGACTCCCGCCTCGGTAGTTGTTAAATAAATAAGATCTTCTATTTTATTAGAATATGTTTGCTGTTCAGATGGTTGTTATTATTCTTTCATCTAAGAATTATTATTATGAAAGGTGAGCGTCTCATGCATAGAAGTAGTCATGCACACCGCTTTTCGTGACAGAATTATGAACTTTCTGGTCCATATAACAAGAAAATATCAAACTTTGTGTAACTTTAGTCTAAGGGGAATTATTATTATAAGGGGTGTACGTCTAATGCATAGAAGTAGTAATGCACACCAGCATTCGTGACAGAATTATGAACTTTCTGGTCCATATACCACAAACATATCTAACTTTATGTAACTTTAGTCTAAGGGGAATTATTATTATAAGGGGTGTACGTCTCATGCATAGAAGTAGTAATGCACACCGGGTCCAGACCTGATGGTTGCACAAATACGTACATTATTTACAAATACGTACATAAGATCTTGTGCGAAAGCGTGTCTCACTTAAAGGGGTAAATGAAGCGTTGCGAGCTCTTCGGAAATTGGGTTTCTATAAAGATCCTGAAGGATCGCAACTGTTAGTCTCTATATATGTAATTCAACACTACTTGGGTATGTTCTGATTTCTCCCAAAAACGCCAGAATTCCCGATACTAATGCTCTCCACAGAGATTCAGGCTTTAGTAGTGGAAAGCGTGGCACATAACTGTTTTACAGACCTTTATAGACTCCGCGTGACCTGCAAGTCGATGCACGCATTGACAGAAAATCGTGGGGTCTATGCTTCGTTCGATTTGTTTAAGCATCCTTGGAACGTGAGGGTCAGAAATAGATTGTTGAGAAGATGATTTAGGGAGGGAAATCCAAGTACTCTATACATCAAGGGTGTTGAGTATTTCTTCGAACACGGCGTCCGAAGAGGGACTTGCACTTATAAAGAGCGCAGCTGATGCAGGATACGAGAGAGCGTTGTATACCTATGCAACGACAATGAAACTATACCATCAGGATGAGGAATACTTGTCTCGCTTCACAAGAGAATCAGTTACGGAGATTGGAAGGTTGGTTCGAACACAACCTTATTGGCCTTGGGATCATTAGCCAGCTTTCCGAAAAAAGAAGGAAGGGTTCATATCAACATTCATTCCGTTGTTCAACAGTTGCCCTTGTTCTCCTTTAAATCCCAACCGTTGGACTCATTGGGACATTGAGTACACCAAGGCTGAAGACACGTGTAAGTCATGTTTCTGGATTAAAGAGGTTGCTCTTTTCCTACACGACTTTATGCCCTCCACCGGTTTTGCGCACTTTTATCTTTGGGAATAAGGGTTCAGTTGGTTGTTTTTCTTTATGTTTTGACAATGCACACCCTTTAGATTTAAGGAATCTGTTTATGTACGCCATCCGCAACTCGTTTATTTTTTTACAAAAATATATCAATGATGTGCTATAACTATGAATCTGATAGTGTTACGTTTCAAATGTGGTTGGGACAATAACAACATTATTAAACTCACACGTTTTCTCTAATAATTCTGTTTATTTCTTAGTTGGAGTGCATCTTTCTATTCAAGGTGTACGCATGTCAGAATTCAATACTTAAAATATGTTTTCTGTTCAGATGTTCTTTTAATATAAATAGGGCAGCCTTAAGCTTACGACATTCTTAGGTTTGAATGTGGGTGGGACAATAACTTCAGTATTAGACTCACACGTTTTCACTACATACTTCTCTATTAAAGTTGGTAATACGTGTGTTATACATATTTAATACAGAACGAAATCACTTCCCATTTACCCTAAAAGTATGGCAGCTCAAGTTCTCCTGACTCTTCCCAACGAAATTGTGTGCAATATCATTGAGCGTGTCGGAGAGGAATCACTTTACCACCTAGGTGGTTTTGAGGCTGGAAGGCGGGTTGCTTTCGCACGTTGGTTCTTAAAGGCGTCGATGTTTGAGAAATGGTCACCATCGCGACATGCCGAATACGCGAAGGTGGTCAGTTTTGGGCGATGCATCTCAAGTGCGTCAATGCTGGCAACACACGCGCAATCTACCACGAAGGTCTCCTTACGGCACCGATCAGCATAGGACTTCATGCGAGTATTAAAAATTGGAACCAAATGTCCCAAAGCATGACATGTCAACCTTGGCTGTCGGCATATTCAATGTTTGTCTTGGAAAAG
Source organism: Brassica carinata (assembly GCA_016771965.1). Lineage (NCBI taxonomy): Eukaryota > Viridiplantae > Streptophyta > Magnoliopsida > Brassicales > Brassicaceae > Brassica > Brassica carinata. The sequence continues at coordinate 37,926,980 of CM028688.1, forward strand.
ACAAGGAAGCCGCCAAGATTTTTTGGCAGTTCGCATCCTATCACCATGACCTACGATCGGACACGATTGTTGAAATAAGAGAATCCATAGAGTGGCAATTGCAATATTCTGGCACGGTCGACCTGAACATCAACAAATATGGGGAATCTTTCAAGTTTCTGGATGATGTTTTAATCAAGACACCAAGGTGCATTTATGGCCATGATTACCGACGTGAAGACATTTTCGGAGGTTCTTGACCAAACTGCAGGCTATTTTGGATATGCGTCAACATTTCTCATATCCTTTAAAATTATTCGCAGCTATGTCATTCGATTATTTATGGGTTATGTTGTTTCTCGCATATGCTTGTATTTCTCATCTGACTATATATCAGACTAATGTAGTCTGAAATATAAAATGCTTAACATGCTGGTGGTGTGCACCGTAACTACGACGGTTTACATTTGTCAACATACAATACTTACGTTTCATTTTTTGTCGACGGTGTACGCATGTCAAGATATATTAATTGACTACGTGGTGGTATGCAGCTTGGAGATTTTTTTTTGTTATTAGTATCCCATGAGGTCGCAATGATTCATTCACCCCATCTATTTAAAATCCGGAAATTAATAACTAGTTCTTACATTGCTTTCCAAAACCATAATAAAAACAATAATTTTTGCATTGGAAACCGTTCTGCTTTATCGAGAAGACCACAATTCGAAGTAGACGCCCCTTCGTTAATGTCGTTTCATCATGGTTGAAGTCCTTATAAATACAGAGATTTTGACACATACTCCACATCCCTTCATCTTACTACCGGAATCATCAAAAATATCCTAATAATGCCAGAATTCCCGATACTCTGCCTCCCGACAGATCTCCAGGGCTTAGTCATGCGACGCGTGGCACATAACTCCTGCGAAGATCTTTTCAGACTCGGTGCTACTTGCAAGTCTATGCGTGCGTTGACAGACGATGCCGAGGTTTATGCTTCATTGGATATGTTCAGATACCCTTGGAGGATGCCGATGTTTATGCTTCGTCCTCTATTGAGAAGATGCTATCAGGAGGGGAACCCAAGTACTTTTTACATCAAGGGTGTAGAGTTTTTCTACAGACAAGATCGTCACGTAGAGGGCCATGATATGATAAAGAGAGCAGCAGATGCAGGATACTGTTGGGGTCAAAATCGGTCACGACGGAATCAATGACTTAAAGTCTCTAGAAAGTATTTCTTGAAACAAAAGTCTCGGATAATTTGAAAAGAAGTTATACGAGATTTTCTCAATTAGAATATCCACTCTGAGAGATCGGAAGACTACGGGCGCGACGAGAGTCCCGAAAAGATCGGTCCGCCGCCAAGGACATCAAGATTCGATCACCACAAAACCCTAAACAAAAAGAATCTGCCTCGAAACTTGAAGAGGTCGTTCTTCAAACCGTGAGGAACCAGAAAACGATCAAGATATCAAATCAAGCCGCCGCCGAGATCTTCAAAACGCCGTGCTGGCACGGACGCCTGGCGCAGCGGCACCGTCCTGGCACCGGCGCAGCGTCCGCGAGCGACCTGGCGCCGGTGGCGGCACCAACCTGGCGCCCGGCGACAGCGTCCATATGAGCGGCCTGGCGCGGCGGCCGCAGCGTCCGCGAGCGGCCTGGCGCCGGCGGCAGCGTCCGCGAGCGGCCTGGCGCCGGCGGCAGCGTCCGCGAGCGGCCTGGCGCCAGCGGCGGCACCAACCTGGCGCCGGCGGCACCGGCCTGGCGCCCGGCGTACAGCGTCCATAAACCGGCCTGGCGCCGGCGGGCGGCACCCGACCTGGCGCCGGCACCCGACTGGCGCCCGGCGTACAGCGTCCATAAACCGGCCTGGCGCCGGCGAGCGGCCTGGCGCCGGCGGCACCGACCTGGCGCCGGCGGCAGCGTCCGTGAGCTGGCCTGGCGCCGGCGGCACCCGGTCTGGCGGCGGCACCCGACTGGCGCCCGGCGACGCAGCGTCCGCAGCGAGCCGACTGGCGCCGGCGGTGACACCCGACCTGGCGCCGGTGGCGGCACCAACCTGGCGCCGGCGGCGGCACCCGACCTGGCGCCCGGCGACGCAGCGTCCGCGAGCGGCCTGGCGCCGGCGGCACTCGCCTGGCGCCGTCGACGCCCTCGCCCTGGTCTCGGTCCCATCGTGTTCGGTCTGATCCCATCTTGGCTTGTTTGGATCAATCATCATGAGTTTGGGACGATCACGGCTACGAATAAACATCCTTCGACTCGATTGGAATCGTCCTCGATGTTTTACGACAAAAACTAGAAAGATTGGATTTCTCGTAGAAGATATCGTATAAAACAAAGATCGATTAACTTGAACATCGATCCTTTAGGCTATACAATTTATTTTACGAGAAAGATAGTCTTTTCGAGAAATCGTATAAAACGTTCAACGACTTAAGACAAGTCCACGGACTTACTTACGATTTTAAGAATTCAGGCCCAATCAGACTATGACGGTTTATCCAATTTCCCGAACATCGGATAAACATTAAGCCACCAAGAAATAGGGGAAAACTCGAGGATAATTACGAAGATCGACGGAAATGGAATATTTCCTGAAGAGATAAACTTGGGCCCAAAGGCGAGGTCCATCATCCTAAGGCAAACCGACCTAGGAGTGAGTATATAAGGAGAGCAAGAGCAGAGGAGAAGAGCATCCAAAAAAGATCCGAAAATCCTAGAATCTAGACTTAGAGAACTCCCGCTAGCTTAGACAACTTAGAACTTAGGCGGTTAGGCCAGCGAGGCAGGACTTAGAACGTCTTGCCGCCTCTTGTTCTAGTTTTATCTTCTCCGCAGATCCCTGCTCCTCTCGGAAGGATCTAACAATTCTTCTACTCAGAGCTCCGCACATAGAAACCCTAGGCGTTATCTTCGACATGGCTTTTTCTATGACAAACGCTCATACTAGACGAACCCGCCTAGACGGTTCGATCTCTTGTTCAATTACACCTAAACTGAACTACGTCCGACTTGATCCTCGAAAGGGGTACGTAGGCAGCCTTTCTTAAGGTCCAGTCTCAAATCTTAACAAAACTTTTTCCGCATTTATTCGGTCACTTGTCGTTGGCTGTCGTAGAGAATCCAGACCTTCAAGGAAAGTCGGGTTAACTTGGCTTTCCTCCGCAATCTTATTCATTAAAATTGACGGTGCGAATTTCGGTTCCCACAGATACCAGCGAGCCTCGTATACCTATGCAATGACAACCAAGATTTGGAGTGGTGATGGTGACCACTTCTGTGGATTTACAAGAGAAACCGTTGCTAAGATCGCGAAGGTAGTAAGAAACTCCGAGGGGATATGGAATATCAATCATAACGAGGACTTCCTAACAAAGAGGCACGTCTTTATATCAACAATCGTCCCGATGTTTTACAATTGTCCTTGTTCTCCTATTTTGGATCGGAATTGGGTACTTTACCACATTGAGGATAGCGAGGCGGAAGACATGTGTATCCGCTGCTTCTGGATAAAAGAGGTTGCTCTTTTCCTACGCGACTTTAACGCATCCATCGGTCATCCGGACTTTGATACCTGGCTGTAAGAGTTCGTCTATGGTGGTAATCTTAGTGTGTTCTACTTTAAATATCATGGTGTACACAATTGGACGGAGATATTTTGTATTCACTTGTTATTTTATAACACTGCTTTAATAATGGGATAAAAGTGTTCGGATCTAAAGTTAGTACAAGGTGTACTATGAAACTATTACAATTTCTAACAGTAAAACTACGTACACTTTATAACTAAAACATATACCTACAAACAAATCTGCACACCAATTCTATTTATAACCAATAGTAGATACTGTGTCTGATAAATACTAAATACTATACCCTAAATCCTAAAACCCTAAACCCTAAACCCTAATAAATAGTAATAAGGGAAAATGAATGTTAGAACGCGTGAGTTATTCTGTATCGTCATTACTTGGAAAAATAACAAACAATTACTTAATAAATTTCGGACATCCCCACTCAACCTTGCGTAAATCATTAAGTTACGTAGAATCGAGAAGTTGCAAATCATTAAGTTTATATATGAATACCTATTTGTATAGTAACCCATTAGCATCAATATATGGTAACTAGCGACAGGGCTCCGCTATTTGTGGTTATAACAACAGGTGCACGTTGTTTTTGGTGCACTTTAATAGCAAAAATGATTGCTATTAAAGTCTATACATGCATACAGATTCGTAGAATATCCTATACATGAATATACGATATTTAACAACAGGTGTACTATATTTGTGGTAAATAAGAACAGGTGTACATATTGTAAATATAGCTAAATGTGTAGAACATATTGTAGAACATAAATAAATTTGTTGCCATATTTTAAATCACTTGGATTCTCGACTTGACTCTGAATCGGTCTTGTGGTGTTCCTCTAGGTATTCCTTATAGTCTTCAAAATCAACCTTACTATCGAACTCATCATCACTCCCTCCGAGCGGCTACGGAAGAGACCCGTCACTGTCGTTATCAGCATGAGTGTCATCTGCCTTGGCCTCATCTTCTTCCTCTTCGTCTACATTGTCAAGGAAATCCTCTCTGGTTCGGGCTTTCTTCTTGGGGCGGTTCCCCGATTCATCAGATTCTGTTGTAGAGCCATCGATATCAGACGGGGTCTCACCTTCTTCAACATCTAAAGCTGCCTGCATTATGTTGTCAATTGGTCGAGAACACTTGAAACCCAATCTCTTTCCGCATGTCGTCGCGTAAACCTTCTTGATGCATACTTACCAAGGTTTCCTCGTTATGTTTTTCATGCAGACCAGATTTTTGGAACAATGTATTGTATTCTCTAACTGTAAAATCTCCTTGCTTCATTTTCTGTTGGGTGTTCATAGACAACCCAACCATTCGTTCTATTTATATGGTTGTGGGAAAGAAGATAAACATAGTTAGGCACCGTTTTGTTTTATGCAACCGTTGAATATTGTAATGATGTACGTATGTTTGGAGTTTGAGTTAGAAGGGTTTCGCAAGTTTGTTCGTAAATTTATGTACACCTGTACCACATTTCTGTACACCTTGTGCGAATATACATACTTGAAGATTTCTGAAGGTTGTACTTCTTAGAATATATAACTGATATTGCGACGCACAAACAAACATACTAAAATTGTTTACACACCGTACACCAAAGTCGTAGGGAAAATAGAAACCAACTATCCGTCGTACCGAAAACACAAACAATTGTTTAGAGAGATCTTACACGCTTGGAGGAGAAAAAGACATCTCTACACCGCTTCAGAAAGCCGTTGATGATGTCTTCTTTGAATTATGCATTTTCGGCCCAATCACTTTGAAACTTCGCAATCGTCTTCTTCAATTCCATAATAGTCTGGTCTTTCTGCCAAATTTTGTGCCTAGCTTCAAGCAGAGCTCTCTTTTGCCATCCAAAAGGTCTCCCCTCGTCGATCCATTGAAAAAAACCACAATCCAGTGGAGTCTAACAAATGAACAAAATTAATTGCTTCAAAAAAAAATAGACAAAAACATAGAATACATCAAGCCAACCACGATTTAGCTTAAACCTTGTAGCGTTCACAGCCATAGAATCTACGAAACGGATTTTCGTCGGTCAAAGCTTGAGCCTTCTTTGCCGGCAACCCACAGTCACAAAGCACTATGCTTTCTTTTGCCTTACCCTTTCCCTTATGGCTAAATCCACCGAAATCCATCTCTCTTACTGACATACAATCTCTCTCAATTCCTCTCTCTCACTCACTCACTCTCTCTCTCTCTCTCTCACGGATATAAAACCCGGGTCGGGTTAATGGTTTGGATTGGGTCGAATATTCCAGATACCCTAGTATTCGTCGACCGATAGTTTAAATTCAAATTTTGAATCTAATTGGTTACGCTCCATTAAATATATTCGACTCGACCATAAATGAGCGTTAATTGGTTGGTGACACCTATGTACACAACTTAAAAAATAAAGCTTCTCTTTATATTTCACCATCTTTGTTTTCAATTCCATCACTTTTTCTCTCTTTCACTTTAGGCCAAAAATATCTTGAATGCCTGATGATGATAACTACAGCGACTTGGATGGGTCCTCGTATATAAACATGGTATACGCGGTGAACGACTCTAACTATGGAATTCCGGAAAGTTGTCCATGCGGAAGCCAGATTACAGTAGAGATCTCTACAAAAGAGGCGGGCATTGGGAAGAAATACTTTGTTTGCAAGGATTTCAAGGTAAGTTATATAATCTAACATCTAATTGTTGGCTTTCATTACAAGGATTTCAAGGTAAGTTATCGAAACATCCAAATTCCAGAATGACGGCTTGCACAGAAAGAAGGAATGGAACGAGGCTATTGAAGATGAAACCCGACGTTTAAAGGAAAAAATTGCTGATAACGAAGGCAGGCTTTGTAGCTTGGGTGTCCTTGAATATCAGGTGGATCGAATCGACAAAGCTTCGCAGAGTAACGACGGTAACATTGCACACCTCGGTTACCAAATCGATGGAATCGACAAAGCTATGAAGGAAAACACTGATGAGATTGCACAACTTGGTTAATTGTTTGATAGGATGGACAGAGCTTCCAAGAAAAACGCTGATGAGATTGCACACCTAAAGGACATTATTAAGAAACTCTAAAATGTAATAATGATGCATTTCTTCTTTGTGTTCCATTAGGGCAAACGCTGTTGTAAGGTTCTACTTTTCTAATTTAGTAATCATAACCTAAGTATTTATCAGACTAATGTACTGTCAGATCTTATCTACAAAATATTTAGTTGGTGTGCATCTTTATCTACGGTGTACGGCAAATTGAAAAATGCAATACTTACGTTCCACTATATCTGATACAATGAAACAGTCAGTTATCTACCAATACTTGCGAATTGAACAGGTCTGCAGTTTTTGTTTCTGGGGAATACGGTTTATTTTAAGCAGAAATAGATCAAACACACAAACTAACTGAAAACACCATAATTAATAGAGTACCATTACGTTAAGCTGACGTTCACATTATAGAAACAACATAACAGAAATAAGTTGTAGTTTATTCATTTGCAACTTTAACATCTCCAACGAATTCTTCATAGCAGTCCATTGCATACTGCTCTCGGAAATTGTCCACATCTTTGCCTGTGATCCGACTCATTTCCTCCAGCCCTATACCAGCAGCATGCATCTCAATGAACTTCGCAGCACATGGCCCACCCCTTTCGTTGTGATAAATACCATGGGCGCGGCTCCATGAGTAACATCGCAGTCCATCCTTCACCTGATAATTTGCATGCCCCACATATTGTTCCAATATATATGGCAACGACAGGAGAAGCGGACCCAAGTGTTGATCGAATTCTTCGACGTCATTGCGAGGGATAAAGGAATCATATATAGTCACTTGAGCTTCCTTCAAATTAATGCAGAGACCAACCCAATGATCTCCACCCCAGTTCATCGGCGCGTACACGGTGTGAACATCGCAACCAAGTTCCAACTTCATTTTCTGTCCCTTCATCTTTCCTGTCACATACTTTCGTATGCTCGTCCCCCAATTGAACTTCAGCTTATCATTGTCTGCACTAAAGGCAGGCCAGTTTGACAGAATGCTTTTTGCAAAGTAGTGATCGAATATGACCATCCCGTCCTTTTGATGATAGTTCCCCCAGACGCCTCCACAACATATTCATTAGGACATGCATGTGCTGTGCAACGAAGATATGAAAAAACAATTACTTGCAGCGTTCTCAACGTATAATCTGAATGAAAAAATGAAGACGTGACGGCCATAAAAACTTGCATAAAACATTCTAGTTGGTGTGCAGCAATTTTTCGACGGTGTACACATGTTAAAATTAATTATGGGGAATATTACCTCGTCATTCAACCATTTCCACGGCTCAGCTATGTCAAGGAAGAAGCTATTGCTGAGACAGTGACCGGTACTGATCTTGAAAGTCCTGCAAATTCAACCACCCGAAAGGAACTTATGTACAGGTGTATATATAAAACCTAACGACGAGATAAGAAACTTACTGCAAGGGGTTTTCCCTCAAAATTTGGCTAAACTTCTTAAACACAGCTCTATTCGTCTTCTCTATGGGTTTATACTCAACCTTTTGTGGGAACCGAAATTCACACCGTCGATTTTAATGAATAATAATGGAGGAAAGCAACGAAAACCCTACTTTCCTTGAGGTCCGGATTCTCTGCGAGAGCCAACGACAAGTGACCAAATAAATGCGGAAAAGGTTTTGTTAAGATTTGGGACTGGACCTCAAGAAAGGCTGCCTATGTACCCCTTTCGAGGATCAAGTCGGACGTAGTTCGGTTAGAAAGATTTGAACAAGAGATCGAACCGTCTGGGCGGGTTCGTCTACTATGAGCGTGGGTTATAGAAACAGGCATGTCGAGAATGATGCCTAGGCTTTCTAAGTGCCGAGCTCTAGAGTAAAAGAATTGTCCGATCCTCAGAGAGGGCCGGAGATTCTGGCGAGGCCAGGCGTTCTAGGGCCTGCCTTGCTAGTCTAACCACCTAAATTATAAGTTCTATCAGCTAACATGAGCTCTCAGGTCTCCAATCTCGGTTTTGGATCCCCTTCTCTTACGCTCCAGCCCTCCTTATATAGTGCGTTTTAGGTGGTGGCTCATTTACCCTTTAAGCCTTTGGGCCCAAGTTTATCTCTTTTGGAAATATTCCATTTTCCATCGATCTTAGTAGTTATCCTCGAGTCTTGACATTTATCCGCAAAAGCTTAGAATTTATCCTACTTCGAGTTAGGATAAATCGTCATAACTCTATCGGGCTTGGATCCCTAAAATCGTAAGTGAGCCCGTGGACAAGCTTCAAGCCCTCGAGCGTTTGTATGATTTCTCGAAAGATTATCTTTTCCATGAGAACAAATCGTATAGCCTAAAGAATCGATGTTCGAGTTGATAGTCCTTATTTTACGATACACTTTGGGAGGAACCAACCTTCTAGCTCTAGTTGTAAAACTTAGAGGATAACTCAATCGAGTTGAACGAGGCGTTAGGTCCATAGCTAAGGTGTCACGACTTCACGGAAGCCACAAGGTGCGATCATCCCGGACGAGCTGGGAACAGACTGAATGCACTGGCGCCGGGGTCAGCCGCAGGCGAGCTGGCGCCCGGCGCCTGGGACCAGCATCGGCAGGTTGGCGCCGGGGCCAGCACCGGCGAGCTGGCGCCAGCGCCCGGGGTGCTGCAAAGGCGAGCTGGCGCCAGGGCCTGCAGCGAGCTGGCGCCCGGGCCAGCGGGCGAGCTGCCGGGGCCAGCGCAGGCGAGCGGCGCCCGGCGCCCGGGCCAGCACCGGCGAGCTGGCGCCAGGCGCGAGGGCCAACAGGCGGCGGCCGGCCGGGCCAGCAGGCGAGCAGCGCCCGGCAGGAGCCAGCGCAGGCGAGCGGCTCCGAGGCCAGCAGGCGAGCGGCGCCGGTGCTTGCTGGCGAGCCTGTGCCAGCGCCCGAGGCCAGCAGGTGAGCCGGCGCCCGGCGCCCGGGCCAGCACCGGCGAGCTGGCGCCGGCGCCGGTGCCAACCGCGAAGCGAGCGCCGGTGCCCCAGCGAGCGAGCGGCGCCGGTGCCAGCGCAGGTGAGCGGCCCGGCCTTCGGTTCCAGCGCAGGCGAGCGGCTCCGGCGTCCGGGACCTTGGTCGCGCCTGTTCTTTTCTGATCCGACCTTTGTTGATCCTTTTTGCGGAAAGTCCGTGGACAGGAAATGATCTTAGCCGTTGATTTCGAGATAACCGTTTTCGACCCCAACAGTTAGCCCCAGCCCGTAAGACTTCGAGAGCGATTTTGCGGTGACTGGTTTGAAAATCGAAATTTTTGGCTAAGAATATTTTATTGCGAAAAATCCTCATATCCTTATAAGTAGTAGCTCATTACTTCTCATTCCTCACACACTCCCCCTTTTCTCAACTTCTTCCTTTTTTGCTCTCACAAAGAAGATGTATTCCTCTCAAGTTGAACAGAAAGATTCCGACGTCGAGATGGGTGAGGCCAGTCAGGCTCCGCCGGTCTTGGCTGTTCATGAAGCCACTTAGTCTTTCATTTCTGGGTTCGACTCTTTTAAGGAAAGATTGTCGCGTCGTAGCGCTGCGAAAGACTCGACCCGGGCAAGAGCCAAAGCACCCAGCGTTCCTCCTTCACCTGTGCCTTCGTCCCCAGCCCCCCGCTCCGAGGTTCCGTCTGATGCTCCCTTGCCCGCGGAAGGGGCAGTCGTTCCCGAGCAGATTCCCGACGTTCAGGATCGTCCTTCAGGCTCCTCTACCGCTCCAATCATAATTTCTGGTCGGGATGACGTGGTAGAGTCCACGCCTCCGGCTTCGAAGATCGTTTTGGGACTCCCAGCACCTAGTGCTGCACTGTTGCCCAAGGGGCGTTCGAGGGCCGGTGCCACAACTGGGGCGAAGAGGAAGAGGTGCGCTAAGGGTGAAGCGGGCGAGCCTTCGAAATTGTTGTCGCAACATCTTTCCAAGGTTTGATTTTGATTTATCCGTAATTCTTCTCTTCTTTTCTTTTGCGACGATCCTTACCCTTTCTCTTTGCGGACAGTTTGTTATGCGCTGATTGTGAGGATGCTTGGTGACTGCGGATCCGGGTTGCGGCGTCTGTCGAAGGTTGGAGTCGTCGTGCAGCATCGAAACATACCAAGGTTGCATTGCAGACCATCAGCCATGCCGCCCGAGCGTCTCAGCTCGAAGTTTGAATTGGTGACCTCGAACGCGACCTCGGAAAGACCGCGAGTTTGTTTCTCAAAGTGAAGAAAGAGAGAGACAAAATCCTCGAAATCCGTCGTCTCCAACAACAGATCGAATTACAAAGAGATGAGTGCTCGCATGAAGCGGAAGACCGTCGATCCCTGCGGCGACTTCTTTGCTTTCGTTTGTGAGGATGGCTAGTTTGTTCGAGTCTCTGATAGCTATCCGTGAGAGGACTTAGCTTTGGCGAATCGAAGAGGCTTGGCGAGCCGGCTTCACCAGGAGTAACAGTCCCTCTCTGGTTCAAAGGCTAGACTGCTGTCTTGCAAAGGAGAGTTGGCGGCTTCGAAGGGACTTTGGCTTCGATTCTCGCTGGTCTGAGGTCGAGTGCACCCTTGTGCCGGATTCAGAGGGCTCGGAGGATCAGGTTTAGGAAGCGAGAGGATCGTGAGGCTGGCGGATGAGCAGGCAGTGGAGGTGTGTCGAGGAGTTGATGGCCGAGACCGTTCCGCTGCGGGTGAGTTTGAGGATGAAGGTGATGCTCCGAGGCGTCTAGGTTCCAATACCTTGAGGATTTTTATTTTTGTTTGTTTGCGGCAGTATGAGGCCATGATGTATTTTTGGGACTGGCGTTGGTGGCTCTGAATCCCTACCGTTTTAGGGCCTGTAAAATGATTTGCTCAAATTTATAAAATGCGTGGTTTTATAAATTGAGAGAACTTCTGTTTTTCAAAGTTAGAGGGACAGGTGTGAGTTGTCGTCTCATTCCTGTCTCTCGGATGATCACCATACAGTCGTTGTGTAAGATGAGAATTCCTGAAGTCTTTTGGTTTGCGAGACTCATAAGCGATACAAGTATAAATGAAGAGACAAATTTTGGGATCTCGTGTCGAGTGTTGATACTATGCCTGTGAGATGTTAAGTATACCAGCAAGGCTGGGTTTAGGGCAAGACCTAGGTTTACTCGACTGAGGCTTTGCGATGACAAATCGGCTTTCGTTTTGCATGTTTGCGATTTTAACGTGACTCGCATCGCTTTTAAAATCCGGGAAGTGTTATCGGCTTATATGATTTGTCTGGTAGTGAATCGAGCTAGTTCCGTTAGGAGTGCTAAAGGAAATTTCGGGTTCTTGTATAGCGATCACGCATCCTTGTCGAATGTAAGAGAGCCTACCCTTTTAAAGCGGCTATTGTCTGTTTAGGACGTTAGAGTTCGTTTGTTGTGATCAGCAACAACGACATGATACCGTTTTGAAGGTGTGTTACAGTTTAGAGTTCCTGAGACTAGAATTTCGTCTGGAACGTTTTGAGGAAAAGAATGTCCTTCGAGCGTTAGCGAATGCCCTCGCAGTGCTGAAGGTCGAAGTTTTCCTTGTGCCGCCTTCGGATGAAATGTTTATGGCTTGGAGATGTTTTGCGAATGTTCGCAGCCAGAAACTGTTGTTTCAGTTTGGACGCAGGACCAAGGGTCGCAGAATTTGACTCAGGAGAAACGCCTACATTCACCTTCGCTGAAGTGTTTGCCTTCCGATTTGTTTGTATATTTTAAGGATGACTCGTATAACTCTTGGAGCCTTGTCACGAGTGTTTCTTTTCATGCCGTGTTTACGGGGCGTATAGAACTTAATCGATTGATGATAAGTTTAAATCTACTGAGTTTCCGTATGAAGAGTTTATCGTATGATTTTTCGATTCTGGGTTATACGGCAAATTGCTTGTGTAATAGTCACTTGGCGTTCTATGAATAAATCATGGATTATTGTTTTAGCCGTTAAGCGATTGCAGCAGTGGTTGCTCAGTAGTTTTGGATTGGCATGGAGGCTATATTCAGCCGTATAGCCAAGGAAGTTGTTGGTAAATGATCAGACCATGACCCTTTTTAAGGTCATGTTGGTGTATGATTGTCCTTATTGGGGATGCCGAATTCAGGACCGGGTTTTACGGAAAGGCGTAGTTGGCCGAGGGCCAAATAGCGTTTGCCGAGATAGACATGCCAAGCATAGCGGAGTTTTCTGAGTTATCGATGATGGCTTTTAGAAACGATCTTCCACTTTAGGTCTCAGTTATACGATGAATGGTTCGTAATTTGTTTTTTTTTTTGCATGAAAATTGTTTCATTTTATCCGGGGGGGACAAAGTTTAAGGGATCGACGCAGAACACGTCGCGGGTTAGCCCGGCATGATTATTTCCTGCTTTCGGGCGTAACCGCGAGGGAGTGGCGAGGAGCCAGAAACCTTGTGGAGCAAAAGCGTATCGACAGTTACCCGTTGGACCCATTATGTTTATTTTCACGAAAGTTTCTTTGTATGAATTGACTCCGACCATACAGAGGATTTAAGTAAAAGTGATGTAGAAGGGGTTTTCATAAAGGTGGCGGAGAGTGTTTCTCACAAATTACTTGCGATATTTGCGACTACGGATTATGTTTTCGTTATTCACTTTTGCGTACTGCGAAGTCGTTTTGCATGAGACCGATCATGTTTTTTCCATAGGTTGTTTTGTTTAAAATGTTCTTGTTATACGAAAATAATGGATGACCGGTTTCATGGAGATAGAAAATCGCAGATTGTCAAAGTAGCAATGTTTCTGCGGATTACGCGGGAGATGTTCCGCTATGATTTCGACCTTTGGACAAAGTTGCTTGAATTACTCATGGAGTTTTACGAAGGTCATTTCTTTATTTTAAGTAGTTCACCGTCGTGCTATTAGTCTGACGTTGGTACATGCTTCTAGTCGCGAGTTTGCGATGAGAAACGACGTAGAGTACGCGAGGATGCAAAGTATGCGATTGTCCTAGTGTTGGGATGGTTTTACGAGGTGAGTCGCTTTCGCTGAGCGACTTCGCTGCCCAACGCGGGACCGTGGAATGGCATAACCGCCCGGCGCCAGGGGGCAGCGGCGTGAAGCGCACGCCAGCGCCAGGGCCGTGGTGCGGAGTCCAACCGCCCGGTCGCGGGGCATAGCGGTCGCAGCAGCAGGCGCCCGGGCGATGGCGGGGTCAATACCGGTGCCGGGGCTCTGCGGTCGAATCAATCGCCCGGCGCCCAGAGGCATGGCGTGAAGCGCAGCTCCCGAGCCAGGGCGTGTCGTCCGAGTAACCCGTTTATTATTCGTTTTTCTGCGTCTGCGAGTAATTTAGGGTTTATCCATGGTTTCGGGAGAACGAGTTTTCTCTTTCCAGAAATTCTCAAAAAGCGTTTTGGTCGAACCCCACTTCGTCGAGATTTCTAAAACTTCGGTATTTAGGCGAATTTCTTGGGGTTTGATAGATTTTATCGTTGCCCTTTCTGTTTTTATAGAAATTGCGAGCTCGTTTTCATGCTCTTCCTGTGGCGAAAAACCCATGAGGTTTTCTATTTTCTCAGCTACTGGCGTTTGCATAGCGTTGGCCGTGGGAGCATTTCGCGTAAAGTTGTTTACCAGCGTTGATGTGAGCTGCGAGTTTTGTCTTTCATATTTCCAGACATAAGCTTGATTGGCGTTTGTGGCCTTGAGTAAGAGTAACCGTCCCCCTCCTTCTAAGCGAAACTGTGGGAACCGAAATTCACACCGTCGATTTTTAATGAATAATAATGGAGGAAACAGCGAAAACCTACTTTCCTTGAGGTCAGATTCTCTGCGAGCGACAAGTGACCAAATAAATGCGGAAAAAGGTTTTGGTAAGATTTGGGACTGAACCTTAAGAAAGGCTGCCTACCTACCCTTCGAGGATCAAGTCGGGCGTGGTTCGGTTGGAAAGATTTGAACAAGAATCCCGAACCGTGCGGGTTAAGTCTAGTATGGCGTGGGTTATAGAGGCATGTCGAGAATGATGCCTAGGGTTTCTAAGTGTGAGCTCTCTAAGTAAAAAAGTGTCGATCCTTCGGAGGGCCGGAGATAATGTGGCGGGAGGCCAGGCGTTCTAGGGCCTGCCTTGCTAGTCTAACCGCCTAAATTCTAAGTTACATCAGCTAACATGAGCTCTCACAGGTCTCCAATCTCGGATTTTTGGATCCCCTTCTCTTCTGCTCCGGCCCTCCTTATATGAGTCGTTTTAGGTGGGTGGCCCATTTACCCTTTAAGCCTTTGGGCCCAAGTTTATCTCTTTTGGAAATATTCCATTTTCGCCCGATCTTAGTAGTTATCCTCGAGTCTTGACATTTATCCCGAAGCTTAGCATTTATCCTACTTCGCGAGTTAGGATAAATCGTCATATTCTATTGGGCTTGGATCCACTAAAATGCGTAAGTGAGCCCGTGGACAAGCTTCAAGCCCTCGAGCGTTCGATACGATTTATCGGAAGATTATCTTTTCGCGAGAACAAATCGTATAGCCTAAAGAATCGATGTTGAGTTGATGCGTCCTTGTTTTACGATACACTTTGTGGAGGAACCAACCTTCCTAGCTCTAGTTGTAAAACGAGGATAACTCAATCGAGTTAGGAGAGCGTTAGGTCCATAGCTAAGGTGCTCGA
Source organism: Brassica carinata (assembly GCA_016771965.1). Taxonomy (NCBI): domain Eukaryota; kingdom Viridiplantae; phylum Streptophyta; class Magnoliopsida; order Brassicales; family Brassicaceae; genus Brassica; species Brassica carinata. The sequence goes on from CM028688.1 coordinate 37,942,161, forward strand.
CTTCCACGGAAGCCACGAGTCGTCTACATCCAGGAGCTGGGAGCAGACTGAATGCACTCAGCCCGGTGTCCCGCAGGCGAGCTGGCGCCAGGGACCAACGGGCAGGCTGGCGCCCGTGCGAGACCAGCTCGGGCAGGCTGGCGCCCGGCACCCAGGGCCGGCAAGGCGAGCTGGCCTGGCGCCCGGGAAGCCAGCTGCAGGCGGGCTGGCTCCGAGCCAGGGGCCAGCAGGCAGCCGAGCGCCCGGCGCTTAGAGCCAGCAGGCGAGCCGGCGCCCGTGCCAGCAGACAGCCCGGCGCCCGGTGCCAACTGAGCGGCGCCCGGTGTCGGCTGAGGCGAGCGGTCTGAGGCCCGCCACCGGGAGCAGCGCCCGGCGCCAGTGCCACAGGCTGAGGCGCCAGGCGCCCGGCTGCAGGCTAGCCGGCCCGGCGCCAGTGCCAGCAGGTGAGCCGGTGCCAGTGCGGGAGCCAGCAGGCGAGCAGCCGGCGCCGGGCAACGGCTGACCAGCGCCCGGCATGGCGCTGGTGCCAGCAGCTTGAGCAGCGCCCGGCGCCAGAGGCCACAGGCGGCGCGCCCGTGCCGGACCAGCAGGCGCCAGGGCCAGCATCGGCGAGCGGCGCCCGAGGCAACAGGCGAGCAGGCTCACCCGGCGGCGGTGCCAGTACCAACCTGCAGGCGAGTCGGCGCCCGGCGCCGAGCCGCGCAGGCGACCAGCGCCCGGCGCACGGAAGCAGAAGAGCGATTACTAGAGGAACATGGCGAAGCGGCGCCAGCGCCAGGGGCCAGCGCGAGCCGAGCAGCCCGGCCTGGTGCCAACATGGGCGAGCGGCGGCCACAATGCCAGCGCAGGCGAACCCGAGCGGCGCCAGCGTCGGGACCTTAGCAGCGCCTGTTCTTTCGATCCGACCTGTTGATTCTTTTTGCGGACAGTCCGTGGACAGGAAATGATCTTAGCCGTTGATTTCGAGATAACCGTTTTCAACCCTAACACCTTTTTCGCGCTATCGAACAACTTTTTCAACCTAGACTTGGCTGTGTACACTCCCGTAAGCTTCCTGGATCTCGTGCGCTGCTGTTTACCACCACCGGCCACAACATTCAAGTCCTCTTCCGTCTCAGAAACCTGATTAACTTCGGTTCTCTTGCATCTGGTTATCAGTGGACATATGGATCTCTAAGCTGTCATATCTCATCCTCATCCAAGCTGGGATTTCTTCGTTGTTACATCTACAATGGGAGGATCATGTCGACCCACATCCACATTAGGAGAAGGGCCTTTCTGAACCTTCTCTCCAGACATTGGAAACTCCAGATTTGATTTCTGACCGGAGTCATGGTCGGGTATTTCGTTTTCTTCTGTCCCCGTCCTCACTTGTTCGACAAATTGTTCATGACCGTCTTCGTCCTGCTGACCATACTCCACATCGTTCGGTGTACTCGTATCCTGGGCGAAATCAGCATCTTAATGTTTAGGAATGCACACCAATAACCCACCAAAACAACAATCATCCACATTACCTGAGCGAATATTTTCTCCGGATGATATTGTGCTGGCATTAGGTCGACTTGTTTCCTGCATGAAACCGGTTAATTACTGTTTCAAGTGTACACCAGCTATCACATCACCAATACCTTGGCTGAGGATTTTCAAAAGGTCTGCCGTCCGATCATTGACAGGCTCATCGTCTTTCCGGACCATCCTTCGGGAATGGGGGCCTGGTTTGCTGCATGAAACTAGTTAATTACCTGCGTGGGTGCACACAAAAAAGCTATCACTTTACCTGGCTACACTTTCGACCGTTGGTGGCGACTGAGCAGTGACAGAACCGTTGTCGGCTGAGCACCCTCCACAGGACTGGCTGGTCTTCTTCCGCAAGGCAGCCGTTAATCCGCGATGTTTCAGAAGTGTACACCAATAACAGACCAAATCAGTGTTTATGATATAATCAGGAGGCGGCCACATTTCCACTTCGATTCGATGTGGCTTTGAGTCGAGGTTTCTCTCTCGTTGTGGATGAAATGAGCGCACTTCCGACAGAACGTAAATGTGTGGGTTTGTTTTCTCCCATCTTGTTGAGAGCCACCCTCCACTTCAAAGCATAAGGTAGAAGGTTTCTGCAAATTGTCACAACATCACCACACCAAACTATATTAATTCGCTGCCGAAATACTACAGCACTATTTAAGATCACACTGACCTCTGGGTGGTAACACATACGACCGGCTGAACACATAAAGGATCTCTGTACAGAGTGAGTGCATTGGATGGTGTCTGTTGCTGCTGAGCATCCTCCCCAGCGTTGGATTAGAACAGTGCACCATTAAGAAAAAACACACCTATCTACCACATTACCTGATCGGTCACATTTCCGGCGATGCGGTGGCGTACTGCGCATTGTCGGAATCGTTTTATTGGGGCTGTTCATCATTTCGAGTGGGTGTGCGTGTTTTGCGACATCCGTTACCACGAGCTTTTAGACAGCATGTACACCAATAACACCGACAAACAACTGTCTATGATATAACCTGCTGGGGTTTATTTTTGGAAGGGTGTGCTGCGTCACGACCTTTGCGGACACATTTTGGCCAGCGTCTCTCTGTGCTGCAGCTGGGTTGTTTCTTCTAGGTTCTGGTAAATGGCAAAAGTTTTAGAACGGTATATAATTCCTGTACTCAGAAAATGTATTTTTTTAAAAAGCGGCTTTGTTGCACAACCTGCGAGGCGTCGTCTCGCCTCTCATGGTCGCGAATACGATTGTATTTTTTCAAGGAAGCACTCACACCCGTTTTTCCTTTTCCCTTCTCCTGTGTTTCAAGGCCCGATACTATCAGGGAGGAATCTGTCCATGATGATAAATCGCGCCCTCGTATATTTCTCTCCATCTCTCCCATCTGGTTCGAGATCAGGTTGAAATCTTCTGGAACTGCGCCAAAATAATGGTTTCAAATCTTCATCGTACACCTCCACTGAGCAGGAGGGACTGCTGGATTCCACTTGTCTCCAGAAGAAGATATATCTTCAATTTCGACACACACTGCTTCTGTGATGCATAAATTCGCGTATTAATGCGGGATGGGACCAAGTTTCTCATACTGATCGCCAGAATCTTTGATCTCCAACTTAGGACTGAGCGAGCTGTCTCGGCGGAAAATCTTCAATTTCAAATGGTTCTCCTCCGCCCAGCGAGAACCAAAGAAGTTACTTGGCTATCTTCAACCTGCGTCCAACAACAGAATTCGTTCCTCATCGGTGGCGGTGAAACTGGCGGTAACCTTCAGACCAAAAACAACGGAGAAAGCATAAATTTCGACCGCCATTGATTGTCTACAAAAAGTTGCTTGAGGCGAATGGATAACTAACTTACATCTGGATCTTTCTTGACAGCCACTCGTCCTGCACAGTAAGAATAGTCACTGAGTTAGCACAAGCCGTCGGGTTGCGAAAGTTGTGGTTAGCGATCGTCAGGTATCTTTTCGAGGCGGAGGCACACACTCAAAGTGAACAACTGCGAGCCAGTGGAAAACCATAGCAAGCTGTTGTCTTCTGGACGGCCGCTCCCGCTCGCTTCAAGTGGATCTGAGCGGTTTTGCTGGCGGGGAGGTAGAAAGCGAACAACGTCGCCAAAACGATGCTGTACCCCATGGATCGTAAAAAGCTTTACGACATCTGACAACATTTCAGCGTACTAGGGAGACAGTTTAAGGTTTTGTTACTGCGAGAAAACACCATCCACCAAGGCGATAAGAGCCAAAGGAAGCCGTTTCCACTCCAGCAAGATATGGATTCCGTAATATCTCCAGGGCGTCAGCCTTGTTATCACCGGCGTCATTATCAAAATCTTGTTCCACATAGTGCGGCTGAGGATTTGCCAGCGAATCATGAACATCGAATGCTCCGCAGTCAAACCGTAACATCGAATTCATCGAGCTTGATGAGGATGGAGTTCGCGAAGGTGAACTCCAGCTTCATCCGCGTAGCATAACCAGCTGTCGACATAGGAGGCTGGCAGCGAGCTTTGTAGAGTTGTGGCAGCGAACGGAAGCTCAAACAGCTTCGGCTGGGAGCGAACAACCTCTCAGGGCAGGAGAACCGAGCTGCGCGACCGCCGATAGCGTTTGCTTTTGAATATATGTTCAAGCCAATGCAGTGAAGTTATGCATCGGCGGCGAAAAGTCTGCTAGGAAATGCTGAGGAAGAAGAACCCCACCACGGTTCGTTATCTGATCAGATTGACTAGCCTCGATTCAAAAACTACAAAACGGAAGTAGCGATGTATAAGACCATGAGGCGAACAAAAGCCGACAACATCATTAGATCTTAGAGATGACATGCAAAGAAACAGTCTGACATGACGGATGCGACCATCTCGTTCTGAAAGGGTAGAAAAGAATTGAATCATAAGACGAACCTTGATACCGTGCCTGTTTAGCGGTATGCAACTGCTCCCTTGGCTTGTCGGCCGTCGATCTTCTTGGACTCCGGCTGGATTCTGATTCGCTTTTGCTTGCTTCGGCGAGCGACATTGCTTAAAGAAATAGTTAAGTTCTGGAGCTGGGGATGTTGAATCTCGTGAAGAAAAGATAAATCGGGAAATATTCGCCCGATCCCAGGTTTTGAGGCAATGAGAACCGGGGTAGAAAGTTGGAGAGTCTTATGACTGTAAGACTGAATAATTATAACCGTCGTTTACCGCCAATTTCAGGTAAGAAGACGAAGTTAATTAAGCGTACATGGGGAATCAAGACAGTCCACAAAGCTTCGCCGCGTGAGACAAAGTGAGTTATAGTCGTTATTAGTCAGCTGGAGAAGGGCGTTTAAGTATTTGGGGCCAGTGCATAGAATTCATAAAACCGGCGACCCATCGTGATAATTAAAACTACTCCGTCCCAAAGACCCATTATATAACTTGAAAGTTGTGGGAACGAAATTTGCCTATGTCATTTTGATGAACAATAATGGAGGAAAGCAAGGAAAACCCTACTTTCCTTGAGGTCGGATTAGCTCACGAGAGACAACGACAAGTGACCAAATAAGCGGAAAAAGGTTTTGTTAAGATTTGGGACTGGACCTTAAGAAAGGCTGCCTCCATACCCCTTCGAGGATCAAGTCGGGCGTAGTTCGGTTAGAAAAATTGAACAAGTCGAACCGTCTGGGCGGGTTACGTCTAGTATGGCGTGGGTTATAGAAATAGGCATGTCGAGAATGATGCCTAGGGTTTCTAAGTGTCGAGCTCTAGGTAAAAAGGTGTCAATTGCAATCCTTCCGAGAGAATGGAGATTTGTAGCAGGAGGCCAGGCGTTCTAGGGCCTGCCTTGCTAGTATAACCGCTAAATTCTAAGTTCACATCAGCTAACGGGGAGCTCTCAGAGTCTCAATCTCAGATTTTGGATCCTGTTCTCTTACGCTCCAGCCTTCCTTATATAGTTGTTTTAGGCGGTGGCCATTTACCCTTTAAGCCTTTGGGCCCAAGTTTATCTCTTTTGGAAATATTCCATTTTCCGTCGATCTTTGTAGTTATCTTGAGTCTTGACATTTATCGCATGAGAAACTTAGCATTTATCCTACTTCCGCGAGTTAGGATGCGTCGTCATATCTCTATCGGGCTTGGATCCTAAAATGCATTAAGTGAGCCCGTGGACAAGCTTCAAGCCCTCGAGCGTTTGTATGATTTCACCGGAAAGATTATCTTTTCCATGAACAAATCGTATAGCCTAAAGAATCGATGTTGAGAGTTGATCGTCCTTGTTTTACCACGATACACTTTTCGCGGAAGAACCAACCTTCCTATCTCTGGTTGTAAAACGAAGATAACTCCAATCGAGTTGAACCAAGGAGCGTTAGGTCCATAGCTAAGGTGCTCACGATTCACGAGGCCACAGTCGTCCCCAAATCAGGCGAGCTGGGAACAGACTGGAAGCGCCCGGCGGGCCAGCACGCAGAGCTGAGCGGTGATGTCTTGCATATTGACATATTTTTAGCTATCATATCTCATGCATTTTATTCAATTAGATTAGGAATTAGGCATCTTTAGGCTCATTTTGCATTCATAAGTCCTAATAGGTGTTGGAGCACACTTTGGAGATATTGAAGATGTTTGGGAGTTTTGTGATGAAAAAGAGGGGTTTAAAGATTGACATGGACAGGGGCCTTAAAATATCTTCTGATGCTAAGATTTGGTGGAGGCATGGAATTTTTGAGTTAGCTTTCCAATGGAAGTGGTTTCAACATTTGGAGTCATATTGGAAGTTATGGTCAATTGAATGGAGGCTTAAACCAAAGCCACCGGGTTACCATACCGAGCCAGACCATCAGGTCATGCTGGATGAGCTCAGGACAGCGGCCAGTACCACCCGAGGGGCGAGGACCGCGTGGGGCGAGAGGCGAACTGATCACCACATACCGAAATTGTTGGGGTCAAAATCGGTCAATGGCCGAAATGTGTCACGAAAATCTCGAAAGAAAAGCCAGCGGCGATCAAATCCAAAAGCGGGTGGTGCGTTCGATAAAACTCACGAGAAGGCCGTCCACTCCCATCTGGCCCAGGCGAGGTCCTGGCGCCCATCCGTCTCGATCATCTCATGATCTCGGAATGGCGGCATCTTGGTCCCTTGAAACCCATGCGGATTGCCCGAGATCTCAATGAGTCTTCGTAAAGCCTTCCGATTGTTTAAAAGATTCATCTTTTAACACTAAAACTTCGAGCCACATTGCTGCATCCTCGGCGGAAAATCTGCAGATCAAGTCCATCTCAAATCCGATACTCGCGGAATCTCGTTGGATTAAGCGACTATCTCGAAATCTGACTAGAGACCCCCAAACTCAAAAGATTTCCATAAGCGACTAACAAGGGAAAGATCGAACAACGAAAAACCCACAGGCGGCAAGGCAGTGGCACCAGCGGCTGCGGGGCGCGGGCTGGCGCCAGCGGCACCGGCCTGGCGGCCCGGCCGCGAAGGCAGCGGGCCAGCCTGGCGCCCGGCAGCACCAGCCTGGCGCCCGGCGGCCGCGAGCTGGCCTGGCGCCGGCGGCACCGGCACAGCACGGCGGCCACGCGGGGCCTGAGCTGGCCTGGTGCCCGGCTTCAACCTGGCGCGCGGCGGCAGCGGGGGCAGCGGCCAGCCTGGCGGCGGCGCGATCCGCAGCGAGGCGGCCTGCGCCCGGCGGCGCTTCCATCCGCGCTGGCGGCCTGGCGCCTGCGGCACGCACCCACGGCCTGGCGGCCCGGCCTGCGTCTTGTAGGGGCGGCCTAGCGTCGGTCAGCGGCCCTCGTCCCAGTCTCGGTCCTATGTGCCCGGTTCGATCCCATCTTAGCTTGTTGGATCAATCTCGCCAGTTTGGTATGATCACGGTTACTCTAGAAGCGCCACTTTCTCGACTAAACAAGGAATTGAGGTTCGCCGGAAACACGAAACCTTCAAAGACTGTCCTTCGAAAAACCGTAAAAGCGGCTAGCGTGGCCAAGCGGCGTACGTCGATTTTCGAGAAAGGAAGGATAACTATGGCGGTTTATCTTTATCCTCACATAAAGAGATAAATGTCAAGTTTCAGAAGATAAATATCAAGTTTCCAGAAGATAAATGTCAAGATTTCGAAGATAAATGTCAAGTTTCGATAAACCACGAAGATGGGCCGAAAATGGAAAAAGCCGACTCAGCCGAGAGATAGGCCGTCATAGGAGGAGTATATAAGGAGAGCTTTGAGCAAAACAAACCAGATCACAAATTTTCAAGCACTTAGCACTTAGAAGCGATTTAGCATTCTTTTCTGTTTTCACTAGCGAGCTGCGACTCAACTAGGATAGACTTAGGCGACCAGACTAGCGGACTCTCGACAGCCCTTACGGCCGATTTCTTTTCTTGTTGTACGCGCTCAAGCGAGAATTCAGAAATAAGACCTCTTTCGCTCAACTTTTCGATTTCTATTTTGCTGACTTCTATTTTTATTGATTGTTTAGGTGTGCGGCAGCAGATATCCGGGACCTTCAGGAAGATCGGGTTAACTTCGGTTTTCCTCCATAAATCTTTATCAGAAATTGGCGGTCGCGAATTTTTGTTCCCAGTTTGGCTTTAGAAGGAGGGGTTGGGGATCTATCTATCTACTTAGCTGCACGCGGCTCGATCGTCTGCCGGCGCCACCAAGGATCAGCCAGCGCCAGGCGGAACACGTCGGCGCCAGCGCTGAAGACTCCAGCTGGAGATCGTCCGCGATCACTGCTGATGCAAACACGGAAGCTCAGGCGGATGAAGGAACTGTTTACCTCGCCCGGTAGGCGGAACAACGAGACAAACTGATAACCTCACTTTCGCCAAACAGGTGCGATACCTTAACGCAGGAGCAAGTTGCAGCGGATCCACCAAAACGCAGCGGCAGAAGACTTCGACTTTGGATCTCCGAAGCCGCGAGAAAAAGATGCCCGAAAAGTCCACTCAGAAGCGGCTCGAAAGGACAGCAAACGACCTCGCCAGAACCTTCCACTGGCTGCGAAGGAAAGCGGCGTCGGCGCGTCGATCTAGATATCAGCGACCCGATCCGGATCCTTCGATGAAGGCGCTGACATCCACCCTGAGAACCCGAAGCCAGTCTGCTCGTGACGGTATCGCTCCGATAGGCCCATGGCGGAAGAGGAAGAACTCTACTGGATGGAGCAGGAAGAACTGCGGAAGATCAAACTTCGGATCTCATGACCAGCGCCGACAGGTTGGACGCCCGGCAGCAATAGCGAGATCCATGATCTCCGCGAATCTCTCAAAAGGCCGTGGCGAAGTGAAGCGGTAAAATCACAAATCCATCAGGCGACCAGTTCCGCCCGAGATCGATAGACTTCCGAGGAAGCACGAGCGCCGTTCACCACTCGGATCCGCGAAACCGCATCTCAGACCCAGGAAGATCAAAATCCCGGTTTATGGCGGTAGACGGATCCTAAGTCGCCTGCAGTCCTTCCAGATCGCCAATGGGTAGGTGCAAACTCGGGAGAGCGGAAGCGGGATAGCGAGTCATTGTCTTACGTCGAGCACCTCAAGGTGCTGCGCTCGAGTGGTTCTCCCGCTCAAGAGGAACTCCATGGAAGCTTCCGCGCTGGCCTCGGCGTTTCTCAAACAGTACTCCATGTTCCGGGACGTCAATGAATCTATGGAGTCTAGCTTCAGAAGGAAGAGAGTCCCTCCGCGACTTCATCGCGAAGGTTCAAACTGGTGATGGCCAGGTAACGGGCATCAGCGACAATGTCGCAATCGGCATCGAGGAAAACTCTCTGGTACAAGTCGAAGTTCGAAAGTGGATACTACTGGAAAAGCCGTGGACAATCAGGATACTCTCCACGGAAGCGGACTTCATCATCATGGAAGAAGAGATGAAGCTTCATCGCATGAAACGCGGACCGCGAAAACCGTCCAGAAGAAACCCTCGTAGCGACAAATCGTCCATCCGCGAAGGAGAGACTCCCAAAGGCGACGCCTTCGCCATCAACTTCCGGAGAGGCAAAACCTCGGGAACACCTGGACCAGGAACCAGTACAAGGATAACTCTATTGCGAGTTCCACGAGACCGAGGAGTCACTCATTGCGAACTGCAAGGTTCTCGGCCGGCTGCGCCCGCAAAACTCCTCGGCCGAACTATCAAAGGTTAAGAGTATAAGACTTGCTCCTGGACTCCGACCGCCCAAAGACTAACAAAACTGTCTCTCGAGGACAGCGACCGAAAACCAATGGGGAAAGCGCGAGGAAGAACAGGGGCGACCAAAGGAACAACAGCGTTAGCGAGGGTAAACATGATCATCGGATCACAGTTCTACCAAGACTCTGTCTCATCGATAAAAGCCTACGGGCTGGCAGAACCAGTTCCAACTGGTTCCCGGACAGCGATGTTCCTAACCACACAATAAACTTCGAGGAACACGACCGCGTCGGAATCGAAAAACCTCACTCGCGATCCTTTGGTGATCGACCGGTCATCCAGGATCTCGAAGTCGGCGCATTCGTCGATACAGGAAGCGCAGTCAGCGTCATCTTCGCGACACCCTACAGGATGAAGATCCCACTTGGTCGTCCACTGAGCCAAAACCTTTGGCGGGGTTTTGGTCACTACCATGACCCTCGGAGAATTAAACTCCCAGTCATGGCAAAGGAAGTTACAAAGATCGTCGAATTTGCAGTAGTCGACAACCCAGCCATCTACAACGCCATCATGGGAACCCCTTGGATCAACTCCATGAAGGCAGTACCATCCACATATCACCTCGGTATCAAGTTTCCGACCGACCGAACCGCAGCCATCACGGGGTAGTCGAAACAACAAGACTCTGTCACTAGCGAGTTCGCTGCGAAAGATCGGACGCCCTGGCGGCCAACCCGGCGAGCAAAGGAATCACACAACATTCGAAGACTGAAGAAAGATGATCCAGAATCATCCGAACAGGCAGCGATTCAAAGCGGCGACAAAGCTTCGGATCCACCGCGTAGGCGGACGCTTCGACCCCGCACAAACCACTGATCCGACCAGCACGATCGGACGCGGCGCCGCGGGGTAAAAGCGTCAGCGGCAACTATCAGAACTACGAGATGGCTTGATCCTCAAAAGAGATGCGAGGCAGCTCGTCGAAACCGGCGAGAGTTCAGCTATCCCCTAACCAAAAGGGGGACTGGGTGCGTGCTCTATACTCCCACAAAAAGCGCGAAAAATCCATACATGTACTCTAACTTCTCGAAATTTTTAATAAAATTCTTTCTATCTTTCATGCTCACTTAAACGCATCAGCGGCTTGAAAACGAAAATCATATCTTCAAAGAAGCGCGAGGCGCCGCAACTTAAAAAGATAACAAAACTCATATTATCCGCAAAAACAGTCCACCAGCGACTTAAAATAACTCACGCCCGTCGATTGGCCCGACGGGCGCTCATAAGAGCGTTCACTCAATACAAACTCGTAGTCAGACCTACAAGGTCCTCTTACATCCGACAAGGATATCATAGCCTTATACAAGTAACCCAAAATTTTGGTTTAAGCGTCTCGGATAAACTCCAAAGATAGCTCGATTCTTTTAACACAAGTCATATAAGCGGCGACTAATCGCGGACTTTAAACAAAAGAATCGGAAAAATGCAAAGCAAAGAAAGCCGATCAGTCATCGCACAGCCTCAAAGCTGAGAGTAAACCTAGGTCTTGCCCTAAACCCAGTCTTGCTGGATCTTGACATCTCCAGACATAGTATGTATCACGAGATCCCAAAACATGTCTCTTATCGCTACACCTAAAACGCCGCTAAAAGTAGCATCTGGACCCAGCGACAAAAGAGTTAGGATCTGGTACTTTCATCCTTCCCTCTACACTTGACGAAAGTATAAATCAAAACAAAGCCGAAATCTCGAAATTTTCATATTCATAAAGCCGCAAGGCGACGGGATTCAAAGCCACCAGCGGCTAGTCCCAAAACATAAGAATGCAACCTCCAGCGGTTGAGGATAAAATTACTAAGCGGCCACCACGGCCAAAAATTCAATTCACAAAGGAAGTCAACATTGAGAAATCGGGATGCGGAAATCCCAAATGAACTAGCAGGTTGGTCCACTTCCTCATTCACGCCTCGAGCATTCCCACCATCCTCGGCGTTCTCATCGGCTCCGGCCTCCACCGTATCCTCGGAAACCTCGATAGGTTCCCATAGTCTCCGGACTCTTTCTTACACGGAGGAACCAAGGACTCAGCATGAGCACACTCGGCCATGAAATCCTCCATTTCAGCAATCGAATCGAAATCCGGGTTCGAGACTTGTAAAGGTTTACGACGAACCCGGCACCGTGGAAATCACCAACAAACTCCTGAGCTTCTTTAAAACATTGAAACTCAGCAGCAAACGATTCCGCCCGTCTTGCCACCTCCGCTGCGACCATCCTTCTTCCTCCTTTCCGCAATACGAGCCGAGCATGAAGCTCAGCTTGCTTCGCGTTCGTGCCTTCACCTCTTGTCGGAACCGAAAGCTCGCCCGCTTCTGTGGTCTTGAAGTTAGAAATCCTGGATTTCGCGGAAACTTCGAGTCAAGCGCTTAAAACTAAACACTCTTAGTCCCTGCATAAAACTCAAGATCAGCAAGCATACTTATATACAGATTGACGCAGGTTAAAGAAGTTGAAGGGCCAAACCTCGTTGACACGTTGGGAGCCCTTGGCAAAATCCGTTGTTTCTCCTCATCCTCCAGCGACTCGTCAGTAGTAAACTCCGGAGGAAGGCCATCAAAGAAGTTGTTAGGTGGAAAACCGCTGGCTCCGCCTTTTTCCGTTGGAGCAAAACTAGGTTTTTCTCCCAACGGTGAAGGACTTTCCGAGCCTTCCCCATCATCGATTTCCTTCCCCTTACGAGACCTCTGTCTGCGCCCGAGTAGGAGCCGCGGTGACAGATTCGGCGTCATCTGACGGGACAGGACCTCGACCGATAAAGCCTAACCGCCTCGATCCGCTCGAGGGTTAAGGATTTCCAAGCGGCCTTTGGCGAAGATCTCTCTTGACAAAGACGCCACCAGGCAAATGCGCCGTAGGGTTGTTCCCTACAAAACGAAAATTTTTCACTAAAACTCGCACTTCCGAAAAGGTGAGATAGACAACAGGGTTTTCGTCGTATTACCTCGGTTGAAGTTCCATGCTCGCGGAAATAGATGGAGGCAGCTCTCCTCGACAGACTCGCCATCTATTTGGACGAAGAAGAAACGCTCCTGCCACGATTTGGGATTCGAAGTAGTCCCCTGAATCACGGCCATATCCTTCTTAGGCAGCATGGAGTAGTAACCGTCACTCCCCGTCGGCCGAGTGCCCCAAAGACCTTCGAAATCATCGGGACCAAGATCAATCCGAGTTCGTAGCTAGCGATCAATGCGTAAAGCCAACTCTCCAAGGCAGGAACGCTGAGTTGGTTGATCGAAGTTCAAGCGTGAAGCATCTAACAATGGCACCAGGGATTGGGAACCACATACGGCGATACGTGAAAGCCGCTAACATGTAAAGAAACCTTGCGGAGGATTCCTTGCACTCGCTACCAACGGAACTGAATTTGACTCCTTCAGGAACCTGGTAAAAATCTCGAAGAACCTTGAGATATTTACGAGAAACCGAGCTCGGCGCAAAAGGAGCACCGGGCTGCCTCAGAGGCCTCCTCGGAACAGGGATCTCTGGCAGTGTTGGGGGCGAACCTACAAGGGCTCGGTAATATGCATTCTTCTTTTCCTCCTCGACCGACTCCTCACCTTCACCGTCCACATGGGCAGGAGAGTCATCCGAGGATGAATGGGAAGAAGAGTTTCTCTTTGAGGATCTTGAAGACATTGTTCTTAAAGAGAGAAAGAATTCTTGAGAGAGAGTGAAAACCTTGTGATGAAGTAAGAATGAGATTTCTTACTCCATATAAAGGAGGTAAAATCACTATTTACCCGATTTTCGACAGCGATGCGATCTCAACACCTTCCCACACGGGCAAGCTAGGATCCGGCAGACTCTACGGTTCCTAGCTAGCGGGGAGCTAACATTGGGGTCAAAATCGGTCAATGACGAAATCGTCACCGAAAATCCTCGAAAGAAAAGCCAAGCGACGATCAAATCCAAAGCGGGTCGTCGCCGATAAAACTCACGACCCGTCCACTCCCATCTGGAAGCCAGCGGCGGGGTCCTGGCCCATCCGTCGCGATCATCTCATGATCTCGGCAATGGCGGCATCTTGGTCCCTTGAAACCCATATGGATTGCGAGATCTACAATGAGTCTTCCGTAAAGCCTTCCCGTTGTTTAAAAGATTCATCTTTTAACACATCTAAACGAACCACATTGCTCGCATCCTCGGCGACGGAAAATCTGCAGATCAAGTCCATCTCAAATCCGATACTTTCAGGTCGTTGGATTAGAAGCGATTATCTCGAAATCTATGGCTAGAGACCCCCAAACTCAAAAGATTTCCATAAGCGACTAACGAGGGAAAGATCGAACAACGAAAACCCACAGACGGTAAGACGGCCTGGCACCAGCGCACGCTGGAGCTGGCTGGCGCCGGGCGTTCAAGGCGATGCCGCTGCACGCTGGACGCTGGCCGCCTACGCCGGGCGGCACTGCCCATGCCGCTGCATCGCTGACGCTGGTTGGCTCAAGGCTGGCGTAATTCGCCTGGCGCTGGCGGCACGCTGGACGCTGGTTGGTTTGCCGCGGCACTCGCCTACGCCGGGCGGCATATGGACGGGCTGGCCTACGCCGGGCGGCATTCTCGCCTGGCGCCGTATGCACGCTGGCTACGCCCAGCGCCGCGCACTCGCCTGGCCGTATGCACGCGGACGCTGGTTGGCCTGGCTGGCGTACCTCGGCCTGGCGCTCACGCAGCGATCGCTGCCCAGCCCATGCCGGGCGGCATTCGCCTGGCGCCGTATGCACTCACAGCGGTCGGCTCATCGGGCGGCATCTCCGCCGGCGCCATGACGCTGGACGCCGTCTGCCTGGATACGGCCGGCATTCGCCTGGCGCCGGGCGTAATTCGCCACGCTGGCGTCGGCCTATTGGCACCACGCTCATTGAGCGTACCATCGCTCATACCGGGCGGCACCGGCCGCTGGTCGGCCTGGCGCCGGTCCGCGTCTGCCCCAGTCTCGTCCTATCGTGCCGGTTCGATCCCATCTTAGCTTGTTCGATCAATTCACGAAGTTTGGTATGATCACGGTTACTCTAGAACGCCACTTTCTCGACTAAACAAGGAATTAGGTTCCTTCGAAACACCAAACCTTCAAAGCGTCCTTCAAAATCAGAAAACGCCAACGTCTAACGGGCCAAACGCCCACGACGATTTTTCCAAAGGAAGGATAACTATGACGGCTTTTATCTATATCCTCACATAAGAGATAAATGTCAAGTTTCCAGAAGATAAATATCAAGTTTCCAGAAGATAAATGTCAAGATTTCCAAGATAAATGTCAAGTTTCCGATAAACACGAAGATACCTAAAATGGAAAAGCCCGACTCAGCGAGAAGATAGACCCACATAGAGGAGTATATAAGGAGAGCTTGAGCAAGAAGAAACCAGATCACAAATTTTCAAGCACTTAGCACTTAGAGCGATTTAGCATTCTTTCTCGCTTTTCACTAGCGAAGCTCAACTAGGATAGACTTAGGCCACCAGACTGGGACTCTCGACAGCCCTTACGCCGCATTTTTCTTGTTGTACACGCCAAACCAGAATTTTGAAATAAGACCTCTTCGGGCCAACTTTTACGATTTCATTTTCGCAACTTCTATTTTTATTGATTGTTTGCAGCGCCCAGCAGATATCCTGACCTTCAAGGAAGATCGGGTTAACTCGGTTTTCCTCCATAAATCTTTATCAGAAATTGACGGTGCTAATTTCGGTTCCCAGACATGACCACCCGGCCCATCACTACCTCGCTGCTTCGCTCCTTGATCAACACCCGCCCAGCAGCACTGGCCCAGCAGCACTGGACGATGGCACACGACGGGATGGGCGATGGGAGAACAGACCAGGACACCGACCAAGACACACCCTGACGTCCTCGCTAGCCCTCCCTACCAAGTACTCAGCAGATACCCGACCTCCCTCACCGCTGCTTCCACCAAGACGGGTTTGTTGATCCATGGATCCAGCAGGACACCGCTGGTCACACCCGCCATGGACCAGCACTGCCTGACCTGGTGGCCTAGCTTCTTCCTTTCTCCTTGCTTCTCATTGGTCGAAAATCACTTGGCCAAGGACATTTTAGTAATTTTGTTTATTGCTTTCAAGGGCTTTCTAGCCACCTATAAATACTCTTGTAATCTCCTTTGTGAGATCTAACTTTTTTTCTCTCAAAAACATAATAAGATCTTGAAGAAAGTTTGGATCTTTGATCCTTTTTATCTAATTTCTTTTGTGTTTAATAGATTATCTTCTTCTCTAATCATGTTTAGCCTTGAATCATCATTGATTTTGAGGTTTTCCATGGCTATTAGTGAGTAGATCTATCTAGGGTTCATGGGCTTGGGAGACTAAGGGTGATTAAGTGTAGATCCAAGGTGCTTAGTGTTAGATCTATCCTTTCCTTGCATTGATTTGGTGTTCTTCATGCTATATTTGGGTTGGCCTCTCAAACATAGAGCCATAGGCATTTCATGCCCGAAAGGTGTTCTATGAAATGCCTGAACCAACTCATCTATGCTTTTAGCTTGCTTTGCCTAAGAGATTAGTTGTCAAAGGAGCTAGGATTGCTATTAGACTCATTCCTTATGCTTGCTTTGATCATTACAGCCAAAGAGATTTGGTGTACTTGGGTGATCATTGCAAAAGAGCATCCATCTAGAGATAGAGCTTGCTTAGTCTTGTTGTCTAGGCATAAGGAATTTGATTTATTGAAAAGTTAGCATCTTGGATTGAACCTTGATCACCCAAAGTCAATTCCCTTGTCCCAAGAACCCCCTTGCCTCATTGAGAAAGAAAGTTCAATCTTTTATTGCATTTTTAATATCGTCTTAGTTTTATAATCATCCTCTCATCTTGATTGCACTTAGATTAAGCATGAAGTTGCATTCCCTTTGCATTAGAATCTCTTAGAATTGGATTGACATCTTGTATTCTACAACATTTTATTAGGACCCTAGAAAAGTCCTATCATCAAATTGGCGCCGTTGCCAAGTTCTAAGTTGATTTTGACATTGGGATTTAGTCACTTGCTTGAGACTAAGTCATTTTTATTTTCTTGTGATATTGAT
Source organism: Brassica carinata (assembly GCA_016771965.1). Classification (NCBI taxonomy): domain Eukaryota; kingdom Viridiplantae; phylum Streptophyta; class Magnoliopsida; order Brassicales; family Brassicaceae; genus Brassica; species Brassica carinata. The sequence goes on from CM028688.1 coordinate 37,958,876, forward strand.
TCTCTTGCTTCTTCTATCTCTTACTTTCAGGTGTATGATCACAAGAAGCAGAGGGGCATCTAACTTGGTTCCTACTGTTGAAGAGATTGCTGCACTTGAGAGGGAGATAGCAAGACAAAGAAGAGAAGTAGAGCAACAGGCTCATCTTCAAAGGTTGGGGTTTGAGATGGAGAATCTGCCTCAAGATGGTGATGTCCTAGGGGGCAATGGTCCAAGAGCTGACAATCCTAGAACAAAACGCCAGCCACATCACCAACCACGCCAAGCAAGAGCCATTGGAGCCTATGACCAACCTCACATTCATGGTCATCGGTTGGGAATCAGAGCACCAGCTGTGGAGAACAACAACTTTGAGATCAAATCAGGACTGCTCAATGTGATAGAGAACAACAAGTTTCATGGCTTGGCTGTGGAGGATCCACTAGATCACTTGGATCAATTTGACAAGTATTGTGGTTTGTCCAAGACTAATGGAGTTTCTGAAGATGCTTTTAAACTCAGGCTGTTTCCTTTCTCTCTAGGAGACAAAGCTCATCAGTGGGAGAAGGCTCTTCCAAGTGACTCTATCATCACTTGGAATGATTGCAAGAGGGTATTCCTAGAGAAGTTCTTCTCTTCCTCAAGGACAGCTAAGATCATAAATGAAATCTCTGGTTTTCAACAAAAGAATCTTGAGAGCTTTAGAGAAGCATGGGAGAGGTTCAAAGGCTATTGGTCTCAGTGTCCACATCATGGCTTCACCAAAGAGAGTTTGCTTAGCACCTTCTATAGAGGAGCTCTACCACAATGCAGAAATAGGCTTGATACTGCTATCAATGGTTTCTTCTTGGGAAGAACTGAAGAGGATGCTGAAGAACTAGTAGAGAACATGGCCAAGAGTGACTCAGTTTATAGTGAGGAGCATGATAGAGCCAATAGAAGTGATGACCAGCACACAAGGAAGGAAATCAAGATCTTGCAAGAAAAGATAGATTTGCTTCTCTCCACCCAAGCTAAACAAGAACAGATGAATTTTGTGGGTGCTCCTAGTCAAGAGGCTCCTCCTACAATCAATGAGGTTGATGGTTTAGAAGGCCAAGAGGAGTTGTGCTAATGCTAATGGCACATGGTATAGGAAGGAGCCAAACTTCCAATACCAAAACAACTATCAGCCAAAACCTCACTACAACAATCAACAAGGAGGCTACCAAACAAATCAGTCATCTCAGCCTCAAGGAAGTTCTTCCCAAGCTCCAAGCTCAAAAATGGAGTCCATGTTCAAGCAACTCTTAGAAGCTCAAGAAAGAAATGCTAAGAACATTTGTGATGAGTTCAAGAACATCCATGCCAAGATTGATGGAACTTATTCTGATCTCAACAACAAGTACATGCAACTTGCCTCTCACCTCAAAGCTTTGGAGAGCCAATTTGCCTCCATGTCTTCATCCTCCAAGAATCCAGTGGGATCTCTACCAGGAAAACCAGAGAAGAACCCTAAGGAGACTTGCAATGTTATCCTCTCCACTTCTTCAAGAATTGCGTTGAGTGATCATAAGAATGATGTTGATGAGATTGAGAGGCTAGTGCTTGGAAATCAGATTGAAAATGATAAGAGACTGGTTGTGGCCACAGCTGAAGCTAGAGTTGTGAAGAGAGCTGATAAGAAGGTTCAAGGAAAGATTCTTAAGATTGATGAGCCTACGGTTGAGACACAAGTTGAGAAGAGTGCTAACCTCAAGCTGAAAGAAGTGAAGGAAGAGGACAATGAGGTTGAGCTATCACCCTATGATAAGATCCCTTTCCCTAAAAGGTTCCTCACCAAAGCTCAGAAAAAAGCGGTCTCCAAATTCAGAAAAGACCTTAGTGATATTGGAGTCAAGCTTCCAGAGATCACCAATATGCATGCTGCTCATGTCCAAATGATGCTCATACAGGACATTCTCACCCACCAAGCTGAAGTGGCTGAGCTTTTGGACATCTCACTTCTGAAGATTGATCCACCAACCCCTCCAAAGTGCCTCCCTAAGCTTGAGTCTCAAGGGAAGTTCACCTTGTCTTGCTCTCTTGGTAAACTAACTATGGATGATGCTCTTGTTGATAGTGGTGCTAGTGTGAATGTCATCTCCTTGGATATGGTGCAAAGTATTGGGATTGAAAGCATGGAACCAGATACTCTTCCTCTCACCTTTGGGTATTCTTCTTCTACAACCCCACTTGGCATAATCAAGGACTTCCCCTTGAAGATTGGATCCTGCACCATACCTATTGACCTCACTGTTTTGAAGATGGCATCTGAAGAGAGAGTCCCTTTGATCCTTGGCACTCCTTTCCTCACAACAATTGGAGCTTGCATTGACTTTCCCAACAAGAAGGTCACCCTCATGCATGTCAACAAAGCTGTCTCCTATCCTCTCCAACCTCCAATGGAATCAGACTATTGTGGGACAATCACTTGTGATGCACAAGCTGTTGAGAAGCCCCAAGATGAAGAGGTTTTTGGTAAGAAAGAAGATCTTGATGGAGAGTCTTCAAAAGAGTTGTGTGATGAGCACTTGGAAAGTGCTAAAACAAAGGGGATGAGTGGAGCCTCAAGGGCCACTCATGGCAAGAAGAAGATGGTGAAAGAGCCTCATCCTCCACCTCTTGATTTGCTCTCACAAACTCTCACTCTCCATCCAAAGAAGCTCAGAGATGGTGTCCTTGAGTACAAGATCAAGCATAAGGGCAGGTCCACATCATTCTCAAGTGCTAGAGCCATCATCACTCCTCAGCTCCAAGATGACCCAATCAAGCTTCAAGAGCTTCTCTCTCAGGTCCTCACCATCACACTTGAAGGTGGGAAGGATCCTCCTTCTCACTAGTTCAAGAGACAAGGTAGTCAAGCTAAATGACTCAAAACAAGCTCACTTGGGAGGAAGTCCCATGGTTATCCTTGTACATAGCTTTGAAATTTCAATTTTTCTTTAAGTTTTTAAATAAAAGTGGTCAAGGTTTTCAGGTTGAGCCAAGCACTAGAGGAGAGAGGAATGGTGGTGAACTACTTGAGCCCCATGATTGCCATGTAGCAGCCTCCTCTAGTTGCTATGAACCAAGCCAGCTCCTAGCCCCGACACCAAACACCACGCCTAAACCTCCTTATGTGGTATCACTCCAACCCTTCTTGTATATACATTTGCTTTTATCTTGTTGGGGTATCTCTTCTCTCTTACTCACACAGAGACTGTGTGATTTAAGTGTGGGGGAGGTACCGGATATTTGATCATGTTTGCTTTGTGATTTTGAGTCTCATGCATTGCATTGTACATTCATATTTGCATAGAAAATCCAAAAAAAATTAAATTTTTGAATCATGTAGATTGCATCACTTGCATCCTTAAGATTGAGTCTAGAGCATATAGGTTACATTCATTTGCATGTGGAGCATTTCCTTGTAAAGAATACTTGTTTGCACTGAATTTGGCACCCTAGCTAAACATATCAAGTAGCTTAAGCATCTTTTGAAAGTCTTGCATGCTTTGAGCCTTGAAAACTCTTCTTGAAACTTGCTTGCTTGCTTGATATTGACATTGTTTTTAAGACCAGCTCCATCCTGAACTTGGATTTGAATGAACTTAATCTCTCTTGCATATGGGCATTTGCATACTTGATCATGGATCTCATACACATTTGGGTTATCTTTTTCCATTGTACCACTCTTTGTTAACCCAAATGGCACATCCATGCCCTTGAACCCTAGCCATTCGTTGAAGCCTACATTGATTTGCATGAGTGAGGCCTTTTCTGATAGCTTGTCATGTGCAAAATCTTGAGAGTATTGGGAGCGACATGGATTTGTTCTCATCTCTTGCTAGCATAGGGTCCTCATTTGAGCTAGCTTCTAGGATGGTGAGTGGGGTTTTTGTTCTTTAAAGGTTTATATCTTGGGTTTGGGATGTGACAATGTTGAGATTGATGAACAAAAGAATGTATTGAGAAGGAAAAAACCTAGGGACCTAGAAATGAAAAATGAAAAGCTCTTGATTGATGTTTTTGGCCTTCCCCACTTATCAGTAAAAAAAAAAAAAAAAAAAAAAAGAAAAGTAAACAAAAAAAAAAAAAGAGAAAGATTCAATAAGATAAGTGGGGAAGGAAAAACTTATGAGTTAGAGCTTAGAAAGTGAATAGAGGTCCTTAGAGGTTGAATCATGAGAAAGAAAATGTTCATTCAGTGAGTGATGTGAGTATGTTTTCATTTTGGGTTATGGGATGAATAAAAAGGGTGTAGATCTTGTAATCACTAGGGAATTGGGTAGAATGATGAGGATGGATCCATGTATGCTTGAATTGCTCCTAGTCTTAGATAAATTTTGCATAATGATCAAGCTACTTGATTCTTGAGTGATTGCCACCTTGAAATGATGCATTGAACCTTCCTTTTCATCCATGTTAGACCATTTGATCACCTAGCCAAATGATTGAGATCATGTGCCCATTTGTGAGACTTCACCTTGTGTGTGTGTGTGAATCAATGTGAGGGGTGGTTAATAGAGCATGTTGGTTGATAGGCATTTGCATCTTGTGTAGAGGCATAAGAGTAATTGATAGGCCTTGTGAAGCTAGAGCATAATAAGAGAGTTTGCTCATGCTATTTGCTATTTTTCTTTAGGATGTCAGGTTGAGTGCTATGAGTGTTTCCTTTGGCTTTGTTCCCATCCTTGCATCCATCCCCCTTGTGTTTGAAAAGTTTACTTGAGGACAAGTAAAGGTCTAGTGTGGGGGAGTTGATGTCTTGCATATTTACATGTTTTTAGCTATCATATCTCATGCATTTTTATTCAATTATATTAGGAATTAGGCATCTTTAGGCTCATTTTGCATTCATAAGTCCCTATTAGGTGTTGGAGCACACTTTGGAGATATTGAAGATGTTTGGGAGTTTTGTGATGAAAAAGAGGGGTTTAAAGATTGACATGGACAGAGACCTTAGAAATATCTTCTGATGCTACGATTTGGTGGAGGCATGGCATTTTGAGTTAGCTTTCCAATGGAAGTGGTTTCAAGACATTTGGAGTCATATTGGAGAAGTTATGGTCAATTGAATGGAAGCACGTCAAGCCACCCGGGTTACCATACCCGAGCCAGACCATCAGGTCATGCTGGATGAGCTCTGGACGCCAGTACCACCCGAGGACGAGGACCCGACGGACGAGATACTTAACTGATCACCACATACCCGGACATGACCACCCGTCCATCACTACCCGCGTGCCTTCGTCCATGATAAACACCCGTCCAGCAGCACCCAGACGATGGCACCCGCACGGGATGGGCGAAGGGAGAACAGACCAGGACACCTGACCTTGCACACACCCGGACGTCCCGCAGTCCCTCCTACCTGCGTACCAGCAGATACCCAACCTCCCTCACCCGGCTGCTTCCACCCGCACGATTTGCTGGACGATGGACGAGCAAGACACACCCGGCTGGTCACACCCGGCCATGGACCAGCACAGCCTGACCCGGGTGGCCTAGCTTCTTCCTTTCTCCTTGCTTCTCATTGGTCAAAAATCACTTGGCCAAGGACATTTTAGTAATTTTGTTTATTGCTTTCAAGGGCTTTCAAGCCACCTATAAATACTCTTGTAATCTCCTTTGTGAGATCTAACTTCTTTTCTCTCAAAAACATAATAAGATCTTGAGAAAGTTTGGATCTTTGATCCTTTTTATCTCATTTCTTTTGTGTTTAATAGATTATCTTCTTCTCTAATCACGTTTAGCCTTGAATCATCATTGATTTTGAGGTTTTCCATGGCTATTAGTGAGTAGATCTATCTAGGGTTCATGGGCTTGGGAGACTAAGGGTGATTAAGTGTAGATCCAAGGTGCTTAGTGTTAGATCTATTCTTTCCTTGCATTGATTTGGTGTTCTTCATGCTATATTTGGGTTGGCCTCTCAAACATAGAGCCATAGGCATTTCATGCCCGAAAGGTGTTCTATGAAATGCCTGAACCAACTCATCTATGATTTTAGCTTGCTTTGCCTAAGAGATTAGTTGTCAAAGGAGCTAGGATTGCTATTAGACTCATTCCTTATGCTTGCTTTGATCATTACAGCAAAAGAGATTTGGTATACTTGGGTGATCATTGCAAAAGAGCATCCATCTAGAGATAGAGCTTGCTTAGTCTTGTTGTCTAGGCATAAGGAATTAGATTTATTGAAAAATTAGCATCTTGGATTGAACCTTGATCACCCAAAATCAATTCCCTTGTCCCAAGAACCCTCTTGCCTCATTGAGAAAGAAAGTTCAATCTTTTATTGCATTTTTAATATTGTCTTAGTTTCATAATCATCCTCTCATCTTGATTGCACTTAGATTAAGCATGAACTTGCATTCCCTTTGCATTAGAATCTCTTAGAATTGGATTGACATCTTGTATTCTACAACATTTGATTAGGACCCTAGAAAAGTCCTATCATCAGCCACGCTCGCCTCGTGCCAGCAGGGCGAAGGGCGACGGCGCCTGTGGACAGCATCGGCGAAGCCGGCGCTCGGGCCAGCATCGGCGAAGCCGGGCGCCAGGGCCAGCATCGGCGAAGCCGGCGCTCGGGCCAGCATCGGCGAAGCCGGCGCTCGGGCCAGCATCGGCGATGGCTCGGGCCTTGGTCGCTTGTTCTGAAGATCTCAGCGAAGTGCTTCGATTTGATATCTTGATCGCTTTCTGTTCCTCACGGTTTGAGAGAACGACCTCTTTGAAGTTCGATGCAGATTCTTTAGGGTTTTGTTGTGATCGAATCTTGACGCTCTTGGGCGAAGCGGACCTTGATTGGGTTGATCAGCCTTTTTCGCATCGATCTTCCCGGACTCTCAGACGCCAAGACGCTCGCCGCCTTCTCCGATCTTACTTTCAAGAAATGTTTCACTAAGAACCCATAAGTAAAAATAATCTTAGCCGCTGACTTCAGATAACCTTTTTCGCCCCAACAAAGAGTGGATATTCTAATTTCAGAAAATCTCGATGACTTCTTTTCAAATCATACTAAACTTCTTGTTTCGAGAAATACTTTCCAGAGACTTTCAGCCGTTGATTCCAACGTGACCGATTTTGACCCCAACAGTTAGCCCCCCAGCTAGTTAGAACCTTCGCGATGTTCTTGCGAGCGGTAAGACATGTCAGGTAAGATAGGCGGAATTAATGGTTGAAAGGCTCCGCTGAAAGTGGTAAGATTTGGGCTGCGCTTCGGCTGCCTACGCACTCCATGTCGAAGGGATCAAGCATTCCGTAGTTCGTTTTGGAGTTTAAGACCCTTGTGATCCGTTTTCCAGCGAGACTTATATGGTCTGGTTATGTGTCGTGCAGAGACTTTGGAGCATGATGCTGTTGATGGTATTTATTTTGGTCTGGCCGTTGTGAGGCCATGATGTATTTTCGGGACTGGCAGTTGGTGGCTCTGAATCCCTGCCCGCTTTAGGCCTGTAAAATAATTTGCTCAAATTTATAAAATTGTGGTTTTTATAAATTGAGAGAACTTCTGTTTTTCGAAGTTAGAGGGACAGGGTGTGAGTTGTCGTCTCATTCCTGTCTCTCAGATGATCACCATACCTGTCGTTGTGTAAGATGAGAATTCCCAAGTCTTTGGTTTCATGGAGACTCATAAACGCATAAATATAAATGAAGAGACAAATTTTGATCTCGTGATCGGTGTTGATACTATGCCTGTGAGATGTTAAGTACAAGCAAGGCTGGGTTTAGGGCAAGACCTAGGTTTACTCTCGGACTGAGGCTTTGCAATGACAAATCGGCCTTCGTTTTGCCTGTTTGCGATTTTAACCTGACTCGTACCGTTTTAAAATACGCGAAGTGTTATCGGCTTATATGATTTGTCTGGTATGAATCGAAGCTACTCGCTAGGAAGTGCTAAACTAAATTTTGGTTTTCTTGTATAGCGCGCTATGTTATCCTTGTCGGATGAAAGAGAGCCTACCCTTTTAAAGGCGGCTATTGTCTGTTTAGGACGTTAGAGTTCGTTTTTGTTGTGATCAGCAACAACGACATGATACCGTTTGGAAGGTGTGTTACATTTTAGAGTTCCTGAGACGAGAATTTTGTCTGGAACGTTTTGAGGAAAAGAATGTCCTTCGAGCGTTAGTGACGTCTCGCAGTGCTGAAGGTCGAGTTTTCCTTGTGCCGCATTTCGTGGATGAAATGTTTGCGGGCTTGGAGATGTTTTGCGAATGTTTGCAGCCAGAAACTGGTTTTTCAGTTTGGACGCAGGACTAAGGGGTCGCGTAAATTTGACCCAGGAAGAAACGTCTACATTCACTGTGCTTTGTGAAGTGTTGGCCTTCCGGGATTTGTTTGTATATTTTAAGGATGACTCGTATAACTCTTGGAGCCTTGTCACGAGTGTTTCTTTTCATGCCGTGTTTACGGGGCGTATAGAACTTAATCGATTGATAATAAGTAGTAAATCTTCCGTTAATCATATGGTTGTTAGGACTGAGTTTTGGTATGAAGAGTTTATCGTATGATTTTCCGATTCTGGGTTATACGACAAATTGCTTTCGTAATAGTCACTTGGCATTCTATGAACAAATCGGGATTGTTGTTTTAGCCGCTAGTTTATTGGAGCAGTGGTCGCCAGTAGTTTTGATTGGCATGGAGGCTAGATTCAGCCGATAGCCAAGGAAGTTGTTGGTAACGATCAGACCATGACCCTTATTAAGGTCATGTTGGTTTACGATTGTCCTTTATGGGGATGCCGAATTCAGGTCCGGGCTTTACGGAGAGGCGTAGTTGGCCGAGGGCCAAATAGTGTTTGCCGAGATAGACATGCCAAGCATAGCGGAGTTTTCTGAGTTATGGCTGATGGCTTTTAGAAACGATCTTCCACTTTAGGTCTCAGTTATACAATGAATGGTTCGTAATTTGTTTTTTTTTTGCATGAAAATTGTTTCATTTTATCCGGGGGGGACAAAGTTTAAGGAATCGACGCAGGACACGTGCGGGTTCGCCTGCGTGATTATTTCCTGCTCGGACGTAATCGCGGGGAGTGAAAGCAGGAGCCAGAAACCTTGTGGAGCAAAAACTGTCTATGACAGTTATCCGTTGGACCCATTATGTTTATTTTACGAAAGTTGCTTTGTATGAATTGACTCGTCCATACAGAGGATTTTTCGTAAAAGCGATGTAAGAGGGGGTTTTCGTAAAGGTAACAGGAGAGTGTTTCTCACAAATTACTTGCGATATTTGCGACCACGGATTATGTTTCCTCATTCACTTTTGGCGCATCGCGAAGTCGCTTTGCATGAGACCGATCATGTTTTTTCCATAGGCTGTTTTTTTTAAAATGTTCTTGTTATACGAAAGTAATGGATGACCGGTTTCATGGAGATAGAAAATCGCAGATTGTCAAAGTAGCGATGTTTCCGCGGATTACACGTATGTTTCCGCTATGATTTCGACCTTTGGACGAAAGCTGCTTCGAATTGCTCATGGAGTTTTACCGAAGGTTATTTCGTTATTTTCGTAGTTCAGCATCGTGCTATTAGTCTGACGTTGGTACACGTTTCTAATCGTGAGTTTGCGACGAGAGACGACGTAGAGTTTTCAAGACTATGTTTGTAACGGTTGGGCTATGCCGCTAGCGTTTTTTAGACGAATCTTATTGCTTCGAGAGTTTGCTTTGTCAAAAGCGTTGTCTTGATGCTGAAGCAAAAAGTTTTCGAAGATGGGATTATACGGGTATAGTATACGTACCTACTTCCCTTTTCTTTTTACGAAAGAAAACGGGTTAGGCTTGTGTACGTTTTTTCTTTCTTTTAGGAAGCGGGATGAGTATGCTTTAGAATGTGTGGCGATCATTTCTCGGTTTTTCGAGAGACTAGATCGGTTTGCATGTTCTGCCTGGACAATCAAGGAAAAATGGAACAAGACTGGAAAATTTTGCCTAAGACTTAGCTTGCTAGACTATCCACCTAGGTTCTAAGTTCCCTAAATTCTACGGCAGTTTTCAAGACGTTTTCGTTCCTGTCCTACGAAAAATTAAAACCTTGACAAAATTTTATAAGTCAGACGTACCTTACTCTCATCGATTATTCGAGATCGCCTCTTGTCCGTTCCTCTTTGTTTCATGTCTTCTATCCAAGTTTCAATTTTTGTAGCGTTTGCTTTTACAAGACCGGGTGTGTATTTCGTCGAAGGGTTCTTGCGAGTATGAGTTAGTAATTTATCAAAAGTTTATTAGGCGTTTAGAAATGGCCACTTTTGATTCATTTTCAATGGATTTCGAAAAGTCTGATACTGAAAGAGAATTCATTTTAGACGAAATTCTGACGAGAATATTGGAGCGAGAGAGAGATATCAACGCCCAAGTTCCTGTTCTTGTTTCTTCGTACTGCTGGTTAAATTGACCATGTGCTTGATGAAACATTACAGAATCATTGAAACAAAGAGAGGGGGAGTAGGAGATAACTCGAAGAGGGATAAGGTGGGAGTTTTTAGACACTATGAGCAGGACGTCACTCGAGTGGGGTCCTTAGTTCGTCAAGCTACGATTTTAAAAGAAAGTACTCCGTCATGGTATCGGTCTTCCGAATGAATCCCAATTCCTCGTATAGTTGAGATGATTGGTGTTTCAGAACAACCGTGATTGTTTTATACGATGAATTGCAATCCATTCATTAACCGAACCTTCCGAGTTTTTTTGTAACTTTCCCGATCGAAACGAAACGGGGGTTTTAGATTCACGGTTTTAAGGATTTGTACTACGTGGCTTCGAAGCAGGATGCAAAGTACGGATTGGACTAGTATTGGGATGGTTTCACGAGGAATTAGCCGCGACTGCCGAATCCAGCATCGCAAGACGGGATCGCTGGAGTGGCCGCGAACCGCCGGTGCCCGGGCCGCGGGCGCTGGTCCAGCCGCCGCTCGAGGGGCTGATGTGGGCTCCAGCCACCGGCGCCGGGCCGCGGGCGCTGGTCCAGCCGCCGCACCGGGCCGCTGATGGCGTAACCGCCGGGCCGGGCCGCGGGCGCTGGTCCAGCCGCCGCACCCGGGCCGCGGTCCTGGCTGCTGCCGCCGCACCGGGCCGCGACGCGGGTGCAGCCGCAGGGGCCCGGACCGTGGTGCGATCCAGCCGCCAGGCCGCGACGGGCGCAGAAGCCGCCGGGCTGTGGCGCTGGTCGAAGTCGCCGGTGCTCAAAGTCGTATGGGGCATGCCGCCGGCCCGGGCCGGTCCTGGCTGCTGCCGCCGCACCGGGCCGTGTCCGTCGGGTAACCCATTTCTCTTATTTGTTTTCTCGTCTGCGAGTGATTTAGGGTTTCTCGATGGTTTCGGGGAGAACGAAGCTTTTTCCGAAATTATCAAAAATGTTTTCGGTCAAACCCTACTGCCGAGATTTCTAAAACTCGTATTTAGACTAATTTCTTGGGGTTTGATAGATTTTATCGCTGTTCTTTCTGTTTTATAGAGAAATTGCGAGCTCGTTTTTGTGCTCTTCCTGTGGCTTAAAAGCCGCCACTAGGTTTTTCTATTTTCTCGAGCGCTACGACGTTTGCATAAGCGTTGGCCGTAGGAGCATTTACGCTAAAGTTGTTTACCAACGTTGATATGAGCAGTGAGTTTTGTGTTTCATATTTCCAGACATCGCTTCGGTCAAGCGTTTTGTGGCCTTGGGACTAAGAGTAATCCGCCCCTCCCTACTTCTAGCCAAACTGTGGGAACCAAATTTGCACTGTCAATTTTTTATGAACAATAATGGAGGAAAGCAATGTAAACCCTAATTTCCTTGAGGTCCGGATTCTCTGCGAGAGCCAACGACAAGTGAAAAGATAAACGTGGAAAATGTTTTGTTAAGATTTGGGACTGGACCTTAAGAAAGGCTGCCTACGTACCACTTTCGAGGATCAAGTCGGACGTAGTTCGTTAGAAAGAATTGAACAAGAGATCGAACCGCCTAGGCGGTTCGCCTAGTATGAGCTGGGTTATAGAAACAGGCATGTCGAGAATGATGCCTAGGTTTCTAAGCGTCGAAGCTCTAGCGTAAAGAATTGTCCGATCCTTCCGAGGAGCGGAGATGTGTGAGCAGGAGGCGGCCAGACGTTCTAGGGCCTGCCTTGCTAGTCTAACCGCCTAAATTCTAAGTTCTATCAGCTAACAGGAGCTCTCTAGGTCTCCAATCTCAGATTTTGGATCCTTTTCTTTTCTGCTCCAGCCCTCCTTATATAGTCATTTTAGGCCGGTGGCCCATTTACCCTTTCGACTTCGGGCCCAAGTTTATCTCTTTTGGAAATATTCCATTTTCCGCCGATCTTCGTGAGTTATCCTCGAAGTCTTGACATTTATCCCAGAAACTTAGCATTTATCCTACTTTCGCGAAGTTAGATAAATCGCCATAGCTCCTATTGGGCATGGATCCCCAAAATCGTAAGTGAGCCCGCGGACAAGCTTCAAGCCCTCGAACGTTCGTACGATTTCTCAGAAAGAACCAACCTTCCTAGCTCTAGTTGTTAAACTTCGAGGATAACTCCAATCGAAGTTGAACCGAGGAACGCTAGGTCCATAGCTAAGGTGCTACGACTTCACGGAAGCCACGAGGTGCGATCTAAATCGACGAAGCTGGGAACAGACTGGAAGCGCCGCCTGGCCAGCATGGCGCAGCCGGGCGCCGGTGTCAGCACGGCGAAGCCGGCGCCCGCGCCTCGCCCCTGTGGCCAGCATCGGCGAAAGCCGACGGCGCCTGGGCCAGCATCGGCGAAGCCAGAGCCCGCCTGGCCAGCACGGCGAGCCGGCGCTTCAGCGCCGCCAGCATCGGTGAGCCGGGCGACCGGGCCAGCACGGCAAGCCGGGCGCCTACCGGGCCAGCATGGGCGAAGCCGGCGCTTCAGCCCGTGCCAGCATCGGCGAAGCCGCACTGGCGCCTGCGGGCCAGCATCGGCGAAGCCGGGCGCTTGGCACCCGGCCAGCACGGCGAAGCCGGGCGCTTGGCACCCCGGCCAGCACGGCGAGCCGGGCGCCGGCGCCGGGCGAAGCATCGGCGAGCCGGGCGACCGGGCCAGCACGGCGAAGCCGGCGCCCGGCGCCCGTGCCAGCACGGCGAAGTCGGCGCCCAGCCTCGACCTTGGTCATGGCTGTTCTGAAGATCTAGGTGAGGGCTTCGATTTGGTATCTTGATTGTTTTCTGGTTCCTCACAGTTTGAGAGAACGACCTATTTGAAGTTCCGAGGCAGATTCTTTAGGGTTTTGGTGGTGATCGAATCTTAACGCCCTTGGGCGAGCGGACCTTGATTGGGTTGATCCGCCTTTTTTCGTACCGATCTTCCCGGGACTATCGTGACGCCAAGACTCGCCGCCTTCCCGATCTTACTTTTAAGAAGTGTTTCACTTAAGAACCCATAAGTAAAAATAATCTTAGCCGTTGACTTCGAGATAACCTTTTTCGACCCCAACAGAGAGTGGATATTCTAATTTCACAAAATCTCGTATGACTTCTTTTCAAATCATACGAAACTTCTTGTTTCAAGAAATACTTTCCAGAGACTTTCAGCAATTGATTCCGTCGTGACCGATTTTGACCCCAACAAAAGTGACCCTCCTGGCCAATTAATTCCCTCTCTGAATATAAACTCTACCCATCTTTTCATTTCCTTTTTCTTTATCTCAGGAATGGAATGTTTACTATCAGAAAGAGCATTCTCAGGCGATAAATCAAATCAACTTTTCATACGTTCCAGAGTGTTTTCTAATTCTCACTCAAGTTTGTTGATATCAAATCCAGTATCTCGGGAGATGCTGGAGAAATGAAGCTAGGAAGATAGTTGACGAAACAGCGTCGAGGATTCTTGCAGAGACTGAGGCCAAGATGTCTATTGAATCATCACGGATCACTACAAAACATAAACATATCCACAACAAATTGGAGAAACCCCTTTGATGTACTATTTCTTTTCAAGTTTCGACAACTCAGAAAGTTGTGTGCTAAAGAGGGTCTGTGGTTTGAGATTAGAGGAAAACTATGTTCTATAATGTGAAACAACTGATTTGTCGCTGGAAATTGGATCAACGCTATTTAGGTTGTTTTATTTTGTCTCCTTTTGATTCTGATACCTGGATGTTTATACACCGTTCCTATTCTCCCTGATGGAATAATCTCCAGGTTATAAGTTTGTGTGTTATTTTGTGCCATATGAATTCTTTCTTCGTTTTAATAAAAGTTCTCTATTCTTTTGGGAGTCCGTTAGTGTTTAGGGTCGCGTCTAAGTTTTAATTAGAGATTCGGTCCTGGAAGTTTTATTTGTGGAAATGGGCCATGTGAGAGAGTAAAATCGATGGCCATTTTGGCCTTTGACCCAGAACTTTGTTTTGACCCATGAAACTATTGCATGACCATAGAAATGACCTAAAAACTTAACGACCCACTCGACTTTCATGGTTTTCACGGCAGCCGCCCGCTGAAGCTTTTCTTTTTTCTCTGGTGACCGGTTGAGGTGTGACCTGTTACACAACGAGCTTAGTCTACTTTCCGCCAGCCAGATATTTTTGATAATATTATTAAACTAATTTGTGGGTCTTATTAGTTAATGGTAAGATTAACTTAGAACTGGTGGACAACAAAAAAGAACCCTAATAGCGTAAGATATATTGGTTCTCCAAGCGGTGGAGGTGCATCCACCGTGAACTGAAAACGATGGAAACAATTATCGGTGCCGGAGCCGCGGTCAAGCAGTGATGGGAAAGGGAAGGGGAAGGAAATTAGTACGACGATCGCGAGGGTACAATATTCTTTATCATACATTTGGGTTTCTCTGCTTGCAATTACCCTAACGGTAACTTTTCGATTGTAGGTGGTGTAATTCTGCATTGTCGCTATGGCTGGATAATGTATGACACCGAGCTTGGGATTTCAAGATAGATAATGATAGAATGGGTAGAGCAATCGATTTATCCAAAATTAGAGGTGTTGAGGGGTTAAAAGGTAGTATCTTTGCCGAGTATGGGCTATTGGGACGGAAGTCTCGTGGAAATGCGACACTGGCTTAATGATGGAGAGAGTGATATGGTGGGTACAGGGCTGCTCCAGAGATAGTAACGACACAGATTTAAGGATTTTCAAGGCTTTACACCGTGGAGACAAGTTCACAATCTCTCGCCACATTCAGAGAGCTGTTGCAAGAGAAATGATATTTCTTAGGTCCGAAAGAGCAATAATGTCGCCAATGAATGCACCTTTGGGAGCTCCAGAGCAAGATGACGTTGATTGTGCAAGAAGTTGAAGCAATCAAGCACTTTACAAAAGCAAATGTTCTGCGGGCTAATATCAATCGCAGTCGTGGGGCTAATCCCTAATCTCACCAGGGCTATCCCTAATCGCAGTTCACCTAATAAAGAGAGCTGCTAACAGGAGAAGGATAACGTGTGGGAATGAAGTTGAGTAGTGAATGGAGGGAATAATGAAGGCGCCAAAATGGATTGAATAAGGAAGGTAATTTACCTCAACAAATGTGTAGTAAGAAGAAGAGACGGAAGGCATGTCTTGAGAAGGCAATGGACAAAAGTGAAGCTGAGGTAGTAGGAACCCTGAGCTATGGAGGTGGACGGTGGAGCAAGCAGTGGAAGATGTTATGTCAAGACTAAGGAGATGATTACGACACGACTACAATCGTGGATGATTACATTCGGACGGTTGTGGTTATAAGGACGACGATGATGATTTTGAAGAGGCCAAGCACAGGAAACATGGTGGACAGTTTGGTGGTAATGGTATTAGGCGCTCTGGTGGTATTCGTAGAGGCGGGGACCGAAAGAGAGGGTCTCGGGGTAAACGCTGTACTCGTGGGCGAATCGACAAAAGCACTTCCAAGCGCATTACTTTCAACGACACTATCGATGTAGGAAACGATTATATATCATCCTTCTGGTTTTAGTTCGTGATAACCCAAGCAACCCATATCGATGAAAGCGATGTTATTGTTCACGCCAACTAAAACGAAAACGACAACCAGGGTGATCAAGATGATGATACTCCCGTCTCAAGAGGACACACCGAGGGTGTAGAACCGGTTGATAGTGGTGATGTAGTTCTGATACTCCGGCGAATTTAACAGCACAACCGCGAGATTGAAGACGACGACGATGTGTTTACTGATCCTCCGGCGCCGCAACTACACAAACTAAGGGTGGCTAAGCATTCATGAAAGGGATTTCTGATCAGATATGTACGGATATAATGATGTAGATGGTGGGTATCGAAAGGGATGAAACGAGCTGCCAGCCTCGCAAATCGACTTCAGCAAGGAGGACAGAACATATACGCTGGTAGGACGCTTAAAGACAAGGCGAGTGCAAGTCGACGCTACCGCCCATGCAATTAAGGTGTGTACTTTTAAGCTGCGGCATTGTAAACGCCAATCACCTAAAATGCTACGACGCGGAATGTAAGTGGAGGGTATTGGCGGTGCAACTCGTGAGTCACCAACTTATCTTGTTAGAAAGTCCATTCTTACACATACATGCGATCGATCTTCTCGGAAAAGTACAGAAAACATGGTATCGCAAAAGCTTGCAGCTCAAGGCGTCAAAACAGAGACTCTACTCGACCGCTGCGGCTATGGAACTCCCCGAAATATTGCTAACGGAATTCAACTACACATGCTCATACCGAAAGGTTGGATATAGAAGATCCATATCTGATCGAACGATCCGAACCGGTTCATCACCATCGATGCACCATGCGAAGGTCATCGTGGTGGATCGGGACGACATGTTTGGCAAGTACAAAGGGTGTTTGCTAACCGCCAGCCGACAAGATGCTAACAGCCACAGATTCCCATTGCTTTCGCTGTAGTGGAAAGCGAGAACAAAGAATCTTGGTCCTGGTTTTTCGAGAGGCTATCTACTATTGTAGAAGATGGGTGTGATTTAAGCATGATATCAGATAGATGTGCAGCAATTTTGCAGCCAAAGAGAAATGGTACCCAAGGCACACCATGGAATTTGTCTTGTACACCTTCAACGTAATGTGGCTGAGAAGTATAAGGGTAAACAAATGAAGGCTATGGTTGGCAGAGCCGAGAGTCGCTCAAAGTGTTAGAGTTTAATGAGATCATGGAGCTTATTAAACTTACGGATTGGCAATGTTGGGATTATTTGGAGAAAATCGATAAGAAGTTATGGACGCTCACATTTCAAAGGAGACAGATTCAACATGATGACTTCTAACGCTGAATCGCTGAACAAGGCTCTTTGCCAGCTCGCGGATAGTCCTATAATGGCATTGTTTGAATTCATTCTACGGAAGTGTGTACATGGTTTGAGACCGTGAGATGCGATATCAGAAGATGAAGGGGAATATTCCGATAAAATTGAAGAAATTTCGTGGAACAGCTAGTGCTGTCACCGGCCTTTGTTTTGCCATGTTCCACATGGAAATTGTTTCGCACAAGGCAACCGGCTTCAGCCACCGCTGATCCGAAAACCGACCTGCACTTGCCTCAATTCCGATGCTTGATTGCCTTGCCGACACGCTTCATTGCTGCTGCTTCTTCGTATGGAGTACAACATGTATGTTAGTAAACATCATCTCAAAGAAACATGGGCAGCCGCTGTTGAGGGTATCATACTTCCGGTTCAGGATCCAAAGGATTGAAGTGCCAGCGAAATACTAAAGGTTGATCTTTGTCCACCCATGACCAAAAGAACGAAGGGAAGGCCAGGAATCAAACGCGAACTATCGGCCGGAGAGGTTCCGTAAGACTGCAACTTCGACTTTAACAAATAAATCAGTGCCCCATAGTACATGTTCCAATTAATATATACTTTGTCGCTTACAGCCAGGGGCAGTAAAAGAAAACCAACAAGTGCTCCAATTGTTTTGAGGAGGGTCACAAGAAGAGTACTTGCAAGAAACCAAGCCATGATCTGTAGGGTACATTTTTGGGAGCAACGCCGCTCATCTTTCTCAATCGAAATCTTTGTTTTTGGTAACCACAACGAAGGTTTCGGATACTTTGATATGGTGTACGCCATAATCTTCCGTGTGCACATGATTATTTGTAAGGTGTACATGATACTTGATTAATGCGCACACCGTGATGAGCCGCATTTAATACATTATGGTTTTCATATCCTTTAATATTTGTGATAACATATTAGCTGTTTTGGATACATTTGATATGGTGTACGCCATAATCTTCCGTGTGCACATGATTATTTGTAAGGTGTACATGATACTTGATTAATGCGCATACCCAGATGAGCCGCATTCTAATACATTATGGTTTTCATATCCTTTAATATTTGTGATAACATATTAGCTGCTTTTGGATACATTTGATATGGTGACGCCATAATCTTCCGTAATATGATTACTTGAAGGTGTACATGATACTTGATTAATGCACACCGTGATGAGCGCACTTAATACATTATGGTTTTCATATCCCGTAATATTTGTGATAACATATTAGCTGTTTTGGATACATTTGATATGGTGTACGCCATAATCTTCCAGTGCACATGATTATGTAAGGTGTACATGATATTGATTAATGCGCACACCGTGATGAGCTGCATTTAATACATTATGGTTTTCATATCCCTTAATATTTTTGATAACATATTAGCTTTTTGGATACATTTGATATGGTGTACGCCATAATCTTCCGTGTGCACATGATTGCTGTAGTGTACATGACACTTGATTAAAGTGAAGAAATCAAACCTTCACTTGATTAAAGTGAAGAAGTGATCGGAGATCAGGTATTGTGGCTGGTTGTAGTTAAACAAATATAAAATATTTTAAATAATAAACAGAAATATTTTAAATTTAAAAGAGTTCAAAATAAAAAGAAATACATTGAAATACAAAATATTTATTAATTATTAAAGGAGGGAGGTTGCAGTCGGTGTCGGAGTCGAGTCGGTTCCGTGTCGGAGTCGAGTCGGAGTCGGAGTCGAGCTGTCGGTAGCACGGGTACGGAGTCGGTGTCGCTGTCAAGCTGCCGCCTTTTCGACGCCCGCCTCCATGTCCATCCACTTCCAGTAGTCACGCCTGAACCCTCCTCCTCCGCCGCTGCTTCGCCATAACCGTAACCTCATCCTCCGGTCACCTTTTGTCACCGAATTTGCGCCCCGCTTGCTACCGCGGTGATCGGGCTTGTGCGCGGCGCTACAGGGCTGGAAGGCTGTTTCTTCAAACCCTCCTCAACCTCTCGCCGAACAGCGCCGAGGGTGGCAAACTCCTCCTTTTCCAGACCCTGGCGGATCTCTTCCTTCAGCTCTTGGCCAACGCTTATCAACTCCTCCTCGGGCGGTTACACCCGTGCAAACCGTAGAAGAATCGATCAGATTTTTTCACCGACATTTTACCCTCGCTAATATCGCACCATTTTTGGAAATGAGAAAGTAAGAAAAGGAAGTTTGTGAGAAAGGTGTTTGCAGAGAATGTGTCGAATGATATTAAATGACAACGGAGTACTATATATTTAATTATTTTGGGAAACAGGCTGCTCCATTACTACTCCTTGGTTGAAACCATGAATTTAATGGTTACACTCATCGGTAGAATTAAATCTCCGACTGATTGGACCATGGAATAAAGTTGGAAACTTTCTTGTCGAGGCAGAGTTTACTTAAATTTATTTTCATTAAACTGTAAGTGTACGCTTTTCGCATAACCAACGAAGAAAGAGATGAGAATAACTTAAGTTCATACATTAATTAGTATAAATATGTATAAAAGATGTCTCCGCGGTCGAAGGTAGCCTTAATTTCAAACTACATTATGAAGCTTACGCTACCGAGTGGGTATAATGATTTTCGACACCTTAAAAGAGAGATGAGTAAATATTAAGGATTTCTAAATATTATGTGTTGCATTTATGAATTCAAATGGGTTTCTTTGTTTTTAATCTATTATGGATAGGCCCATTATGAGAAAAACAGCTAAAAATGGGTTTGTTTGTTTTTAATCTACTTTTCTGTGATTAATCTAATTTGTGCTTATAAAAGAAAGGCGACATTAAGAATGAGCGTAATCTTTATGGTGTACGCCATAAGCTTACGCTATCGAGTGGGTATAATGATGACTTACGCTATCAAGACACTCTTTTCATTGCAACCGTTGGTTTATCTTTCCTTTTAAAAGAGACCGCTTGTTCATTGCAAATACACTCTTTTCGCTCAGTACGCCGAAAAACTCCCCCACAATGCTAGAATTCCCTATATTAAGCCTCCCACAAGAGATTCAAGTGTCGAGTGGAACGCCGCAGCCAATTCTTTTGTAGATCTTTACAGAGTCCGCTTACTTGCAAATCCTTGTGTGCTTGTCATATGGAGTTGGGGTGTATGCCCTCGTCGATATGTTCAAACACCCTTTTCATCCGGTTTTGAAGACAGATTGTTGAGAAGATGCTACACGCTGGGAACCCAAGTACATTTTACATCAAGGGTGTAGAGTATTTCTACAGACTGACGCCGTGAAGAGGGATTAGCTTTGTTAAAGTCAGCCGCAGATGCAGGGTACGAGAGCTCAGATAATGCATGCAATGACTGCAAATATTTTAACTGGCCGAGGAGTTATTTTCACTTCTCACTAATAACCGCTGGTCAAATAGGAATGGTTGCTGATCATCGCACGGGGTGGAATTTGGACCATAACGCCTGGTTCATCACAAAGAGGGAGGAATTCATATCAGCGGTCGTCCAATGTTCCGCAGCTGCCCGTGTTCTCCAATTTGGACCAGGATTGGGATCTATTGCATTGATGAGCAAGGCGAAGACATGTGTAACAGATGTTTTTGGTTAAAAGAGGTCGGTATTTTTCACGACTTCAGTCCCACCACCGGTTTCCATCCTTCGACGCGTAGTAGTTGATGTTTGTGAGGTGTACAACGGAAAGTATTCCTAATATTCGATATATAAGCTTATAGTTATTTTCTGCATCACTGCTATGTGTACAACCAAAAATATATGGTCCACTTGTTACGATACTGATAAATTTTATTGTAATACATTTTGTTAGTACACCATTGTGTAATCCGATAATTTCTTAATAAAACTGGTTTCCTAATTACGTTGCTTAATACCTAATACAAAAGACATAGGTTCCTAATACAGCACTACATCACACTTGCAATACATTTTATAGTACAATCAATACAAAAGACAGAGTTTCCTAATACTTGAGGTTAAATATTACATATAGTACCTAAAATCAATATACATACAGAGTTGCACTAATATAGTTAACCGCCCAATAATACAAGAGAGTTTCAAAATACGCATGTAATAACCAATACAAAAGACAGAGTTTCCTAATACTTGAGGTTAAATATTACATATAGTACCTAAAATCGAATATAAGACATAGAGTTGCATAGACTAATATAGTTAACCGCTCCCAATTGATAATGGCCTCTTTCTCCCGCTAATTGAAAGATCTGCCTCAACGCCATACATCCTATGTGGTTCACCAATAAGAGGTTCATCAACCGGAAGAGCCGTAATCTCTCTCTGAGAATGAGTGTTTGATAGATAAAGTTGGGGAGAACTATTTTCTTGTCGGCTTCAGGTGTACGACACATTTCGATGACCTGGTCGTAAACCAACACACCAAAGTCTATGGGCATGTTTTTACAAACGCAGAGAAAACGCATATTCGATCATTGCATCAACATGAAACCAGGAAGCCAGTTAAGCTCACAGATTTTGTAAAGGCAGAGATACCGCGGTAATAGGCGCTAGTGAAATGTTTCCACCGAGAGAGCCAACCAGCCGTTAAGAACTAAATGGTTTGGCGATAGATCGACATCCACCCAGCTGCGCCGACTGTGCCGCTAAAGGAGTCATAAAGAGTTGATTGATGACGACGGGTCAAATCAAACGGGCCCCTTATATAAACGCCGCCTTCGCATTATTTAAGTTCGAGATACATTCCCTAACTACTGTGGGCAGAAAGGCCTCAACATGCAATACGTGTACATCCATCCACGACATCGATTATTGGCGCTGCCCAGCAAAAGCAGGATCATCTAACGCTAACATTCCTGAACTAAAACCCTCGATGCATAATTGTTGATACTTCACGAAAAGCTCTTTTCAGTTACATGCCGCATAGACCATGGTTTCCACTGCTGGGCTGGCAATTAAGAACCCCGAGTTGTCGCAAGGCGAGATTCAAATGTCATAAACTGAGGCTCATCATCCCCATCCTCCATGAGGAACTTGAAAGGTTAGGACTTGGGCTACGGTATTCACGATTCCGGGCGACGATTGACCAGATGACTAAGAGGCCATCTTTAGGGTTTTTTTTTTTTTGACTTTAGGACTTGAAAGGTTAGGACTTGGGCGACGTTTTTATTTTTATTTTTAATCGAACGACAAGATAAGGAAGATGGTTAGAGGAAATACAGTACAGCTTTCTAGAGGAGAAAGTAGAACTCGAGCACTCAACCATCATGTCGGTCATTCACCACAATTAATGAGAAATGGTTCGAGAAGTCGCCACACAAGCATTATTTTATCGGACTTTGGGCTAATATGTTACAATCAATTAAATTAGGCCCATATGCATGTTGTGTTTCACACTTTTGAGGAAGGTGTAATGACTTTTCGAATGCAACTTCTACCCAATCGCCGCGAATCGTTACCCCCTATAAATATAAACCAACCCACAATTGTCTTGTTAAGATTTCACAAAAATGCCAGAATTCCCGATATTAATGCTCCCGAGAGGTCCAGGCTTTGGTAGTTCAGCTGTGGCACACAACTCTTTTCAAGACTTTTATACCTGTGTCCTGCATACATGCGCAGCATCAGATGAGGATATGGGCTATGCTTCTTTGATTTGTTTACATCCTTCGCGACTTGTGGTCCGGGTAGTTTGTTGCTAAGATGCTTTAGGAGGGAAATCCAAGTACTCTATACATTAAGGGTGTTGAGTATTTTTCAGGCACGAAGGCCACGAAGAGGGACTTGGCGCTTATTAAGAGCTGCTGATGCAGGATACGCCGAAGTATACCTATGCAATGACAAGGAAGCTATACTATGACGACGATGAGGAATACCTGTCTCGATTCACAAGATCATCTTTGAAATCGAACGCTGGTAATGAACACAACCTTATTGGCCTTGGGAACACTGGCCTGCTTTCGCTAAAAAGAGGGAAGGGTTCATATCAAAATTCATTCCGTTGTTCTACAGCTGCCCATGTTCTCCTTTAAATCACGTGCTGGTGTCATTGGGACATTGAGGCCACCAAGGCTGAAGACATGTGTAAGTCATGCTTCTGGATTAAAGAGATGAGTCTTTTATATGCGACTTCACGCCATTCAATCGGTTTTATGCACTTTATCTATGGGAATAAGGGTTGTTTTCCTTAATGTTTTACAAAGCATACACTTATACATTTCGAATATATGAATCTTCTTCGCCGTTGTTTTGTTCTATAATATTAGACTCATATATATGTAAAATAACAATATATTTTAATACAATCACTTCGGTATTTAACTCATTAAAGTATGACGACTAATGCACTCTACATTATTAGGTTTCTTGGTGGATAATAACTTCGTATTTAACTCACGCCGGTTTCACTAAATGCCTCTATTTAAGTTGGAAAATACATGATATATCTGAAATACATATTCACTTAGAAGATAAACAAAGGATCAAATAATCTAAAAGTATGGCAACTCAAGTTCTCCCAACTCTTCCACCTAAATTGTGTCCAAAATCATTGAGCTCACAAGCAGAGGAGTCAGTATACAACCCAGCCGGTTGGTTCATGGCTGGAAAACGCTGTTACGCGACTCGCCTACCTAACGCTCTGTCTTAAAGACGCATATGTTAGCTTAAATGGTCTCAGACGGACTCATACGCCAAGGTGGTAAGTTTCGGCTTTGCATCTAAAATGTGTCGATGCTGGTAACACACGCATCTACCACTAAGGTCTCCTAAAGGCACCGACAAGCAAGGACTTCATGCGAAGTATTAAAATCTTGAACCAAATATCCCAAACCATGACATGTCCACTTTGGTGTTGGCATTTTCAATGTTTGTCTTGGGAAAGAGAAGGAAGCCGCCATGATTTTCCTCCGCCACCAAGATCCTATCACTCACGCACCTACAATCCGAGATGATTTAGAAGTAGGAGAATCCATACAGTGGCATTTGGAACGCTTTACTGCCTCGACCTCAACATCAACAAATATGAGGATACTTTCAAGTTCCGGATGATTTAATAATTAAGACCCAAGGTGCTTATATGGCCATGATTACCGACGCGGAAAACATTTACGGAGGTTCTGCCCAAACTGCAGGTTTTTGGTTAAGGCCAACATTTCTCAAATTCTTTAAAATAAGAAGTTGGATAACGATCCCAGGGTTCCCTATAAAATTTCCTCTGGCCAGAGGTGTGCATCTAAAAGACATAGGTGTACGCTGAAAAGCATCACTATATGGGGTGTACGCTAATGTAAAACAAATTATGTTGTTAGGTGTACACCTCATACTGAACTAAGAGTCAAAACTTCGTCTCTATATATGTTGTAAGGGTGTACACTTTTATCTATGTACATTAATGTACACCTTTCGTATACACCAGACACCCCGCTCCTTATGATGAAATTTATATATGCCGGGTAACACAATAAACTTAACAAAACACACCGCATAACACGTAGGGAAAATACAATGGTAACACATCGTAATAACAACAAACTTAATAATAGACCATGACGAAAGAGACATTTCTTTACAGCTTTAGAAAGCCATTGATGATGTCTTCTTCGACCGTGCATTTTCAGCCCAATCGCTTTGAAACTTCGCGATGTTCTTCTTCAATTCCATAATAGTCTCTTGTCAATGTTGTTCCTAGCTTCAAGAAAAGCTCTTTGCCATCCATAAGGGCTTCCTCGCCGATCCATTGAAAAGCGACAATCCAGCTGAGTCTAACAATTAACAAAATGAGATTGTTCCCAAAACTAATATATATGAGGCAACCACATTTTAGGAAATACCTTGTATCGCTCACACCCATAGAACCTACTAAACGGATTTTCGCCTGTCCAAGATTGAGCCTTCTTAGCCGCAACCCACAGTCACAAAGCACAATGCTTTTTTCGCTTTACCCTTATGCCTCGATCCACGGAAATCCATCTCTTTCTCCCATATAATCTCTCCCAAAATCACAGTCTCTCCCCTCTTTCTATCTCTCTTTGAAAGTTTATAAAACCCTAATATAAATTAGATCGACAAAGGGAAATGATAGCATCCAAATACCCGGTCGGGTTTGTCGTTTCAAACGGGTCAATACTCCGTGATACATCCCTCGTATGGCACTTTAAATTCAATTTTGAATCTGATTGTTTTCGCCCATTATAAAATTTTCAAAATCTGAAAATGAGCATTAATTGATTGATGAGACATATCACAACTTTTGATAAATAGAGCAAGGTCCCTTTATATTTCACCATATTTGTTTCCAATTCCATCTCTCGCTCTTCTAACTCTTTAACAAAATGTCTAATGTCCGATGATGATAACTACAGCACTCTGATGGGTCGTCAGATATGAACATGGTACTGCAGTCGCCCACTCTGATCATGGAATTCGATAGTTATCCATGCGAAGCCGATAACGGTAGAGATCTCTAAAGACGGGCAGACATTGGGAAGAAATACTTTGTATGCAAGGATTTCAAGGCACGCTGTAAAATCCAACTTCTAATTGTTGCCTTTCATTACATACTTATGCAGACATGCTATTTCCAGGATGACGGCTTGCACAGAAAGAAGGAATGGAACGAGGCAATTGAAGATGAAACCCGGCGCTTAAAGGATAAAGTTGCTGGCAACGGCCAAGATTCGTAGCTTTGGTCCAATTGAGTTTCAGGTGGATATGATCAAAAAGATTCGATCACCAACGACGCTAACATTGCACACCTCGTTACCAAATCGATGAAATCGAAGGTTTTGAAGGAAAACGCTGATGACATTGCACAACTTGGTTATCAGCTCGACAGATGGACAGAGTCAAGAAAAACGCTGAAGAGATGCAGACCGAAGGACATAATTAAGAAACTCTAAAATGTAATAATTTCCATGTCTCCCCGTGGTTCGCTAGGGAAAAGCCTGTTGTAACGGTTGTAGTTCTCCCAAGAATCATAACTCTTGTTTTATCACTAATGTACCGCCAAATCTTATCTACAAAATGTTTATGTGGTGTGCATCTTTATTACCAGGTGTACCACAAATTGTTGTTTTGGTGTGTATCTTTATCGCCTAATGTAACGCCAAATCTTATCTACAAAATGTTTATTTGGTGTGCATCCTTATCTAAGGTGTACGCATAAATTGCCAAAAGACACTTACGCTCCATTATATCCTACAATGTAACAGTTGTTATCCACCAAAGCCTATGGTTTGAAATGGTGTACAGTGATTGTTTCATGGTGTACGCCATTTATATAAGCACAAATTAGATCAAGACAGAAAAACAGCACACATAATTATAAGAGTACCATTACGCTAAATGACGCTCAACGAAAAAAAAGACATAACTAACATAATTTTAGTTTATTCATTCACAACCTTAACTTTCCCAACTAATTCTTCATAGCAGTCCATTGCATACCTCTCAAATTGTCGACATCGTCCGTGGATCCCACTCATCTCCTCCGCCCCAAGACCAGCAGCATGCATCTCAATGAACTTAGCAGCACATGGACCACACGCCACCCCTTTGGTTCTGATAAATACCCTCAGCACAGATCCATGAGTAACATCGCGATCCCATCTTTCACCTGATATGAACAAAAGCCAGCATACTTTCTAATATATAATGCAGCCACTGGATCAGTGGACGCAAGTATTCATCGACCTCGCCGCTGTTGTGAGGCACGGCGAATCATATATCATCACTTGAGAGTCCTTCAGATCAATGCGTAGCCCAACCCAATGGTCTCCCCCCCAATTCATCGGTGCATAGACGGTATAGACATCGCCACAAGTTCCAACTTCATTGATTGCCATCTCCTCTTCCCCGTCACATACTTTGGTATGTTTGGCCCCCATTCAACTTCAGCTTATCATTGGCAGCTTCAAACTCGACCAGTATGACAGAATGGTTTTAGTAAAGTACTGATCGAAAATGACAATCCCGCCCTTGTGAAGATGTTTCCGCTTCCACAACATATTCATTAGACATGTACAGCAGTAAACTAAGATATGAAAACAATTACTTGCAACGCTCTATAATGTAAAATTGATAAACATAAACGATGGTGTGCAGCTATTTCACATTATTGTTAGCACGCCAACAAATAGCAGGAGATTATTACTTGGCCGTCAACCATTTCGGAGGCTCATGTCAAGAAAGAACCGATTGTCGACAGAGTGACCGGTATTGATCCGAAAGTCCCGCAAATTCAACCCCACGAAAAGAACTTATGCACGGTGTATATATATAACCTAAAGGCGTAGATAGACACTTACTTAATCGGTGTTTTCGTGACAAAACTGCTCAACTCAAACACAGCAGAGTCCGCCTCCTCCATCGGCTTATACTCAACCTTTTTCGCTTATCAAACAACTTTTTCAACCTAGATCGGCAGACACTCCGCCAGCTTTCGATCTTTGCGCTGCCGCTACCAGCACCAAACTTGAGTCCTTCCCGCTCGCATAGCTGATCCTCTCAGAATCGCCATATCGCCGCTCGCCGCATCAACCGGGTCAGACGCTAGTCACATCAACAATAGAGAACCGCTCTGAATGTTCTCTCCGCATAATCGGGATGCTATGTTTCTTCCGCCCCCGCCCTAGAGGATCGAGATCACGCTCATGCCTCCTCCTCCTGACTATAGTCCACATCAGTCGGCGAACCGCTTCGGACGCTAACAGCATTTTAATGTTAAAGAATGCACACCAAGAATCCACCATAACTACAACCACCGACAATACCTGAACGCCGCCACTTCTCCTGCTGGCATCGAACAATCAAGCTCGCAAACGAAGACGATTAATTTTGATTCCAGATGTACACCAACTAAGAATCCACCATAACTAGAACCACCGACAATACCTGAACGCCGCCACTTCTCCGGGTGCTGGCAGATCGAACAATCGCTTCCTGCAAACGAAGACGACATTTTGGATTCCGTGTACACCAACCAAGACATTACGTAATACCTTATGTGTAGGATCTTCTAAAGGTTCAATAGTCCGCTCTTCCCGACAGACTCCTCGCTTTGCCGGTGCTGCATGAGAGCAGTAAGTTGGATGCTAAACTTGGGTGTACAGCTAATAGGAAAAAAATTTAAACTACCCGTGCCTCTACACTCAAATCAGGTGGTGCTGCATCGAAAGTGACAGATTTGTTGTGTCCAAGACGCATCACCTTCCTGCAAAAATGCGTTAATCACGGTGTTACAGAAGTCTTCACTTCCGGTCGATGTAACCTGGCTTGGAGTCAATTTAGTCCCCGTGGGGATGGCATGAACGCACACTTCGGCTGCACCTATAACGCGGATTTGTTTTCTCCCATGCCATCAGCCCGCCGCCATAACGAAGATAGACGGTACCTGCAATTTGTCACAAGAACAACACAGCAGCCTCAATATTAAATACGCCGATAGGGAAAT
This sequence comes from Brassica carinata, assembly GCA_016771965.1. Taxonomy (NCBI): domain Eukaryota; kingdom Viridiplantae; phylum Streptophyta; class Magnoliopsida; order Brassicales; family Brassicaceae; genus Brassica; species Brassica carinata. The sequence continues at coordinate 37,987,474 of CM028688.1, forward strand.
ACACCAGCTCAATCTTAAATCACACTGACCTCGTGGTAACACATACCGACCGGGCTGAACACATAAAGGATCCCTCGTACAGATGAGGGCAGTAGATGGTCTCTCGCGCTGATCATCCTCCCAGCGTGAATTAAAATCGCTACATTGAGGTAAAAACACAACTATCGAACACATTACCTGATCTATCAAATTTCTCGCGTGGTGGCGCCAAGATGGTCCGTGGGTTCTTCGTCGGTGTGCAAGGTAATGGAGTCATCCGCGACACTAACGATTAGTGTGGGAACCAAACCAGACCGCCAAATTAAGTTGATTTGGAGGAAAGCCAGTAAACCAAGCCTTCCCTGAAGGTCCCGAATATCTGCTGGGCCGCGACACCCACAACAACCAGCCTCGACAAAGAAAATATGAAAACGGAATAAAAATCGTGAAGAAAAAAGAATAGAGCAAAGGATTTTATTTCTGAATCCGCTTTGCTGAACAAAGGTAAGAGCCTTGGCTACGAGAGCTCGGCAAGTTCGCAGTCTGATCGCTTAAGTCTATCCTAGTTGAGTCTACCGCTAGTGAAAACAGAAGAATGCTAAGTTGCTCTAAGTGCTCGATGTTTTGATCTTGTTTGCTTTTTGCTCAAAGCTCCTCCTTATATACTCCTCCTATGACGGTCTATCTTCTCGCTGGCTGAGTTGGGCTTTTTCCATTTTCGCCCATCTTTGTGTTTATCGGAAACTTGACGCTTATCTTCGAAATCTTGACATTTATCTTCCGAAACTTGATATTTATCTCTTATGGAAACTTGACAATTATCTCTTATGTGAGGATAAAGATAAACCGCCATAGTTATCCTTCTTTCGAAAATCGTGACGTACGCTTTTCCGCTACTGGCCGCTTAGGCGCTTTTACGGTTTTTGAAAGGACAGTTTTGAAGGTCTCGTGTTCCGGCGAACCTCAATTCCTTGTTTAGTCGAGGAAGTGGCGTTTAGAGTAACCGCGATCATACCAAACTTTCGTGATTGATCCAACAAGCTATGATGGGATCGAACCGGCAAGATAGGAACGGACCGATCGAGGGCCGTGGACCGACGCCAGGTCGGTTCGCTGACGGTGTCACCGGCGCCAGGCCGGTGCCGGCTGGCCAGCCAGCTCAAGGACGGTGCCCGGCGCCAGATCGGTGCCGCCGCCAGGCCGCCCGGCGGATTCGGTGCCGCCGGGCGCCAGGCCGGAAGTCGCTGGCGCCAGGCCGCCCGGATGGCGCCGCCGGGCGCCAGGTCGCCGCCGGGCGCTAGGCCAGCTCCGCTGCCCCGCTGCGGCCACCGCCAGGCAAAGCACGGGCGCCAGGTTGGTGCCGGGCCGGCGCCAGGCTGAAGCCCGCTGCCGTCTGCTACGGCCGCCAGGTCGGGTGCCGGGCGCTAGGCCAGCCCGCTGCCCTGCGTGCCAGCCGCCAGGTCAGTGCCGCCGCTTGGCCAGCTCAGGCCCCGCTGCGTGCCGGGCGCCAGGCCGGGTGCCACCGGGCGCCAGGTCGGTGCCGGGCGCCAGCCAGCTCCGCTGCCCCGGCGTCGTCCGGGCGCCAGGTCAAGTCAGCCGGGCGCCGGCATTCGCCCCGCTGCGTACCGGTGCCGCTAGCCAGCCCGCTGTCCTGCCGCCGGGCGCCAGGTCGGGTGCCGCCGGGCGCCAGGCCGGAAGCGCCAGGCCAGCCCGGCCCCGTGCCGCCGGCGCCAGGTCGGGTGTCGCTGGGCGAGCTCGCCCCGCTGCTGCTGGTGCCAGGCCGCCTTTGCCGCTGGGTTTGTTCGATCTTTTCCTCGCAGTTTGTTCAATGGAAATCTTTCGAAGTTTTGGGAGGGTCTCTAGTCGTGATCTCGAGATAATTGTTTCGCGAAAGTATCGGATTTTGAGATGGACTTAGATCTTCAGATTTTCCGCCGCCGGGATGAGAGCAATGTGGTTCGAAGTTCTAGATATGTTAAAAGATAAATCTTTTAAACAATCGGAAGGTTTTACTGAAGACTCATCAGATCTCGACAATCCGACATGGATTTCAAGGGACCAAGATGCTGTCATTGCCCGAGATCATGTCGCATGGATGGGCAGGATCTCGCCGCTGCCAGATGGGAGTGGACGAGCCTTCCGTGAGTTTTATCGAATGACGCACCGCTTCTTGATTTGATCGCCGCTGGCTTTTCTTTCGAGGATTCGGGTGACGATTTCGCTATTGACCGATTTTGACCCAACAGTTAGCTTCCCAGCTAGCTAGGAACCGTAGAGCCTGTCGGATCCTAGCTTGCGGTATAGCCGCAGGGAAGGTGTTGAGATGTAATCGTCACGAAAATCGGGTAAATAGTGATTTTACCTCCTTTATATGGAGTAAGAAATCTCATTCTTACTTCATCACAAGGTTTTACTCTCTCAAGAATCCTTTCTCTTTTTAAGAACAATGTCTTCAAGATCCTCAAAGAGAAACTCTTCTTCCCATTCATCTTCGATGACTCTCCTGCCCATGTAACGGTAAAGGTGAGGAGTCGGCCGAGGAGGAAAAGAGGAATGCGTGATACCGAGCTCCTGTAGGTTCACCGACACTGCCAGAGATCCCTGTTCAAGAGGCTTCCAGGCAGCCCGGTGCTGCTTTTGCGCCGAAGCTCTCTTGTGAATATCTCAAGGTTCTTCGAGATTTTACCAGGTTCCCGGGAGTCAATTTCGATTCCCGCTGGTAACGAGTGCAAGGAATCCGCGAAGATTTCTTTACATGTTACGGCTTTTACGCATCGCCGCATGTGGTTCCCACCTGGTGCCATTGTTCGCGGCGCTTCACCGCTTCAACTTTCGATCAGTCAACTCAGCTCGCTCTTGGAGAGTTGGTTTCATGCATAATTGCTAGCTACTTAACTCGGATTGATCTTGGTCCCGATGATTTCGGGTCTTTGGGGTACTGCCGACGGGAGTGATACTATTCCATGCTGCCCGAAGCGATATTGCTACCAACCAGTATTGCTTCCTTTCGTTCAAATATGGTGAGTCTGTCGAGGAGAGCTGCCTCCATCTATTTCGCGAAAGCATGGAACTTTAACCGAGGTAATATGATTTAAAACTCGTTGTCTATCTCACTTTTGTCGAAGTGCGAAGTCTTGACAAAATTTCCGCTTTGTAGGGAACAACCCTACCGCGCGATTTGCCTGGTAACGCTTTCAAGAGAGATCTTCTTCGCCAAAGGCCGCTTCTGGAAATCCTTCACCTCGAACGGATCCGAGATGTTAAGCTTTATCGGTCCCGGTCCTGTTCACGACGACGCCTAACCTGTTACCGTGGTTCTACTGAGGCGCAGACAGAGGTCTCGTAAGGGGAAGGAAATCGACGATGGGGAAGGCTCGAAAACCCTTCACCGCTGGGAGAAAACCTAGTTTTGTTCCAACGAAAAGACGGAGCCAGCGGTTTTCCACCTAACAACTTCTTTGATGGCCTCCCGAGTTTACTACTGATGAGTCGCTGGAGGATGAGGAGAAACAACGGTTTTGCCGAGGGCTCCCAACGCGGTCAACGGTTTGGCCCTTCAACTTCTTTAACCTTTGCGCTCAATCCGTGATATAAGCATGCTTGCTGATCTTGAGTTTTATGCAGGGACTAAGAGTGTTTAGCGAGGCGCTTTGACTCGAAGTTTCGCAAATCCAGGATTGCTAACTTCAAGACCACAGAAGTGGAGCGAGCTTTTCCGTTCACAAGAGGTGAAGGCACAGAACGGCAAGCTGAGCTTCACGCCGGGCTCTCGTGACGGGCGGAAAGGAGAGGAAGAAGGATGGTCGCAGCGAGGTGGCAAGATGGGCGGAATCGCTGCTGCTGAGTTTGTTGGTGATTTCATGCCGGTTCGGTCGTCAAACCTTTACAAGTCTCAGAACCCGGATTTCTTCGATTCGGTGATTGCTGAAATGAAGGATTTCATGGCCGAAAGTGTGCTCATGCTGAGTCCTTGGTTCCTCCGTAGAAGAAAGAGTCCGAGACTATGGGAACCTATCGAGGTTTCCGAGGATACGGTGGAGGTCGAGCCGATGAGAACGCCGAATGGTGGGAATGCTCGAGGCGGAATGAGGAAGTGGACCAGCCTGCTAGTTCATTTGGGATTTCTCGCATCCGATTTCTCAACGCTGACTTCCTTCTGTGAATTGAATTTTCTGGCCGTGGTGCCGCTTTTAGTAATTTTATCCCGCGATCGCTGGAGGTTGCATTCTTATGTTTTTGACTGGCCGCTGGTGGCTTTGAATCCCGCCGCCTTTGGCGCTTTTATGAATATGAAAATTTGCGTAGATTTCGCCTTTTGTTTTGATTTATACTTCCAAGTGTAGAGGAAGGATGCGAGTAGTCACTTCAGATCCTAACTCTTTTTGTCGCTGGTCCGTGATGCTACTTTTAGCGAAGCGCTAGTGTGTTTATAAGAGACATGTTTTGGGATCTCGTGATACCATACTATGTCCGTGAGATGTCAAGATCCAGCAAGACTGGGTTTAGGCAAGACCTAGGTTTACTCTCAGCTTTGAGGCTGTGCGATGACTGATCGGCTTTCGCTTCGTTAGTGATTTCTTCCTGATTCTTTCGCTTAAAGTCCGCGACTAGTCACGGGCTTATATGACTTGGTTAAAAGAATCGAGCTATCTTCGAATATATCCGGAGACGCTAAACCAAAATTTTGGTTTCTTGTATAGCGCTATGATATCCTTGTCGGATGTAAGAGGACCTTTGTAGGTCTGACTACGATGTTGTATTGAGTGAAACGCTTTATGAGCCCGTGGGCCAATCGACGGGCGGAGTTATTTTAAGTCGCTGGTGGACTGTCTTTTGCGGATAATACGAAGTTTTGTTATCTTTTAAGAAGTTGCGACGCCTCGCGCTTCTTTGAAGATATGATTTTCGCTTTTCCGCTGATGCTTTAAGTAAGCATGAAAGATAGAAAGAATTTTATTAAAAATTTCGAGAAGTTAAAGTACATATGCGGATTTTTCGCTGGTGGGAGTATAGAGTATACGCATTCCAGTCCCCTTTTGGTGAGGGGATAGCTGAACTCGCCGAGTTTCGACGAAGGCTGCCTACTTCTTTCGAGGATCAAGCCATCTCAGAAGTTCTGATAGTTGCCGCGGACGCTTTTACTCCCGTGCGCCTCGCTCCGATCGCGGCTGGTCGGATCAGTGGTGTGCGGGGTCGAGCTGTCCGCCTTACGGGCGGTGGATTCAGAGGCTTTGTCGCCTTCGAATCGCTGCTCGTCGGATGATTCGATCATCTTTCCTCGAAGCCCGGAATGTTGTGTGATTCCTTTGCTCGCTTTGGTTGACCGCAGGGCTGCTCCCGATCTTTTCGCAGTTTGAACTCTGCCAGGTAACAGAGTCTCGATGCTTCGCTACCCCAGATGGCTGCGTTCCGGCCGGAGTCGGAACTTGATACCGAGGTGATATGTGGACGGTACTGCCTTCATGGAGTTGATCCAAGGGTTCCCATGATGGCGCGTAGATGGCCGGTTGTCGACTACTGCAAACTCGACGATCTTCGTAACTTCCTTTGCCATGACGGGAGTTTTATTTTTCCGAGGGTCATGGTAGTGACGCTCAAAACCCCGCCAAAGGTTTTGGCTCGTGGACGACTTCAAGTGGGATCTTCATCCTGTATAGGGTGTCGCTGAAGATGACGCTGACCGCGTTCCCGTATCGACGTGAATGCGCCGACTTCGATCCCGATGACCAGGTCGACACCAAAGGGTCGCAGGAGGTTTGTCGATTCCGACGGCTCGCGGTTCCTCGAAGCGATTGTGTGGTTAGGAACATCGCTGTCCGAACCAGTTGGAACTGATCTCGCCTGTAGGCTTTTATCGATGAGACAGAGTCTGGTAGAACTGTGATCCTCCGATGATCATACTCCCGGGCGACCGCTGTTGTTCCTTTGGTCGCCCTGTCTTCTTCCGCTTTCTCCTGATTGGTTTTCGGTCGCTGGGTCTTGAGACAGTTTTGTTAGTCTTTGGGCGGTCGGAGTCCAGGAGCAAGTCCTTTATACTTGACCTTTGATAGCTCGCCGTGAGGAGTTTTGGGGCGAGCCGGGCCAGAACCTTGCAGTTCGCAGTGGAGTGACTCTCGGTCTCGTGGAACTCGCAGTAGGAGTTATCCTTGTACTGGTTCCTGGTCCAGGTGTTTCCGGAGGTTTTGCCTTGTTCGAAGTTGATGGCGTGAGTTATGCTTCGACGCCTTCCCTTCGCGATGGACGATTTGTCGCTACGAGGGTTTCTTCTGGACGCCGTTTTCTGGCGTCCGCGTTTCTGCGAGAAGCTTCATCTCTTCTTCCATGATGATGAAGTCCGCTGCTTTGTGGAGAGTATCCGATTGTCCGCGTTTTTCCAGAGTATCCACTTTCGAACTTCACTTGTACCGAGAGTTTTTCTCGTATGCCGACATGCACATTGTCGCTGATGCCCGCTACTGGCCATCACCAGTTTGAACCTTCGATGAAGTCGCGAGGACTCGCCTTCCTTCTGAGCTAGACTCCATAGATCCACGCCGGACGCTTTCTATCCATGAACATGGAGTACTGTTTGAGAAACGCCGAGGCAGGTGGCGGAAGCTTCCGGCGGAGTTCCTTTTGAGCCGGAGAACCACTCGAAAGCAGCACCTTTGAGGTGCTCGACTAAGAGAAGACAATGACCCGCGCCCCGCTCGCTCCGAGTTTGCACCACCCATTGCGATCTGGAAGGACTGCGTGTGACTTAGATCCGCCGCATCCATAGATCGGGATTTTGATCTTCCCTGGTCTGAGATGCGGTTTCCGGATCCGAAAGTGGTGAAAGGCGCTTCCGCGCTTCCTCGAAGTCTATCGATCTCGGGCGAACTGGTCGCCTGATGGATTCGCGATTTTACCGCCACTTCAGCCACGCTTTTTGAGAGATTCACGGAGATCATGGATCTCGCTATTGCCGGCGTTCAACCTGTCGACGCTGGTCGCGATAGATCCGAAGTTTGATCTTCCGCGAAGTTCTTCCTGCTCCATCCAGAGTTCTTCTTCCTTCTGTCATTGGCCTATCGGCGATACCGTCACGAAAGCGGACTGGCTTCGGTTCCTGGGTGGATGTCACTTTCATCGGAAGGGTCCGACGTCGCTGACATCAGATCGAGCGCGCCGACGCCGCTTCCTTTGTTTCCCAGCCGGGAGTGGAAGGTTCGCGAGGTCGCTTTGCTGTCCTTTCGAGCCGCTTCTGAGTGGGCTCTTTCGGGCATCTTTTCTCGCTTCGAGATCCGGTCGAAGTTCCTGCCGCGCATGCCTTGGTGGATCCGCGCTGCAACTTGCTCCTCGCAGTTAAGGTATCGAATTGTTTTAGGTTATCAGCGTTCCGTTGTTCTTCGCCTGGGCGGAAGTAAATTCCTTCATCCGCTTGAGCTCAGTGTTTGCATCAGCAGTGACTGTGGACGCTTCCAGCTGGAGTCTTCAGCGCTGGCATCGACGGTGTTCCGCCTAGCTGGCTGATCGTGGCGCCGGCTGACATGATCGAAGCGCAGTTAGCGTAGATAGATAGATCCGTAACCCTCCTTCTAGCCAAACTGTGGAACCAAATTCGCGACCGCCAAATTAAGTTGATTCGAGAAAGCAAACCAAGCCTTCCCAGGTCCCGGATATCTGCCGGGCCGCATACCCATCACAATCAGTTCGACAAAGAAAATATGAAAACGGAATAAAAATCGTAAGAAAAGAATAGAGCAAAGGATTTTATTTCTGATCCGCTTGAGCTGGAACAACAGGAGCCTTGGCTACGAGCTGTCGGCAAGTTCGCTAGTCTGATCGCCTAAGTCTATCCTAGTTGAGTCGCGAGCTAGCTAGTGAAAACAGTAAAAGAATGCTAAGTTGCTCTGCGTTCGATGTTTTGATCTTGTTTGTTTTGCTCAAAGCTCTTTATATACCTCCTATGACGGCCCATCTTCTCGCTGGCTGAGTCGGCTTTTTCCATTTTCGCCCATCTTTGTGTTTATCGGAAACTTGACGCTTATCTTCGAAATCTTGACATTTATCTTCTGGAAACTTGATATTTATCTCTTATGGAAACTTGACATTTATCTCTTATGTGAGGATAAAGATAAACCGGCCATAGTTAATTTTTCGAAAATCGACGCGTAATGCTTTACCGCTCGCTGGGCCGCTGAAGCGCTTTTACGTTTTTCAGGACAGCTTTGAAGGTCTCGTTGCTCGGGAACCTCAATTCCTTGTTTAGTCGAGGAAGTGGCGTTTTAGAGTAACCGCATCATACCAAACCGAGATTGATCCAACAAGCTAAGATGGATCGAACCGGCAAGATAGAACGAGACCGACGAGGGTCGTGGACCGACGCCAGGCCGCATTCGCGGTGGACGGAAAGCCGCTGCCAGGTCGCCCGCTTTGGTTGTGATAAATACCCTCAGCGTATCCATGAGTAACATCGCATCCCATCTTTCACGATATGAACAAAAGCCAGCATACTTTTCTAATATATCGGCAGCGGCTGGATCAGTGGGCCGCGGTATCGACCTCCTACCTTAAGCTGTTGTGAGGCATGAAGGAATCATATATCATCACTTGAGAGTCCTTCAGATCAATCGTAGCCAACCCAATGGTCTCCACCCCAATTCATCGGTGCATAGGCGGTATAGACATCGCGACCAAGTTCCAACTTCATTGATTGCCATCTCCTCTTCCTGTCACATACTTTGGTATGTTTGGCCCCATTCGAACTTCAGCTTATCATTGGCAGCTTCAAACTCAGACCAGTATGACAGAATGGTTTTAGTAAAGTACTGATCGAAAATGACAATCCGTCCTTGTGAAGATGTTTCCCCGCCTCCACAACATATTCATTAGGACATGCATGTCTGTGCATTACAGCGAAGATATGAAAAACAATTACTTGCAAGCTCTATCGTAAAATTGGATAAACATAAGCGATGGTGTGCAGCTATTTCACATTACTGTAAGCACGTCAACAAAAGCGGGGAGATTATTACCTCGTCGGTCAACCATTTCGAGGCTCAGCCATGTCGAAAGAACCGATTGTCGACAAGTGACGGTATTGATCTGGAGAGTCCTGCAAATTCAACCCACGAAAAGAACTTATGCGGGTGTATATATATAACCTAAAGGCGAGATAGGACACTTACGAATCGGTGTTTTCAGACAAAACTGTTCTGAACTCCTCAAACACCAGAGTCCGTCTCCTCTCGGCTTATACTCAACCTTTTGTATCAAACAACTTTTTCAACCTAGGATGGGCCGTACACTCCCGTCAGCTTCCTGGATCTCTTCGCTGCCGTTCCAGCACCGAACTTGGAGTACTCTTCCGGCTCAGACAGCTGATCCTCTTTGCAACTGTCATATCGCTTCGTCGGCATCAACGAGCGCAACTGTCATATCGCTTCGTCGGCATCAACGGGCCTGTATCGCTAGTCACATCAACAATAGAAGGCGCTTTTCTGAATGTTCTCTCGGACACTGGGGATGCTATGTTTTCTTCCGTCCCGGCCTAGAGGATCGAGATCCGCGTTCATGCATGTTTTCCTCCTGCTGACTATAGTCCACATCGGTCGGTAACCGCTTCTGGGCAAACAGCATTTTAATTTTAAAGAATGCACACCAAGAATCCACCATAACTACAACCACCGACAATACCTGAGCGCGCTCACTTCTCGGTGCTGGCGCCGGGAACAATCGTTTCACGCAAGCGAAGGCGATTAATTTTGGATTCGGATGTACACCAACTAAGAATCCACCATAACTAGAACCACCGACAATACCTGAGCGCTCACTTCTCGGTGCTGGCGCCGGGAACAATCGTTCCTGCAAGCGAAGGCGATTAATTTTGGATTCAGGTGTACACCAACTAAGACATTACGAATACCTTATGTGTAGGATCTTCTAAAGGTTCAATCGTCCGTTCTTTGACAGACTCCTCTCGTGCGGTGCTGCATGAGAGCAGTAAGTTGGATCGCGAAACTTGGGTGTACGAATAGGAAAAAATTTAAACTACGTGCCTCTACCTCAAATCAGGTGGTGCGTACGGCGAGTGAGATTTGTTGTGTCCAAGCGATCACCTTCCTGCAAAAATGCGGTTAATCACGGTTATTACAGAAGTGTTCACATATAACAAACCAAAGCAGATTTCATTATATAATCGAAGCGGCAACATTTCCACTTCGGTCGATGTAACCTTGGCTTTGAGTCAATTTAGCTCCCGTTGGGGATGGCATGAGCATACACTTCAGACAGACCTATAGCGGTGCGGGTTTGTTTTCTCCCATGCCAGCGGGGAGCGCCCTCCCGCCATAACGGAAGATAGCGGTACCTGCAATTTGTCACAAGAACAACACAGCAGCCTCAATATTAAATCGTCGTTATTAGGAAATACACCAGCTCAATCTTAAATCACACTGACCTCTGGTGGTAACACATACGGCTGGGGCTGAACACATAAAGGATCCCTGTACAGGATGAGGGCAGTAGATGGTCTCTGTGGCTGCTGATCATCCTCCCCAGCGGTGAATTAAAACCGTGCTACATTGAGGTAAAAAAACACAACTATCGAACACATTACCTGATCTATCAAATTTCGGCAGGTGGGTGGCGTCAGCGCATGGTCCGTGGGTTCTTCGTCGGTGTGCAAGGTACCTGGGAGTCATCCGCACACTAACGATTAGCGAAAGTGTACACCAATTAAACACAATGAACCAGTGATTATGAGATAACCTGACGGGGTAGACGGTCCAAAGTTGCTGCAGCGCGACCTTTGGCGGATACTTTTCAACCCGGTCTCAACTGCAGCTGTCCTGTCTCCGCCGCCTGCTGCGCAGCGAATACGAATGAGTTTTACAACTGAAGCACTTCGCAACCGTTTTCTCCTCTTCCCACTCTGGTTAGGCCGTGGTTTAAGGCCACTACTCGAGGCGAGTGCCGCCCGGCGCCAGGCGAGTGCCGCCCGGCGCCAGGCGAGTGCCGCCCGGCGCCAGGCGAGTGCCGCCCGGCGCCAGGCCAGCCAGCGTCCAGCGTGCCGCCCGGCGCCAGGCGAGTGCCGCCCGGCGCCAGGCCAGCCAGCGTCCAGCGTGCCGCCCGGCGCCAGGCGAGTGCCGCCCGGCGCCAGGCGAGTGCCGCCCGGCGCCAGGCGAGTGCCGCCCGGCGCCAGGCGAGTGCCGCCCGGCGCCAGGCGAGTGCCGCCCGGCGCCAGGCCAGCCAGCGTCCAGCGTGCCGCCCGGCGCCAGGCGAGTGCCGCCCGGCGCCAGGCCAGCCAGCGTCCAGCGTGCCGCCCGGCGCCAGGCGAGTGCCGCCCGGCGCCAGGCCAGCCAGCGTCCAGCGTGCCGCCCGGCGCCAGGCGAGTGCCGCCCGGCGCCAGGCCAGCCAGCGTCCAGCGTGCCGCCCGGCGCCAGGCGAGTGCCGCCCGGCGCCAGGCCAGCCAGCGTCCAGCGTGCCGCCCGGCGCCAGGCGAGTGCCGCCCGGCGCCAGGCCAGCCAGCGTCCAGCGTGCCGCCCGGCGCCAGGCGAGTGCCGCCCGGCGCCAGGCCAGCCAGCGTCCAGCGTGCCGCCCGGCGCCAGGCGAGTGCCGCCCGGCGCCAGGCCAGCCAGCGTCCAGCGTGCTGCTGGTGCCAGGCCGCCTTGCCGCTCCTGTGGGTTTGTTCGATCTTTTCCCTCGCCGCTTGTTCATGGAAATCTTTCGAAGTTTTGGGAGGGTCTCTAGTCGTAGATCTCGAGATAATTGTTTCCCGCGAGTATCGGATTTTGAGATGGACTTAGATCTTCAGATTTTCCGCCGCCGAGGATGAGAGCAATGTGGTTCGAAGTTCTAGATATGTTAAAAGATGAATCTTTTAAACAATCGGAAGGTTTTACGGAAGACTCACGTAGATCTCGGACAATCCAGACATGGATTTCAAGGGACCAAGATGCTGTCATTGCCCGAGATCATGAGGCGATCGCATGGATGGGCGCCAGGATCCTCGCTGGCGCCAGATGGGAGTGGACGAAGCCTTCCGCGGAGTTTTATCGAGCGACGCAATTCGCTTAGATTTGATCGTCGCTTGGCTTTTCTTCGAGGACTTTCGGGTGGCGATTTCGTCATTGACCGATTTTGACCCCAACAATTAGCTTAAAGCGCATAACCACCAAAACACAATGAACCAGTGATTATGAGATAACCTGACGGGGTAGACGGTCCAAAGTTGCTGCAGCGACCTTTGGCGGATACTTTTCAACCCGGTCTCTCAACTGCAGCTGTCCTGTCTCCGCCGCCTGCTCGCAGCGAATACGGATGAGTTTTACAACTGAAGCACTTCGCAACCGTTTTCTCCTCTTCCCACTCTGGTTAGGCCGTGGTTTAAGGCCACTACTCGTGGGAGGAAGTCTGTACATGATTATCGTCGCCTGCTTTCCTCTTCCGGCTATTACTGATGATTCTCTCGGGCAAACCCAAATCCCTACGTATGTTTCTCTCCATCTCCTTAATCTGGGTTGAAATCTTCTCGTACTGCGCCGCTAAGAATGCTTGCATCTTCTCATACGTACACCCATTTGAGCAAGGAAAAACCGCTGGCTCACTGTCTTCTTCCGATGATATATCTTGAATTTTAACATCCACTGGTTTCTGTGGTATAAATTACGCCGTTATGCGGATTGGGTACAGGGTTCTCTTCCCCACACTGATCGGCACCGTGTGCGCTGTCCACCTTAGGGCAGAAGGAGGTGTCTCCGCCGGGAAAGTCTTCAACTCCAAACGTTTCTCCACTCAACAGTTTCTGAAGCAGAGAAGTAACTTGGGTGTCTTCAACCTCGTCCAACAAAAGCAGGCGTTCCTCCTCCGGCGTGATGGCGAAGGAGATGGTAAGCTGCAGCAACAAAAAAAAAAGGTAGCATAAATTGGGAGACCGCGATGACTACGGTATGAAAATCGTGTTAGCTAACTTACACGCGGATCATTCTCCACGGCCACGACGTCCTGCACAGTAAGAATGGTCAACGGGTTTGCGCAAGCCGCCGGGTCATCCAAGAAAGTTGCGGTGGACAAACCGGCGTGTATCTTTTCCAAGAGCAGAGGAACACACTCAAAAGCGAACAACTGCAGAGCCAGGGGAAAACCATAGGCAGCTGTCGTCTTCTGAGACAGCCGCTGTCGCATCGTCTCAATAGGATTCGGGACTTCTTCCGAGACAGGAGGGGGTAGAAAACGAGGAATTGTCACCATGAAAGACTCTCTACCCCATGGATACGCCAAAAACCTCTCAACATCTGACAGCATTGCAACGTACCTCGGAGTCAGTTTAAGACTTTTGTTATTGCAGCAGAGAAGACCATCAACCAAGGCGATCAGCGCCAAAGGAAGGCGTTTCCAATCAGCAAGATGTCGGTTTCTCAACATCTCCAGTACGTCGGGTACTGTTATCGAACCGCGTGCGGTATCAAAAAGGCGATTCCACATCGTGCTGTCTGTAGTTTCACCAGCTTCGGAATCCTCAACATCGAAAGCTCCGCAGTTCAAGCCCGTTACGTCGCGGTATTCGTCCAGCGAGAAGCGAATAGGAGTGGTTGCGAAGGTGAACCACAGTTCGTGTAAACGCGTAGTCACAAGCTGTCGGCAGAGGAGGCTACCAATTAGCTTGGCAGAGTTGTGGCAGCGAACGACGGGAAGCTGAAACAGTTTACCAAACTGGGAAGCAAGCAACTTCTGGAGGATGGCAGGGTAATCTTTCAGACTTCCCGCAACCTCACCGATTACGTTTGCTTTTGAATATATGTTCAAACGCAGTTTGCCGGGATATGCACCGGCGGCGAAAAGTCTGGTAGGAAATGCCGAAGAAGATGAACCGATATGGACCTCCTCCGCCTGGTCATCTGATCCAGATTGACTACCATCTGAAGGAGAAGCTACAAAACAGAAATGAACCATCTATAAGGCAAGCAGAATATAAACAAAAGTTCCGACAACAGCAATAGATCTTAGAGGCATGACAAATCAAGCCATTCTCCCACGCGTCGATGTCGACTATGAAGTTCAGAGAAAGAAAGAACCATAGACAGACCTGGAAGCGTTAGCGTCCGAGGGCAAGGCTTCCGTCGATCGGCTCCGACTTCGGCTGCAATCTCACTCCGAGATCCTTCGACTGACTTACCCACCATCGCTCTAAGATAAATGCTAGGGCCTTACGATGTGGCGATGAGAAAATATCAATCCGAAATCAAAAAGAATTCGCCGATTTAGGTCTTCGGGGCAATGAGAACCGGAGAAGAAAGTAAAGATTCTTTTGACTGTAAAGCTGATTATTACCACACAGTCGCTTACCGCCAACTGCAGGTAAGAAGATGAAGTTAATGAGAGCGCGTGTCTCGAAGCGGGACAGTCCACAGCTTCGCCACGGAGACAAGGTGGCATACTCGTTAATAGTCAAGGGGAGAAGGGAGCTTTTTGTATTTTCCGGACGAGTTTGTATGGGTCGCAGAAAACACCGACCCATCTTTGCAAATAAAACATTCGCGGACCCGAAGTGCAAATATATAACTTGAAAACGACCCAAGTGGCCAATTTTCTCATTCTTTTGGTCTATATATGTTGTTGTTTGTGTACTTTTGCACTAGTCAACGGTATAAATTATGGACAATGGCCTTTGTTTACATACTGTATACGATCATAGCTTCTTCAAAACTTTAATAAATAATGCATCCAATTTCCAAGATAATCAAAGTAAAAAGAGTTCTGAGATTGAAAGTCTTTTTTTATTTTTGATGTCTATTTTTTTCTATTTAGTAATATAATACAATTAGGGAAGAAAAAGCATTGAGATTGATACATCTCTAAGAGAATTTTTACTCATGGTTAATTGAAACTAATAAAATTTTAAGGTTTCTCGAAATTAATACATTTGGTAAAGATGATTTTCCCATAAGAATGTAGTTACCTGTTGGGGTCAAAAACGTTTATCTCGAAATCAGAGGCTAAGATTATTTCCTAGTCGCAGTTCTTATAAAACATTCGCTGAAGGAAAAATCGAATTTGAACAGCCGAAACCCGTACAAAAGGCACTGCCGGTGAGCAACCCGACGCGTGTGCTCGCCGGAAATCAACCCGCACAGGTCAGCTCGGCGAAGCTCACACCCGACGGGTGTGCTCGCGAGGCGAGCTCACACCGCACGCGGGTGTGCTGTGGCGGCTCCCACCGGCAATTGCTTTCGCCGGGCGACTCAACCGCTGCGGGTGTGCTGCGCTGGCGAGCTCAACCCGCTGCGGGTGTGCTTTCGCTGGCGAATTCCACTACGGGTGTGCTGCGCCGAGGCGAGCTCAACCCGCTGCCGGGTCAGCTCCCGGCGAGCTCACACCCGGCACGGGTCAGCTTCGCGGCGACCTCCACCCGCTGCGGGGCAGCTTCGCCCGGCGAGCTCAACCTACGCGGGTCAGCTCGCCGGCGAGCTCAACCGCACGGGTCAGCTTCGCGGCCGAGCTCGACGAAACGTGGGTGAGGTCGCCCGCGAGCTTCGACCCGGCGTAAGCGTGATCGCCCGAGCTCACACCGACGCAGGTGATCGCCGGCGAGCTCACACCAACGGGTGTGCTCGCGAAGCGAGCTTCGACCAGCGGTGCTTCGTCGGCGAGAGCACAGCCGCAATTACACTCGCCGGGTGAGCTCGACCAGACGCGGGTCAGCTCGCCTGCGAGCTCAACCCCAGTATGGGTGTGCTCGCCGGGCGAGCTCGACAAGAACGCAGGTCAGCTCGCCGGCGAGCTCAACCCTGGTATGGGTGTACTCGCGCGGCGAGCTCGGCCAGCACGCAGGTCAGCTTGACCGACGAGTGGACCTAACCCTGGCCTGTCCGACATACTTTCCGTATCGCTGTGACGTCCGACCTTCGGGACAACATACTTCTCGCTTCATTTCGATTGGAGTTATTCCCGAAGTTTTACGATTAAAACCGAGAAAATCATATAAACGCTCGAAGGCCTAAAGACGGTCCGCAAGGATCCAAACTTCGTCTAAAGGTCCACCTACGATCTCGAGGGATCCAAGCCCATAGGAACTATGATGGTTTATCCTAACTTTCGGAGTAAGATAAATGTCAAGTTTTCGAAAATAAATGTCAGGATTCGAGGATAACTACGAAGATCGACGGAAAATGGAATATTACCAAAAAGAGATAAACTTGGGGCCGAAGGCAAAGGAATAAACGGGCCACCGACCTAAAGCGACTAGCTTAGAGAACGTAGGACTTAGGTGGTTAGACTAGCACGGCAAGGCTTAGGACGTCTTGGCCGCCTCCTGTTCTGTTGTTAGCATATCTCTACTCCTCCCGGAGAAATCTTGTATTCATACTGTTCAATTAATAAAACGCCTCTGAGCGACTATCTATTTCCGTCTTGCTATCTATCTTCTTATTGTTCTAAAGCGATTACGCAGAGAATTCGGACCTTCAAGGAAAATCGGGTTCACTCGATTTTCTTTCATATTTATCAACTAAAACTCGATGGTGTGAATTTTGGTTCCCACAGTTTGGCGCTAGAAGGAGGGTGGGACGAATTCTCTAACTTGAAAATTGCTAAACGATAAAGGATACAGACGCCCGACTCAGCAGCTAGCGATGTCGTCTCCTTTAAGGATCGGGCAACGGCTGACAAGGCCAAACCCCATAACGATTTCCTTGTCGTCGAGCTGACAATCCAGGACATCGACGTAGCTAGAGTGTTGGTTGACACCGGATGCTCGGCCAATATTTTCTACAAAAGCACCCTCGAGAGAATGGAGATTGACCTGTGCGCTGTCACAGAAGAACCCAGCCCAATATTAGGACTCGGGAGATTCTACTATGACCCTCGGCTCGTCAACCTTGTGTTGAGCGGGGCGTCGTCAAAGTCACGGAATTCTTAGCCGTCGACTGCCCAATATCGTACAATGCGATCATCGGAACTCCATGGCTGAATTCGATGCGAGCGATCCCCTCAACGTTCCTTCTGTGCCTTAAGTTTCCGACCCCTCGTGGAGTCGAAACTATATGAGGAGATCGCAGGATGGCGCAAGTATGTTTTACCGCTGAGCTGAAAAGAAAGAACTCGGCAGCCGAGGCCTCTCGCAATAAGAAAATAAAGCTGACTCCCGATAAGAGAACCCGAGAACAAGACTCGGACGTCTTCTGGCGGTCTCAGAGAGTCGAGACTCTAGATGGAAAGCGCAAACAACCTTGCGAACCGGTGACCTCGGTCTGCCTAGATGTATCATTCCCGGAAAGGTGTGTCGAGATCGGGGCCAACCTCCATGAGCCTTTGAGAACAAGGCTCATAGCCTGTCTTAAAAAGAACCTCAGTACGTTCGCTTGGACCGCGGAGGAAATTCCAGGGATCGACATAGGCATAACTTGCCACGAGCTCAATATAGACCCGACCTACAAACCCTACAAGCAAAAAAGATGGAAACTAGGACCAGAGCGTGCCACCACGGTAAACGAGGAGGTCGAAAAACTCCTTAAAGTGGGATCAATAACGGAGGTCAGGTACCCGGACTGGCTCGCCAACCCGTCGTGGTCAAAAAGCGGCAAGTGGGAGTCTGCGTCGACTTCACCGATCTCAACAAGGCTTGCCCAAAAGATTGCTTTCCACTTCCGCACATCGACCGATTGGTCGAAGCAACATCAGGAAACAAACTTTTATCATTTATGGACGCCTTCTCCGGGTACAACCAAATCATGATGAACCCGGATGACCCTGAAGAAGACGCATTCATCACAGACCGCGGAGCGTATTGTTACAAAGTGATGCCTTTTGGCCTCAAGAGCATGGCGCTTACTTATCAGCGCTGTCAATCGAATGTTTTCCGAACAACTCGGAAAAACTATGGAGGTGTATATCGATGACATGCTCGTAAAATCCCTTGATGAATACGATCACGTATCCCACTTGGAAGAGTGCTTCGCAAGGTTGAATTTACAGAACACGAAATTAAACCCGGCTAATTGTAGGTTCGCTGTGGCATCGGGAGAGTTTCTCGGTTACCTCGTCACGTGTCGCGGAATCGAGGCTAACCCCAAACAAATAAACGCGTTGATAGAAATGGCCTTACCAAAGACAAAATGGGAGGTCCAGAGACTAACCGGAAGAGTCGCGGCCTTAAACCGTTTTATCTCATGCTCAACGGACAAGTGCCTCCCTTTCTACGACACATTGAAAGGAAATAAGAAATTCGAATGGTCAGAAGAATGCGAAAAAGATTTCCAACAGCTAAAGCGTTACCTGGCCACTCCTCCCGTCCTCGCAAAACCAGTAGAGGGAGAACCCTTGTTTCTGTACATCGCAGTCTCCGCGACAGCGGTGAGCAGCGTGTTGATTAGAGAAGAACGCGGTGAGCAAAAACCAATCTTCTACATAAGCAAAACGTTTCTGGACGCTGAGACCCGGTATCCCCTGATGGAGAAACTAGCATTTTCGGTTGTGACATCGGCAAGAAAACTCCGCCCGTACTTCCAGTCGCATACTATAATAATCCTCACTACATTCCCCCTGCGAACAATCTTGCACTGTCCGAGTCAGTCAGGACGACTCGCGAAATGGGCAAACGAATTAAGCGAGTACGACGTAGAGTACCGCCCAAGAACCTGCGCAAAATCTCAGGTACTAGCGGACTTCTTGGTAGAATTGCCCATGGGGGATATGACAAACACTGAACCGGATTCAACTTAGATCCTTCACGTCGACGGATCATCATCCAAACATGGATTCGGGATCGGAATCCGGCTAACGTCTCCGACCGGCGAAGTCTTGGAACAATTGTTCCGATTAGAGTTCCATGCGTCAAACAACGAGGCCGAATATGAAGCACTCGTTGCAGGGTTACGACTAGCCCATGGGCTCAAGATCCGCAATCTCCACGCTTACTGTGACTCGCAGTTGGTCGCAAATCAGTACAGCAGAGAATACGAAGTGAGGGACGAAAGAATGGATGCATATCTAAAACTCATCCAAGACCTCTCGAGACTTGACCACTTCTCCCTCACTAGGATTCCTCGCTCGGAAAATACTCAGGCAGATGCCTTGGCGCTTTTCAGCGTCAAGTTTGGATTCTGGACTGAGACGGGTAATCCCCGTCGAGTTCATCGAACATCCAAGCATCGGACCACCAGTGATCGCTAACTTGATTCGAGCACAAATCGAAAATGCGGAGGAAATCGAAGACCCACCAGAAGAAAACGTGGATCAGTCGGAATACGGCTGCGACAGCCCATGGCTAGAGCCGATTCGAGCATACATAATCTACAGAGCGCTTCCCACCGAGAAATGGACGGACCGCAAAATTAAGACCCAGGCCACACGATACGTAGCGGTAGAAGGAGAAATCTACAATGGAGATTCTCCGCCCACTCATGACCGCGCCCGAAGGTGAAGCGAGGAGAGTCATGGAGGAGGTCCATGGATCATGCGGGAACCATTCCGGCGGAAGATCTCTCGCTGTCAAAATAAAACGCCATGGTTATTATTGGCCAACTATGATCAAGGACTGCGAAAAGTTCGCACGAAAGTGCGAAAAATGCCAAAGGCACGCGCCGACAATCCATCAACCCGCAGAAGTCCTCTCATCCATCTCATCTCTTTATCCGTTCATGGGATGGTC
The DNA here is from genome assembly GCA_016771965.1 of Brassica carinata. Taxonomy (NCBI): domain Eukaryota; kingdom Viridiplantae; phylum Streptophyta; class Magnoliopsida; order Brassicales; family Brassicaceae; genus Brassica; species Brassica carinata. The sequence continues at coordinate 38,007,065 of CM028688.1, forward strand.
CATGGATATCGTCGGGCCATTGCATAACTCGAAGCAGAAACGCTTCCTCCTGGGTCTCACGGATTTCTTCTCTAAGTGGGTAGAGGCGGACTCCTACGCAAGTATCAAAGACGTACAAGTCGAGAACTTTGTATGGAAGAACATCATCACCAGACACGGGATCCCTTACAAACTCGTAACAGACAACGGATCTCAGTTTATCTCTACCTGATTCGAAGCATTCTGCGAGAAGTGGAAGATACGACTGACCAAGTCAATGATGTCTAGCATATTTTTATTGTTTTAGCTTTCCATTTTGTGCATTTTATCCCTTCTAGATTAGGCAATAGGCATATTTAGGTTCATTTTGCATTCACAAGTCTTTATCAGGTCTTGGAGTGTACTTTAGAGAATTTGAAGGTGTTTGGGGGTACTTTGTTACAAAAAGGAAGGGTGAAAGATGAACATGGACGATGGCCATACAGAAGTCTTTCTATGCTAAGATTTGGTGGAGACATAGAATTTTGAGTTAGCTTTCCAATGGGAGTGGTTCCAAACCATTTGAAGCTATATTGGAGGAGTTATGACTATTTGAGTGGAGACATGTCAAGACACCTGGGTCAGCACACTCGACCTGACCAACCCGCACGGGACGAGGGAGTGATGCTGGACGATGAAGCACCCGGACGGACGTATGCGACCTCGACAACCCGCACGGCCTGACCGCGGGAACAGACAGCACGTACGCGGCCTGGACACCCGGATGAAGTTACCCGCGTACGAACATAAACCCACCGGACGTACGCGACCTCGATAACCCGCACGGCCGGACCGCGGGAACAGACAGGACGTACGCGGGACGTCCACACCCGACTGGACGCCACCCGTGTGCAAGCATACCCGGACGTCTACGCCCGACTGGACGCCACCCGCGATGATGAAAGAACTTTTCTCAAGTCCTAGTCAAATGATGTAGTATATAAGATTGTCGAACCAGTCCTAAGTGACAATGAAACAGAGGGAATGCAAGTCTATGCTTAATCTAAATGCAATCATTAGAGAGGATGATGATTAAACTAGAACAATAAGTAAAATGCAACAAAAGGCAAATCTTTCTTTCTTATGAGGAGAGTGAGACCCATGGGTGTAGGGACTTGATATCAAATGATTAAGCTTCAATCCAAGATGCTAACTTTTCAATCAATCTAATCCTTATGCCTAGACAACAAAACTAAGCAAGCTCTATCTCTAGATGGATGCTCTTTTGCAATGATCACCCAAGTACACCAAATCTCTTTGGCTGTAATGATCAAAGCAAACAAGGAGAATGAATCTATTAGCAATCCTAGCTTCTTTGACAACTAATCTCTTAGGAAAAGCAAGCTAAAAGCATAGATGAGTTGGTTCAGGCATTTCATAGAACACCTTTTGGGCATGAAATGCCTATAGCTCTATGTTTGAGAGGCCAACTCAAAAATAGCTTTAAGAACACCAAATCAATGCAAGGAAATGATAGATTTAACACTAACACCTTGGATCTAACTTAATCACTCTCTATCACCCTAACCCATGGATCTTAGATGGATCTACTCACTAATCCACATGCTTACTCTTAAACCCATGAGAGATTCAAGCTTAAACATATAGAGAAAGAAAGGAAATGAAATCAAACAATCAAGAACACAAAGACAAGATGAGATTATGAATCAAGATGAAACTTTACTCAAGAGGTTTATGTGTTCTTAGATAGAAAATGAGATAAATCCCACATTAGGGATAACAAGGGTACTTATAGTTAGGCTTAAAAGCCCTAGAAACATAGAATAAGATTACTAAAAAGCCTTAGAAACAATAGGTCTCGACCAATGGGAAGATAGCACAAAAAGCGCTCAGGGTCGTGGCTGGACGGTCCGGGAGCCGCACGCTTGGCCGCGCAGTTCTGTCTGGCCGTTGCTCGTCCCGCGCGGGTGTGCTGGCACGGTCGTCCTGTCCCGCGTGTATGTGCAATCTCCGTTCGCTTCATCTCGCTGGTACCACGCACCGCCAGCTCAGGCCGCGCGATCCGACGCTTGTTCACTTCGCCCCGCTGGTACCACGTACCGCTCAGTTCAGGCAGCGCATCCGGACGCTCTTGTTCACTTCGCCCCGCTGGTACCACGCACCGCCAGCTCAGGCCGCGATCCGACGCTTGTTCACTTCGCCCCGCCGCTGGTACCACGCACCGCCAGCTCAGGCCGCGATCCGACGCTTGTTCACTTCGCCCCGCTGGTACCACGCATCGCCGACTCAGGCAGCGTGTCCGGAAGCTTTAGTCCACTTCGTCCCGCGCGGGCATCACATACCGCTCGACTCAGGCCGCGTGTCCGGATGCTTTAGTCCACCCGTATGGTATCTCCTGTCCCGCGCGGGTAAGGTAGCCCGAGCAGATTAGGCCGCGCATGGTCTTGCTTCAGCTTGTCCGTGCGGTGTGATCTGTACCGCGAGGGTAAGTGGTCCCGTGCAGATCAGGCCGTGCGTCCGTATGTTCGCGGGTTCTCATGCGCGGGTGATCTTGTCCGAGCATGTCCGTCCGGGTGCTGCATCATCTGGCATCATCCCTTCGTCCTGTGCGGGCTGGTCAGACTGAGTGTGCTGACCCGGATGTACTGACATGCCTTCACTCAAATAATCATAACTCCTCCAATATTGCTTCAAATGGCTTGAAACCACTCCCAATGGAAAGCTAACTCAAAATAATATTTCCCCACCAAATCTTATCACAGAAAGACTTCTTTATGGCCATCGTCCATGTCCATCTTTCACCCTTCCTTTTTGTAACAAAGTACCCCCAAACACCTTCAAATTCTCCAAAGTACACTCCAAGACCTGATAAAGACTTATGAATGCAAAATGAACCTAAATATGCCTAATGCCTAATCTAGAAGGGGTAAAATGCACAAAATGGAAAGCTAAAATAATGAAAATATGCAAGACATCAACTCCCCCACACTAGTCCTTTACTTGTCCACAAGTAAACTTGCGAGGACTAAGGAGGAGAGGTTTGAAGGAGGGGACTCAAAGCCAAAAGAATGCTCTTCTTAGTTCTCAACTTGATAACCTTGCATAATCATACCAACTAGCTAGAGCAAACACTCAATCCAACTCTAACTTCTCAAGGCCTATCTCAACTCTTTTGATCCCTAACTTACTCATCATGAATCCACAATCCACAAATCCGCTTGCTCTCTTACAATCATTAAGCAAACTCAATAGAAATCTTGCAAATGGTCAGATGGTCCAAGACATTTGGTTTGGTGGAACAAGGCTTTATGTAAGTGCAACAAGAGGTTCAAAGGGATCTTTCAAAGGGTGGTTCACTCTCAAAACAAGTAGCCTTGACATTGCACATAATATATCTAAGAAAGGGATCAACTCATGCATACAATGCTCAATCTCCATTGTTCTACCCTTTCCCTAAATACATAAGTTACATCCTTATTGCCAATGCCAAAACACCACTCACATCTCTCACCCAAAGATTTCCCCCCAAATACTCAAGATACTTTCTCATTTGAAACTCTTTCTTTATGAAGCCAACAAGGGATTTTTCACATTTTAAACTCTTCTAAGCTCTTTCTAAACATTGCTAGCCCCCTTTCCATTATTCATTTTCTCTTGTTTTTTTTTTCTTTCTTTTTTTATACATGTGGGGGCCAAGACTTATTTTCTAACTTAGAGCTTACAATCTTTTATTTCTCTTATCCCTTATAGACTTAGCCACTTAAAACCTTAGAGTCTCATGAGTCAACCTTTTCATAAACCCTTCACTTTCCCAAGATCACACCATACAACACTCACTCCCATCTTAGACGCTAGACATTATGAGTGTCTAATCTAGCTAAAATGGAGACCAAGCATTGTCGTTCCCAATACTCTCAACATTATGCACATTTAAAGCTTTCCAAAGAAGGCCTCACTCAACAAATAATAAAGGCTTGAAAGGAGGTAAGGGCTTTAGGGTGTGGAGTGCCACTTGAGTTTGTCCAAAACGATAGGCAAAGAATGGGAGGGACAACTCAAGTGTTCTATCCATGAATTAGTACACAAAGGACCATGAGCAAGAGACTTAGAGTCTAAATATGACAGGAGCAAGCATCAAAGAGAGAGCATCAATCAATCAAATAAGCTTTAGGAAGAGATTTCAAGGCACAAAGTTTACAAGCTATCCTAAGACTTGCTCAAGCTACTTGCTATGATTATGAAGGTTATCACTTTAAGAACTTAGCATGAGCATCTTTACAAGGCAACTATCATCCTTGTCCCCTTATGCATGATGCAACCTATATGATGATTTTTTTTTATGCAAGTGAATGATCTAGACTCAATCCTAATGCAACTACATGATTCTTTTTGTGCTTTTCAAATTTTTCAAATTTTTTTTTCTATGCAATAACTATCTACAAGTGCATGCAAATATCATAAAACACAAGACTATTAGCAACTTGACACCTCCCCACAATTAATTCACACAGTCTGCGTGTTTAAATGTAGAAGGGCGAAAATAAAATAAAAGAAATGTAAATGCAAAGATGAATGGTATATACAATGATCAGGAAGTGGAGTACCTCATGGAGCGTGGGATGAGGCTGATGCCTCACCCTCAGAATCATCTTCATCAGAAGTGGTGCTTAGGCTTGGTGACTTGTTTCGGACGGCGGATGGGGGATGTAGGGGTTCCTCAACGGCGGAGAGCTTGTTTCTTTGTCCGTAGCTCAGAAGGGTCATGAAGTGGCTGAGGAGGGGGCAGTGAAAGCATCAAGATCAAAATCCTCAGCTCTACAACCAGCTACAGCTCCTGGCTAGAACATCAGCCACCTGCTTCATGAAGTGAGCGAGGCTGCGGCTTGCAGCAGTGATTCTTCTCAGCTCTTTGCACTTGTTGGTGAGCTTGAAGATAGTCCTATCTTGAGCTCTGTTCCACCTCTGAAGGGTACTGATCTGGGCATGAGCCTGCGAATAGGACCAAGAGGTAAAGCACCGGTGCATTGGTCAAACTTGTAACGAGGAGGACCAAAAATGTGTGGGCTCTGCTAGAGTGCCCCTGATCATATTTTTTCACCTTCGTGCTGCCTTTTCACCTCTTGGAAGAGCCATAGGGCCTAAAGCTCCATGAGGTCCAAGCAAGTGCCTCTCACTAATGTCAAATCTTATGGCTCCTGGTGGTCAAGGTAGTGAGGGGATAGTCGGAAGGAGCAGCTCAACCTTTGTGGTACCTCTCAAATATGAATAAACACACCGCCCAGTAAACCTTCCAGAGAGAAAGTGAGCTGACTTCAGGTATTGGAGATCCAAGAAAGTGGGGCCAGCTGCATCATTTCCCAAGCTAATCCCTTGGTAAGCAAGCAATGGTGTTATCAAGCCACCAATCCCAATCTGAGCTCCCGGGTCTCTGTTTGTCCAGCTCCAACTCCTGTAATACATGAGGCGCTTCACAAAGAATCCCACGATGCCAAAATCCTTGTAGAAATCACTAGGAACCAAAGGGAGATGAGGCTGTAATGCATAGTGCTGGACAGCTTGGTGCAGGAATTTCACTTCATCTCCAAAGACTGTTCCTACTTCCTTCTGGGAACAATGTATGCACAAGCAATCTGTGGAGATATCGCACTGAAGGGTGTCGGATGGAGGCATTCTTGTCGCGGTTGGAACTCCTTGTCTTGCCTGTTAATAACCTCCAAGTAAGGTGTGTGATGTTCATCTCTCTTTTGACCCTGGCAAGCTTGGGAAAAGAAGGATTTTTCTGGTCTTAAGACCCAAGCACTTCCTCAATTTCCTTGAATGACATTGAGTAGGCTCTCCCATCAATCTTGAAGTGTATTATACCCCATCCTTGCTCCACATTCTTGGAGGTGTGAAAGGTGGCTTCAAGAGATGACAGGAATTGGCAAGAGACTTCTTTATAAGTTGGATAGGCCATAGTGTAAAAACTGCTCATACTCATGTAGCCTAGCATCTCCTGGATATCATCTTCAATTGACAACTCCTTGAGGGTCTTTTTATCAGCAAATCAGGTTGGTGGCCAAGAGACACCTTTTCTCATGTGCTCTAACAGGTCCTCTTCAGTGGGTGTCTTCTGCATGTCCCTTTTATCATTGAAGGGCTCCGTTGAGTTAGGGTCACACTCAGCCTCACTGTCATCTTCAGAATTTTCCTCTTCAGCATTTGCATCCTCTTGCTCTATGGTGGGAAGTTCTATAGTCTTTCTTGGCGCCTTGGTTCTTAAGGTAGGAGCTGGTTCTTTTGCACTGCCCTTGGTGCCTTTCTCCAAAACCAAAGCTCTCAACTTGGTGCTCCTAGGCGCTCTTGCTCTCTTGGGAGGGGCTTGCTTGTGAGCAATGTCAGCCACACTATCATCAACCATAACTCTTTTGCCATCCCTCTTGGACTGTGCCTTCTTTCTCAGCATGGCCAAAGTTTGCTGCCGACGCTCCTCTTCTGATTCAGGCATGGAGCCAAGTTCTTTCCCCAACCTAGCAGTCTCTTTCTCGGCAGCCGCAGCCTTCTCTTGTGCAATCAAGTTCTCATCTTTCCTTCCCATTTGAACCTGAAAAATATTAAGACTTGGACAAGATTAAGCACAAGGAAGAAAGAACACTTGGGAAGGACAGGCTCTAGAATGAAACTTGCAAACCTAGTCTAGAACCAGCAACCTAGCAAGACTAACAAAGCAATCAAGTTCCCAAGTCCACAAAATTCAATTTTTTTTTTTTTTTTTTTTTGATGAACAAGGGAACCTAATCTAGCAATTTCCAAGCAAAAGCATCAAGCTAGTTGAAATTGAATGCTAAAAAAGCTCTAGAACATCAATTCTAATCAATCTAGGCCATAATGAACCAAAAGTAAGATCCTTTTCAAAAAAACCCCCAAATCTCATGAACCCTAATTTGCCAAAGTTCAAATTAATCTCAATTCCACCATGAAATCAACCAAGTATGGTATATAAGCATTCCCTAGTCTAAATTACAAGAATCTAGCAAGAAAAATCTCAAATTTCAAGTTCAAATTTTTAGGGTTCATGAGGGTTACGAATTTGAACTTAGAGATACCATACCTTGGTTTGGATGAAGGATAGAGATGAAAAGGTTCAAGGAATTAGGTCTAGGGGAAGAAGGTCTTGATGTGGGAAAAAGAAATTTATGATTTGGTTGAGATTTGGCAAAATTATGTGAATTTGTGTTCTTGGAGGCTAGAAGGATTTTGATGTGAGGAAGAAGAAGATGAGGAAAGAGAGGCTTAGGGGTTTAAAATGTTTCTGGGTCGGGTAAAAAGGTTTCTGGGCGGGTTCAGGTGGGTTTGGGTGGAAAAAGGAGAAAATACTTACCTGGGTCGGCCGTACCCTGGTTGGGACGCGGGTCGTGCGCGGGTCGAGTGAGTGGAGAGAGTGACCCGCGTGGTCTTGCCCGCGCGTCTGTCTTGTGCCCGTACGCCTGGCGTCCCGCGCGGTGAAGATGTCCCGCGCGTATGCATCCGCGCATACTCGGTCTGTCCGTCGTCGTTACCAGCGGTACCTCCATCCAGCGCGATTCGGTACAGCGTTCGGATCGTCGAACTGATTGTCCGTTCCCGCGCGGGGTGCTCGTCTAGTGCAAAGCCGTCCGCGCGTCCGACTGCTACGTCTGTCCGTCCGTACGTCCGTACCCGGTGCCTCCACGACCAGGCAGCATCTGACCGCTGGCGTCTCCGTCTGAGTGGTCGGCGTCCGGCGGGTAACACGGCTCGTGCATCTCGACCCGGCGCATCTCACGTCCTGAGTGGTCCGGCCGTCCGGCGGGCCGGCAGCATCTGAGCAACGCATCTCCGTCCTGAGTGGTCCGGCCGTCCGGCGGGTAACGACGGCGCATCTCAGACAGCGCATCTCGTCCGAGTGGTCGGCCGTTCAAACCGACCCTTCTCTCTTCTCCTCCTTTTTTTTTTACATATGCTTCCCACTCATGCACACCATCTGCATCCCACTGATCTCCCATCATCCAAAAGCTTCGAAAAATAAATCCTAATGCAATATGTACAAGGATAACCATGGGACTTCCTCCCAAGTGAGCTTGTTTAAAGTCACTAGCTTGACTTTGCCTCCTTTGAGGTTAGGCAAGGGGAGCATCGAGAGGTGATGTCCCATCCTCCTTTGGTATTGTGGCCATGTATTCCTTGAGTCTCTGGCCATTCACGGTGAAATCATTACCCTGCTTATCCCAAAGCACAATGGCTCCATAAGGTCTCACTTCTTTGATCACAAATGGACGGACCACCTTGACTTTAGCTTTCGGAAACAACTTCAGTCTAGAATTGTAAAGAAGCACTTGATCTCCTGCCTTGAACTCTCTCTTGAGGATGTGCCTGTCATGGAAAGCCTTAGTCTTTTCCTTGTATATCCTTGAGTTCTCAAAGGCATCCATCCTTATCTCATCCAGTTCATTGAGTTGAAGAACTCTCTTCTCCTTTGCATCCTTGATGTCGAAGTTTAGAAGCTTCACAGCCCACAATGCCTTGTATTCAATCTCAACTGGCAGGTGGCAAGACTTTCCATAGACAAGGTTGAAGGGAGTGGTGCCTAAAGCAGTCTTGAATGCTGTTCTATATGCCAAAGAGCATCATCAAGCTTGGCTGACCAGTCCTTCCTCTTTGTCCCTACAATCTTCTCCAAGATCCCCTTGATTTGCTTGTTGGAGACCTCCACTTGGCCACTTGTTTGAGGGTGGTAGGGTGTTGCAACCTTGTGTTTCACTCCATTCCTCTTGAGAAGACTCTCAAATACCTTGTTGATGAAGTGTGAACCTCCATCACTTATGATCACTCTTGGAACTCCAAACCTTGGGAAAATAGTGCTCTTGAACATTTTGACCACTACTCTTGAATCATTTGTAGGACTTGCTATTGCTTCCACCCACTTTGATACATAGTCCACAGCCACCAAGATGTATTTGTTGCCAAAAGAAGAAGGGAAGGGTCCCATAAAATCAATCCCCCAAACATCAAACACTTCCACTTCAAGGATTGGGTTTTGAGGCATCTCATTCCTTTTAGTAATGTTCCCACTCCTTTGGCAAGAGTCACATCTTGAAATGAAGTCTTGTGAGTCCCTGAACATGTGTGGCCACCAAAATCCAGCTTGTAGCACCTTTGAAACAGTCTTGAATGGAGCAAAATGGCCTCCATAGGAAGATCCATGGCAATGTGAAAGGATTCCTTCAACTTCTTCTTCAGCCACCACTCTTCTATAGATCTGATCCTTGCATAGGGTGTAGAGGTATGGTTCATCCCAATAGTATCTCTTCAAATCTTTGTAGAACTTCTTCTTCTCATACTCTGCAAGCCCCAATGGTTCTTTTCCAGTGGCTAAGTAGTTAACCAAATCAGCATACCAAGGTTCCTTCTCTTCACCTGCCTTAACCTCTTCAATCTTTTTTCCAGTCTCAATGACTGCCACTACTGACATGATGGCCATGACATGCTCGTCTCTAAGTCCCTCATCAATAGGGATTCCACCTTCAATCCTCAACCCGACAAGTGATCAGCAACTCCATTCTCAATCCTGGCTTGTCTCTAATTTCCAAGTCAAACTCTTGAAGCAAAAGGATCCACCTTAGTAGTCTTGGCTTGGCATCTTTCTTTGCTAGGAGATGTCTCAAAGCTGCATGGTCAGTATACACAATGACCTTAGAACCCACCAGGTAGCTTCTGAATTTCTCAAAGGCGAAGACAATGGCCAGCATCTCTCTGTTGTGGCATACTTCATCTGTGCATCATTCAAGGTTTGGCTAGCATAATATATCACATGAGTTTTGCCATCCTTCTTCTGCCCCAGGACAGCCCCAACAGCAAAATCACAAGCATCACACATTATCTCAAAGGGGAGGTCCCAATCAGGTGGCTGAACAATGGGAGCACTAACAAGGTCACCCTTTATCTTCTTGAAAGCCTCAAGACAATCTTCATCAAAGCTGAAAGCAGCCTCCTTTCACAGCAACTTGGTCATTGGTCTAGCAATCTTTGAGAAGTCCTTGATGAATCTTCTATAGAACCCAGCATGGCCAAGGAAGCTCCTGATGTCTTTCACTGTCTTTGGTGGTGGCAAGCTGACCATCACCTCAATCTTAGCCTTGTCCACTTCAATGCCCTTTTCTGAAATCTTGTGTCCAAGCACAATCCCCTCTTTGACCATGAAATGACACTTCTACCAATTCAGCACTAGGGTGGTGTCTTCACATCTCTGTAGGACCCTGCACAAGTTGGACAAACAAGCAGAAAACGAAGATCTGTAGACAGAGAAATCATCCATGAATACCTCCACTATATCCTCAATGAGATCCGAGAAGATAGACATCATGCACCTTTGAAAGGTTGCTGGAGCATTACATAACCCAAATGGCATCCTTCGATAAGCAAAGGTGCCATAGGGGCATGTGAATGTTGTCTTCTCTTGATCATTGGGATGTATGGGGATTTGGAAGAAACCTGAATACCCATCAAGAAAACAATAGAAAGGATGGTTTGCAAGTCTCTCAAGCATTTGATCAATGAATGGCAATGGAAAATGATCCTTTCTAGACGCTGAGTTGAGCTTTCTATAATCAATACACATCCTATGGCCAGTTATGGTTCTAGTTGGTATCAATTCATCTTTGTCATTTTTAACCACAGTGATACAACCCTTCTTTGGAACTACATGCACAGGAGATACCCATTTAGAATCTGAAATAGGGTAGATAACACCAGCATCTAAGAGCTTAAGAATCTCTTTCTTTACAACATCTTTAAGGTTAGGATTCAACCTCCTTTGATGTTCTATAGAAGTCATTGATTCATCCTCAGATGTATCCTATGCATGCACAAAGAAGGTGATATCCCTAATATCATCTAGTGAGTATCAATTGCCTTTCTAAACTTTTTAAGTGTATTTAAAAGTTGAGAAAGCTCATGTTCAGTAAGTTCACTACTCACAATGACAAGATATGACTCATTAGGGCCTAGAAATGCGTACCTTACACGATGGGGAAAAGGTTTTAGCTCATTTTTGGTGCCTTGAGCTCACTCCAATCATCTTGTTGGGTGTCCTCTTGTTGAGTGGCTGAAACAGCTTGGTGCACCTCTTGTTTGAGCTCCTCATACTGGCCTCTATCAACAATCTTCTTGCGAGAATCCAGCATGGCTGCAATAGCATCACTCTCTTTGTTCTCAACCACTTGGACCTCTTTATCCACTGTCAAAGCATGCTGAAAGGGTCCTCTTGTCAACTCTCCTAGTGCCAACTCCTCAAGGAGCTCATCAGCAAGAGCTTCCATCTCCTCTATGTAACACACTTGGCCTTGCACAGTTGACCTCTTCATTACCTCATTGATATCAAAATGGAGAGTGTGCTCTTTCCCCAAATAAAGATCAATCTTGCCTTCCTTCACATTGATAAGGGCTCCTGCTGTGGCTAAGAAAGGTCTTCCAAGGATCAAGGGGTCTCTAGCTTCTTCATCCATCTCAAGAACAACAAAATCAGTAGGAATTTCACAATTTCCCACCATCACAGGGAGGTCTTCAAGGATACCAATGGGAAATTTGACTGAGCGGTCAGCAAGCACCAAAGAGAGTTTGCACTTCTTGTATTGGCTGAACCCAAGCTTCTTGGCAACAGATAGCGGCATGAGACTGACACTGGCTCCCAAATCACATAGACATCTCTCAAACATCAAAGGACCAATGGCACAAGGTAGGGTAAAGCAGCCTGGATCCTCTAGCTTCTTAGGGATTGTCAATCTCTGGATGATGGCACTGCACTCATGAGTAAGAACCATCATGCCTTCCATTTTCTTCTTCTTGGCAGCCACAGCATCCTTCAAGAACTTGCTGTATTGAGGGAGAAGCATGAAGGCATCAATGATTGGCATTGTGACTTGAACTTCACTCATTTGCTTCTCAAAGAGTGCTTTGTACTTCTCCAAAAGTTGCTTCTTGAATCTTCCAGGAAATGGCAGCTTTGGTTCATAGGGAGGAGGAACAAAAGAAGACTCTTTTGTTTGAGTGGCTACTTCACCATGTTTTGGTGTTTTCTTCTCTTCTCCAACCTTTCCTTTACCCTTAGCATCAACAATCTTTTCTAGAATCTCCTCATCAACTTTCTCATCCACAATCACAATCACAACATCATCATCAATGTTGATAGCCACCCCCCCACTTAGTTTCTCACCATCCTTGGGGAGAGTTCTTGGAGGTAGCTCTCTACCACTTCTCAAAGTGATTGCCTTCATTGGTTCTTTGGGGTTTTGCTCAGCCTTTCCTGGTAATGTTCCTTGTTGGCGACTTGGCTGAGAGTTCATAGAAGCAAACTGATTCTCCAAAGCTCTAATCTTGTTGTTTAGCTCAGTGTAGCTGCTGTCAATCTTGGAATGAACAGTCTTGAACTCATGGCCAATGTCTTTGGCTGCTCTAGCTTGACCTTCCAACAATTGTTTGAACATAGCTTCCATAGATGAATCTGGAGCTTTAGCTTGGGAGGAGCTACCTTGAGCTTGAGTAGATTGATTGCCATGGTTTGCAAAACCAGGAGGAGGATTCTGCCTAGGCTGGTAGTTCCCTTGCTGAGTGTTTTGCTTTGGTTGATAGCCTCCTTGCTGGTTGTTGGGGTAAGACCTTTGCTGGTAGTTGTTGTACTGAAAGTTAGGCTCCTTCCTGTACCAAGAACCATTGTTGTTGATGAAGCAAAGCTCTTCTTGCCCTTCCAACCCTTCAAGTTCATTAACCTTAGAAGGAGTTTCTTGATTTGGACCACCCACAAAGTGAATCTGCTCCTGTTTGGCTTGGTTAGCAATCAGCATGTCTATCTTCTCTTGCAAGGATTTGATTTCCTTCTTGGTCTGGTTGTCATCAGCTCTGGTTGTTCTATCAGCCCTGTCATGTTCTCCACTGTAAACTGAATCACTCTTTACCATGTTGTCCACCAGCTCCTCAGCATCTTCTTCAGACCATTGCTTGCTGTATCCAATCTTGCTCTAAACTCAGGAAGGGCACCTCTATAGAATGTGCTCAGCAAACTCTCCTTTGAGAAGCCATGATGTGGGCACTTAGCTTGATACCCCTTGAACCTTTCCCATGCTTCACTAAAGCTTTCCAAGTTCTTCTGCTGGAAACTAGAGATCTCATTCCTCAGCTTGGCTGTCCTTGATGTGGAGAAGAATTTCTCCAAGAAGGCCTTCTTACAATCATCCCAAGTAGTGATGGAGTCACTAGGTAAAGATTTCTCCCATTGGCGTGCCTTGTCTCCTAGAGAGAATGGAAACAACTTGAGCTTGATTTCTCCCATTGGCGTGCCTTGTCTCCTAGAGAGAATGGAAACAACTTGAGCTTGAAGGCATCTTCTGACACACCATTGGTCTTGGACAAGCCACAATAGCTATCAAACTTGTCCAAGTGATCAAATGGGTCTTCTACAGCCAAGCCATGGTACTTGTTGTTCTCAATCACACTCAACAAGCCTGACTTGATCTCAAAGTTATTAGCTTCCACAGCTGGTGCGTGAATGCCCGTCCTGCTGCCATGAATGTGAGGACGGTCATAGGTGCCAATGGCTCTAGCTGGCCGCTGTGGGTGTTGTTGTTGTTGGCACTGTGGTCTAAGGTTGTCAGCTCCTTGACCATTGCCATCTTGGGGTTGATGCTGGTGATCATCCATCTCAAACTCCAACCTTTGAATGTGAGCCTGTTGCTCTTCTTCTCTTCTCCTTCTTGCTATTTCCCTCTCAAGTGTAGCTATCTCTTCAACAGTGGGAACTAAGTTAGTTGCACCCCTGCTTCTTGTGTTCATACACCTGAAAATCAAAGGAAGATGCAAAAGGAGAATCAATAACACAAGAAAATAAAAATGATTTAGTCTCAAGCAAGTGACTAAATCCCAATGTCACAATTAACTTAGAATTTGGCAACGGCGCCAATTTGATGAAAGAAATTTTCTCAAGTCCTAGTCAAATGATGTAGTATATAAGATTGTCGAACCAGTCCTAAGTGACAATGAAACAGAGGGAATGCAAGTCTATGCTTAATCTAAATGCAATCATTAGAGAGGATGATGATTAAACTAGAACAATAAGTAAAATGCAACAAAAGGCAAATCTTTCTTTCTTATGAGGAGAGTGAGACCCATGGGTGTAGGGACTTGATATCAAATGATTAAGCTTCAATCCAAGATGCTAAATTTTCAATCAATTTAATCCTTATGCCTAGACAACAAAACTAAGCAAGCTCTATCTCTAGATGGATGCTCTTTTGCAATGATCACCCAAGTACACCAAATCTCTTTGGCTGTAATGATCAAAGCAAACAAGGAGAATGAATCTATTAGCAATCCTAGCTTCTTTGACAACTAATCTCTTAGGCAAAGCAAGCTAAAAGCATAGATGAGTTGGTTCAGGCATTTCATAGAACACCTTCCGGGCATGAAATGCCTATAGCTCTATGTTTGAGAGGCCAACTCAAAAATAGCTTTAAGAACACCAAATCAATGCAATGAAATGATAGATTTAACACTAACACCTTGGATCTAACTTAATCACTCTCTATCACCCTAACCCATGGATCTTAGATGGATCTACTCACTAATCCACATGCTTACTCTTAAACCCATGAGAGATTCAAGCTTAAACATATAGAGAAAGAAAGGAAATGAAATCAAACAATCAAGAACACAAAGACAAGATGAGATTATGAATCAAGATGAAACTTTACTCAAGAGGTTTATGCGTTCTTAGATAGAAAATGAGATAAATCCCACATTAGGGATAACAAGGGTACTTATAGTTAGGCTTAAAAGCCCTAGAAACATAGAATAAGATTACTAAAAAGCCCTTAGAAACAATAGGTCTCGACCAATGGGAAGATAGCACAAAAGCTTCGAGTGCGTGGCTGGGCCGGTCGGGCAGCGCCGCGCAGCGCAGTTTTGTCTGGCCGCTGCTCGCCCCACGCAGGTGCTGGCACGGTCGTCCGTCCAGCGTGTATGTGCAATCTCCGCTCGCTTCGCCTCGCGACGGGTACCACGCATCGCCAGCTCAGGCCGCGATCCGACGCTCTTGTTCGCTTCGCCCCGCTGGTACCACGCATCGCCAGCTCAGGCCGCGCATCCGGGCGCTCTTGTTCGCTTCGCCCCGCTGGTAACACGCATCGCCAGCTCAGGCCGCGCGATCCGACGCTCTTGTTCACTTCGCCCCGCTGGTACCACGCATCGCCGACTCAGCCGCTGCGGTCCGGATGCTTTAGTCCACTTCGCCCCGCTGGTACCACGCATCGCCGACTCAGGCCGCATGTCCGGATGATTTAGTCCACCCGTATGGTATGTCCTGTCCCTCGCGGGTAAGGTAGCCCGAGCAGATTAGGCCGCGCATGGTCTTGCTTCAGCTTGTCCGTGCGGTGTGATCTGTACCGCGCGGGTAAGTGGTCCAGTGCAGATCAGGCCGTGCGTCCGTATGTTCGCGGGTTCTCATGCGCGGGTGATCTTGGCCGAGCATGTCCGTCTGGGTGCTGCATCGTCCGGCATCATCCCTTCGTCCTGTGCGGGCTGGTCAGGCTGAGTGTGCTGACCCGGATGTACTGACATGCCTTCACTCAAATAATCATAACTCCTCCAATATTGCTTCAAATGGCTTGAAACCACTCCCAATGGAAAGCTAACTCAAAATACTATTTCCCCACCAAATCTTATCACAGAAAGACTTCTTTATGGCCATCGTCCATGTCCATCTTTCACCCTTCCTTTTTGTAACAAAGTACCCCCAAACACCTTCAAATTCTCCAAAGTACACTCCAAGACCTGATAAAGACTTATGAATGCAAAATGAACCTAAATATGCCTAATTCCTAATCTAGAAGGGGTAAAATGCACAAATTGGAAAGCTAAAATAATGAAAATATGCAAGACATCACGCGTGCGAGCACACCCGATAGCGACGAACCCCTAGGACAACACCCGACTGGACGCACCCGAGGAAGACGACCCACACGGCCCGACGATGGAGAACGCCCCAGATGAAGATGCGGCCGATCACACCCGACCTCCCTCGCCCGCGTACCACTCCACTCGACCCCAGTACACTCGAGCAGACGACCCACGTAGCCTCACACCCGGCCATGAACACTCGAGGAGCACGACCCGCACGACTTGGACGGCCTGGTCGAGATTTCACACCCGGGTGGTCATACCCGACCTGGTGGGTACACATCCGACCAGGGTATCCGAGCTTCTTCCTTTTGAAGCTTTTTGATTGGTTTAGACCATTACTCTTCTAAGGGCTCTTTAGTCATTTTTCTTTTATGTTTTTAGGGCTCTTAAGCCTACTATAAATACTCTTATTATCCCTAGTTTGGGACTTATGTTATTTTCTATCTAAGAACACAAACCTTTTGAGTAAAGCTTCATCTTTGATTCATAATCTCTTCTCATCTTTGTGTTCTTGATTGCTTGATTTCATCCCCTTTCTTTCTCTATATGTTTAAGCTTGAATCTCTCATGGGTTTAAGAGTAAGCATGTGGATTAGTGAGTAAATCCATTTAAGATCCATGGGTTAGGGTGATTGAGAGTGATTAAGTGTAGATCCAAGGTGCTTAGTGTTAGATCTATCCTTTCCTTGCATTGATTTGGTGTTCTTAAAGCTATATTTGAGTTGGCCTCTCAAACATAGAGTCATAGGCATTTCATGCCCGAAAGGTGTTCTATAAAATGCCTGAACCAACTCATCTATGCTTTTAGCTTGCTTTGCCTAAGAGATTAGTTGTCAAAGAAGCTAAGATTGCTATTATACTTATTCTTTATGCTTGCTTTGATCATTACAGCCAAAGAGATTTGGTGTACTTGGGTGATCATTGCAAAAGAACATCCATCTAGAGATAGAGCTTGCTTAGTTGTGTTGTGTTGGGGTCAAAATCGATCAACGACGAAATCGTCACCCGAAAGTCCTCGAAAGAAAACCAAGTGACGATCAAAACCAAGAAACGGGTCGCCACTCGATGGACTCGCAAGAAGGCATGAACGGACCGTGAGCCCCGGGGATCAACGAAGGCAAGCAACAGCAGGCACCGGCGGACGCAGGACACGGCACGGGCGGCAGGCTTGCCCTGTCCCGTCTGGCGCCGGCGGCAGGCCTGTCGTCTCCCGTCTGGCGCCGGCGGCAAGGGTCCTGGTGCCCATCTATGCAATCGTCTCGTGATCTCGGGCAACGGCAGCATCTTGGTCCCTTAAACCCATGTCCGGATTGTCCGCGAACTACAATGATTCTTCCGCAAAGCCTTCTCGGTTGTTTAAAAGTTCATATTTTAAACGTCTAAAGTTCGAAGCCTCATTAATCAAACCCTTGAAAACGGTTATCTCGAAATCTACGGCTAAAAGATCCTTCCAAACTCTAAGATTTCCCGCACGAACGACTAACGGGGGAAAGATCGGTCAACGGAGGACCCACGGGCGGCACCCCGGCCTGGCGCCGGCGGCACGCGTCACGCGGGCCGGCCTGGCGCCGGCGCCACACGCCACGCTGGCCGGCCTGGCGCCGGCGCCACACGCCACGCTGGCCGCCTGGCGCCGGCGGCAAGCCCCCTGACGCCGGTCGACGGCCCTCGTCCTGGTCTCGGTCCCATCATGCTCGGTCTGATCCCATCTTGGCCTATTTGGATCAATCTTCGTGAGCTTGGTAAGATCACAGTTATTCTAAACACCAAACATCTCGACTATACGAGAAATTGGGGTTCCTTCGGAAATGCCGAAACCTTCAATGACTATTCCTTCGAAAAACCATAAAAACGTCTAAACGGCCCGACATGGCCAAAACGGCCCACTTACGATTTTCTCGACAGCTCTTACAGCCGATTTCTTTGCTTGTTGTACACGCTCAAACGAGAATTCAGAAATAAGATCTATTTCGCTCTATTCTTACGATTTTTATTTTTACAACTTTAATCTCCATTGATTGTATCGTGTGTGGCCCAGCATATATCTGGGACCTTCAAGGAAGATCGGGTTAACTCGGTTTTCCTCCACAAATCGTTTATCGGAAATTGACGGTGTGAATTTCGGTTCCTGATTTGGCTAGAAGGAGGGTGTTACGGATCTATCTATCTCGCAACTACACACGCTCGATCATGTCTACTGACGTCACCAAAGACCAACCAACGCTAGACGGAACACCCGTCGACGCCAACGTTGAGAAGACTCCAGCTGGAGATACGTCCACAGTCACTGCTGATGCAAACACTGAGGCGCTCAGACAAATAAAGGAACTGTTCACCTCCGCCCAGGAACGGGCGG
Source organism: Brassica carinata (assembly GCA_016771965.1). NCBI lineage: Eukaryota > Viridiplantae > Streptophyta > Magnoliopsida > Brassicales > Brassicaceae > Brassica > Brassica carinata. The sequence continues at coordinate 38,025,345 of CM028688.1, forward strand.
AACAACAGGACAAGCTGATAACCTCTCTCGAAAAACAGGTCGACACCTTAACTGTGAGGAGCAAGTTGCCGCGCGGATCCACCAAGGAACGCCGCGGCAGAAGACTCGACTTCGGATCTCCCGAAGAACGAGAAAAGATGCCCCGAAAGAGCCCACTCCCGAGGAAACGGCTCCGACAGGACATCAAACGACCTCGCAGAACCTTCCACCCCCGGCTACGGGAAACAAGGAAAGTGACGTCGAGCGCATCAATCTGGATATCAGCGACCAATCGGATCCTTCCGATGAAGACGGTGACATCAACCTTAGGAGGACCCGAAGCCAGTCCGCTCGGCAGACGGTATCCTTCGAGAGGCCCATGACGGAAGAGGAGGAAGAACTCTACTGGATGGAGCAGGAAGAACTCGCGGAAGATCAAGCTCAGATCCATCGCGACCAGCGCCGACAAACTCGGAGGAACGCCGGTAGACATAGCGAGATCCATGATCTCCGCGAATCTCTCAAAAAGACCGTGGCCAAAGTGAAAGCGGTGAAATCGCAAATCCATCAGGCGACCAGTTCCGCCCCCGAGATCGATAGACTTCTCGAGGAAGCACGGAAAACGCTATTCACCGCTCAGATCACGGAAACACGCATCTCAGACCCAGGGAAAATCAAAATCCCGGCCTATGACGGCACGACGATCCTAAGGCGCACTTGCAGTCTTTCCAGATCGCAATGGGTAGGTGCAAACTCCGGAGCATGAACGACGCTGGTCATTGTCTTCTTCGCCGAAAGCACCTCAAAGCTGCGCTCGAATGGTTCTCCGGCCAAAGGAACTCCATCGGAAGCTTCCGCCAACTGGCCTCGGCGTTTCTCAAACAGTACGCCATGTTCATGGACAGAGAAACATACGACGTGGACCTATGGAGTCTAGCTCAGAAGGAAGACGAGTCGCTCCGCGACTTCATGCGAAGGTTCAAACTGGTGATGGCCAGAGTGACAGGCATCAGCGACAATGTCGTAATCGACGCCCTGAGGAAGACTCTCTGGTATAAGTCAAAGTTTCGAAAGTGGATACTACTGGAAAAGCCGCGGACAATCCAGGATACTCTCCACAAAGCAACGGACTTCATCATCATGGAGGAGGAGATGAAGCTTCTAACGCAGAAGCACGGACCAAAGAAAACATCCTCAAAAAAGAAACCCTCTCGTAACGACAAGAACGTCAATCACGAAGGGGAAGACACCCAAGGCGAGCATAACTACGCCATCAACTTGGAGCAAGGCAAAACCTCCAGAAACACTTGGACCAGGAACCAGTACAAGGATAATTCCTACTGCGAGTTCCACGAAACCAGAGGACACTCCACGGCGAACTGCAAGGTTCTCGGCGCCCGGCTCGCCGCAAAGCTCCTCACCGGCAAACTATCAAAGGTCAAGAGTATAAAGGACTTGCTCCTGGACTCCGACCGCCCAAAGACCAACAAAACTGTCTCCGAGGACCGCGCGACTGAAAACCAATGGGGTGAAAAACGCGGAAGGAGACAGGACGACCAAGGGAACAACAACAGTCGCCAGAGGGTAAACATGATCATCGGAGGATCACAGTTCTACCAAAACTCGGTCTCGTCAATAAAAGCCTACGGGCGAAATGCCGAAACAAGTTCCAACTGGTTTCCGGATAGCCATATTCCTAACCACACGATCACTTTCGAAGAACAGGAAACTGTCGGAATCGACAAACCTCATTGCGATCCTTTGGTTATCGACCTGGTAATCCAGGATCTCGAGGTCGGCCGCATCCTCTTCGATACAGGAAGTACGGTCAACGTTATCTTCCGCGACACCCTTTACAGGATGAAGATCCCACTTGGGGAAGTCGTCCCTGAGCCAAAACCTTTGACTGGGTTCTCGGGCGTCACTTCCATGACCCTAGGAAGAATTAAGCTCCCGGTCATGGCGAAAGAAGTCACAAAGACCGTCGAGTTCGCAGTAGTCGACAACCCGGCCATCTACAATGCCATCATGGTAACCCCTTGGATCAACTCCATGAAGCCAGTACCATCCACATATCACCTCGGCATCAAATTTCCGACTCCCACCGGAACCGCAGTCATCTGGGGTATCCAGAAACAATCGAGACTCTGTTACCTAGCCGAGTTCAAACTGCAAAAAAGATTGGAACGCCCCAGCGTCCAACCCAAAACGAGTAAAGGAATCACACAACATTCCTGAAGACTCGAAAAAAGATGATCCAGAATCATCCGAACATGCAACGATTCAAGACAGCGACAAAGCCTCTGAGTCCACCGCCGTAAAAGTAGACAACTCGACCCCCGCGCAAACCGTCGATCCAACCAGCACGATCAGAACGGCAACGCACAGGGAGTAAAAAACGTCTGCGGCAACTATCAGAACTACGAGATGGCTTGATCCTCGAAAGAGGTACGTAGGCAGCTCGTCGAAACCCGGCGAGTTCAGCTATCCTCCTCACCAAAAAGAGGTGGGGTGGGTACGTATACTCCTATACTCCCACAAAAACGCGAAATATCCGCACATGTACTCGAAATTTTCGAAATTTTTAATAAAATTCTTTCTATCTTTTATGCTCACTTAACACATAAACACTTCGGAAAAACGAAAATCATATCTTCGAAAGAAACGCGAGACGTCGCAATTTCTGAAAAAGATAACAAAACTCGTATCATCCGCCAAAACAGTCCACCTGCGACTTAATAAACAACTTATGCCCGTTGATTGGCCCCGACGGGCGCACACAGAAACGTTTCACTCAATACAAACTCGTAGTCAGACTTATAAGGTCCTCTTACATCCGACAAGGATATCATAGCGCGCTATACAAGAAACCCAAAATTTTGGTTTAGCGTCTCGGATAAACTCCGAAGATAGCTCGATTTTTTTAACACAAGTCATATAAGCCGGCGACTAGTCGCAGACTTTAAACGAAAAGAATCAGGAAGAAATCACTAACAGGCAAAACGAAAGCCGATCAGTCATCGCACAGCCTTAAAGCTGAGAGTAAGCCTAGGTCTTTCCCTAAACCCAGTCTTGCTGGATCTTGACATCTCACAGACATAGTATCATTATCTGAGATCCCAAAACATGTCTCTTATAAACACACCTAAAATGCTCGCTAGAAAGTAGCATACGGACCGAGCGCCAAAAAAGAGTTAGGATACGAAGTGACTACTCGCATTCTTTCCTCTACACTTGACGAAAGTATAAATCAAAACAAAAGACAAAATTTCGCAAATTTTCATATTTATGAAGTCTGCAAAGACAACGGGATTCTAAGCCACCAACGGCCAGTCCCAAAACATAAGAGTGCAACCTCCAACGGTTGCAAAATAAAACTCCTAAAAAAAAACGGCCACACACGGCCAAAACATACGATTCACAAAAGGAAGTCAACATCGAGAAATCCAGATCACGGAAATCGAATGAACCTGCAGGCTGGTCCACTTCCTCGTTCATGCCTTGAGCGTTCCCACCGCCCTCGGCGTTCTCATCGGCTCCGGCCTCCTCCGTATCCTCGGAAACCTCGATAGGTTCCCATAGTCTTCGGACTCTTTCCTCGACTGGAGGAACCAAGGACTCAGCATGAGCACACTCGGCCATGAAGTCCTTCATCTCAGCAATCTCGGAATCAAAGGAGAAATCCGGGTTCTGAGACTTGTAAAGGCTTACGACCGAGCCCCGGCACTCGCGGAAATCGCTAACAAACTCCTGAGCCTCTTTAAAACATTGAAACTCAGCAGCAAACGATTCCGCCCGTCTCGCCACCTCGGCCGCGACCATCCTTCTTCCTCTCCTTTCCGCCCGAACAAGAGCTCGAGCATGAAGCTCAGCCTGCTTTTTCGTTCTGCGCCTTAACCTCTTGACGGAATCGGAAGAGCTCTCGCTCAGCTTCTTTGGTCTTGAAGTTAGCAATCCTAGACTTGCGGAAACTTGAGTCAAGCGCATTGCCAAACACTCTTAGTCCCTGCGTAAATTCAAGATCAATAAATATACATACATGCGGATTCAAGAAAACGGTTAAGAAGTTCGAACGACAAAACCTCATTGATCCGCTGGGAACCTTCGGCAAAAACCCATTGCCTCTTCTCATCCTCCAGCGACTCGTCAGTAACAAACTCTGGAGGAAGACCTTCAAAGAAATTGTTGGGAAGTGGAAGATCGCTGGCTCCGCCTTTTTTCGTTGGAACAAAACTAGGGTTTTCCCCCAACGGTGAAGGATCTTCCGAACCTTCCCCACCATCGATCTCTTTCCCTTTACGAGATCTCTGTTTACACCTCCGAGTCGGGGCTTCGATAACCGGTTCAGCATCATATGTTGCGACAGGGTCTCGGGACCGGTAAAGCCTTACTGCATCTCGAATCCGTTCAAGAGTGAAGGACTTCCAGAAAAACGGTCTTTGACGAAGGAGGTCCCTCTTGACGAAAACATCGCCATGCAAATGCGCAACAGCCCCGTTCTCTACAAAGCGAAACTTTTTCATTAAAAACTCGCACTTCCGGAATAACAAAATAGACAACGAGTTTTCATCATATTACCTCGGTTGAAGTTCCATGCATGCGGAAATAGATGGAGGCAGCTCTCCTCGACAGACTCACCATCTATTCGAACATAGAAGAAACGTTCCTGCAACGACTTAGGGTTCGAAGTAGTCCCCTGAATTATGGCCATATCCTTCTTAGGCAGCATGGAGTAGTAACCGTCGCTCCCCGTCAGCCGAGTGCTCCAAAGGCCTTCGAAATCACCAGGACTGAGATCGATCCCGAGCTCATAACTTGAGATCAGTACGCCAAGCCAACTCTCTAAGGCAGGGACGCTGAGCTGGCTGATCGAGAGTTCGAAGTGACGAAGCGCACGAACAATGGTGCCGCGGATCGGGAACCACATGCGGAAATATGTAAAGAAGGCCTCGTAACATGTAAAGAAACCTTCCGGAGGATTCCTCGCACTCTCGTTACCGACAGGGATCCGGAATTTGACTCCTTCAAAAACCTGGAAAAAATCTCGAAGAACCTTGAGATATTTACGAGAAACCAAGCTCGGCGTGAAAGGAGCACCAGGCTGCCACAGAGGTCTCCTCGGAACAGGGATATCTGGCAGTGATGGGGGCGAACCCACAAGGGCTCGGTAATACGCATTCTTCGCTTCCTCCTCGACAAACTCCTCTTGCTTCACCGTCACATGGGCAGGAGAATCACCCGAGGATGAATGGGAAGATGAATTTCCCTTTGAGGATCTTGAAGACATTATTCTTAAAGAGAGAAAGGACTCTTGAGAGAGAATAATTTTTTATGATGAAGTGAGAGTAAACGAGATTTCTTACTCCCTCCTTATAAAGGAGGTAAAATCACTATTTACCCCGACTTTCGGCAAGCGATTCGTCTCTACACCTTCCCATACGGCTATACATAAGCCAGGACCGAAAGACATTACGATTCCTAGCTAGCTGGGGGGCTAACTGTTGGGGTCAAAATCGGTCAACGACGAAATCGTCACCCGAAAGTCCTTGAAAGAAAACCAAGTGACGATCAAAACGGACCGTGAGCCCCGGGGATCAACGAAGGCAAGCAACAGCAGGCACCGGCGGACGCAGGACACGGCACCGGCGGCAGGCTTGCCCTGTCCCGTCTGGCGCCGGCGGCAGGCCTTGTCTCGTGATCTCGGGCAACGGCAGCATCTTGGTCCCTTAAACCCATGTCTGGATTGTCCGCGAACTACAATGATTCTTCCGCAAAGCCTTCTCGGTTGTTTAAAAGTTCATATTTTAAATGTCTAAAGTTCGAAGCCTCATTACTCAAACACTTGAAAACGGTTATCTCGAAATCTACGGCTAAAAGATCCTTCCAAACTCTAAGATTTCCCGCGAGCGACTAGCGGGGGAAAGATCGGGCAACGGAGGACCCACGGGCACCCGGCCTGGCGCCCGGCGGCGCAGCGTCCGCAGCGAGCGGCCTGGCGTCGGCGGCGCAGCGTCCGCAGCGAGCGGCCTGGCGCCCGGCGGCACTTGTTCCGCAAGCGGCCTGGCGCGGCGGCAAGCCCGGCGGCTGGTCGGCGGCCCTCGTCCTGGTCTCGGTCCCATCATGCTCGGTCTGATCCCATCTTGGCTTATTTGGATCAATCTTCGTGAGTTTGGTACGATCACAGTTATTCTAAACACCAAACATCTCGACTATACGAGGAATTGGGGTTCCTTCGGAAATGACGAAACCTTCAAAGACTATTCTTTCGAAAAACCGTAAAAACGTCTAAACGGCCCGACATGGCCAAAACGGCCCACTTACGATTTTCCGAAAAGAAAGGATAACTATGACGGTTTATCTTTATCCTCACATAAGAGATAAATATCAAGTTTCCAGAAGATAAATGTCAAGTTTTCCGAAGATAAATTGTCAAGTTTCCAGATAAACACGAAGATGGACGAAAATGGAAAAAGCCCGATCCAGCCCGAAAGAAGATAGACCGTCTTAAGGGGAGTATATAAGGAGAGCTTTGGGCGAGGATCAAATCATCAAAAAACTTCCAGAACACTTAGCACTTAGAGCTATTTAGCATTCTTTTCTGTTTTCACTAGCGAGCTGCGACTCAACTAGGATAGACTTAGGCGGCCGGACTAGCGGACCTTTTCGACAGCTCTTGTAGCCGATTTCTTTGCTTGTTGTACACGCTCAAACGAGAATTCAGAAATAAGATCTCTTTCGCTCTATTCTTACGATTTTTATTTTTACAACTTTAATCTCCATTGATTGTATCGTGTGTGGCCCAGCAGATATCCGGGACCTTCAAGGAAGATCGGTTAACTCGGTTTTCCTCCACAAATCGTTTATCGGAAATTGACGGTGTGAATTTTGGTTCACACATGTTGTCTAGGCATAAGGAATTAGATTGATTGAAAAGTTAGCATCTTGGATTGAATCTTAATCATTTGATATCAAGTCCCTATACCCATGGGTCTCATTCTCCTCATAAGAAAGAAAGTTTTACTTTTTGTTGCATTTTACTTATTGTCTTAGTTTGATAATCATCCTCTTTAATGATTGCATTTAGATTAAGCATAGACTTGCATTCCCTCTGCTTTTTGGTCACTTAGAACTGGTTCGACAATCTTATATACTACATCATTTGATTAGGACCTTAGAAAAGTCCTTTCATCAAATTGGCGCCATTGCCAAATTCTAAGTTGATTGTGACATTGGGATTTAGTCACTTGCTTGAGACTAAATCATTTTTCTTTTCTTGTGATATTGATTCTCCTTTTGCATCTTTCTTTGATTTTCAGGTGTATGAACACAAGAAGCAGGGGTACAACTAACTTGGTTCCCACTGTTGAAGAGATAGCTACACTTGAGAGGGAAATAACAAGAAGGAGAAGAGAAGAAGAGCAACAGGCTCACATTCAGAGGTTGGGTTTGAGATGGATGATCACAAGCATCAACCTCAAGATGGCAATGGTCAAGGAGCTGACAACCTTAGACCACGCCAGCAACAACAACACCCACAGCGCCAGCTGCGAGCCATTGGCACCTATGACCGCCCTCACATTCATGGCAATAGGACGGCATCCGCCAAGACCAGCTGTGGAAGCTAACAACTTTGAAATCAAGTCAGGTTGTTGAGTGTGATTGAGAACAACAAGTACCATGGCTTGGCTGTAGAAGACCCATTTGATCACTCGACAAGTTTGATAGCTATTGTGGCTTGTCCAAGACCAATGGTGTGTCCAAGATGCCTTCAAGCTCAAGTTGTTTCCATTCTCTCTAGGAGACAAGGCACGCCAATGGGAGAAATCTGTGGAAACGAAATTCACACCGCCAATTTTAATGAATTAGATTGTGGAGGAAAGCTGTTAACCCGACTTTCCTTGAAGGTCCGGATTCTCTCACGGCGCAACCCATTGTGACCAATAAATGCGAAAAAGATTTGTTAAGATTTGAGACTGGACCTTAAGAAAGGCTGCCTACGCACTTTCGAGGATCAAGTCGGACGTAGTTCAGTTAGAAAGAATTGAACAAGAGATCGAACCGCCTGGGCGGGTTCGCCTGAATGAGCGCTATCATAGAAATAGGCATGTCAAGATAACGCCTAGGGTTTCTATGTGCGGAGCTCTTAAGTAAAAGAATTGTCTAATCCTTCCGAGGAGCGGAGATTTGCAGCAGGAGGCGCCAGACGTTCTAGGGCCTGGTTCGCCTAATATGAGCGCTTGGTCATGGGCATGTCGTAAGATAATGCCTAGGGTTTCTATGCGCGGAGCTCTGAGTAAAAGTATAGTTAGATCCTTCCGAGGAACGGGTCTGCGGAGAAGATAAAACTAGAACAAGAGGCGCAAGACGTTCTGAGTCCTGCCTCGCTGGCCTAACCGCCTAAGTTCTAAGTTCTCTAAGCTAGCAGGATGCTCTAAGTCTCTAATCTAGAATTTTCGGATCCCTCTTCTGCCCTTGCTCTCCTTATATATCCACTCCAAGGTCGGTTTGCCTTAGGATGATGGACCTCGCCTTTGGGCCCAAGCTTATCTCTTCAGGAAGTATTCCATTTTCGCGATCTTTGTAATTATCCTCGAAGTTTTCGTGACTTGATGTTTATCCGATGTTCGATATCGGACAAACCGTCATAGCCTGATTGGGCATGAATTCCTAAATTCGTAAGTTAGTCCGTGGACTTGTCTTAAGTCGCTAAACGCTTTATACGATTTTCGAAAGACTATCTTTCGTAAAATAAACCATTATAACCTAAATGATCGATGTTCAAGTTAATGCGACCTTGTTCTATCACGATATCTTCTACGAGAAATCAATCCTTCTAGTTTTGTCGTAAAACATCGAGGGCGATTCCAATCAGTCGTAGGATGTTTATTCGTAGCGTGATCGTCCCAAACTCATGATGATTGATCCAAACAAGCCAAGATGGGATCGGAGCCGAACCGCGATGGGACCGAGACCAGGGCGAGGCCGTCGGCCGTCGCCAGGCGAGTGCCACAGCGCCAGGCCAGCCCGCCAGCGTGCGCGGCAGGCGAATACCGCCCGCGCAGGCGAGATGCCGCCCGGCATAGGCGAGTGCCGCGGCGCCAAACCAGCCCGTCGCGGCAGGTGCGCCCGGCGTAGGCGACCAGCGCAGGTGCCGCCCGGCATAGGTCGAATGCGCGGCGCCAGGCCAGCCAGCGTGGCGGGTGCGCCCGGCGCCAGGCAGTACCGCCCGGTGCCAGGCGAATTGTGGCCAGGTGCCGCCCGGCATAGGCAGTGCCGCCCGGCAGAGCAGCCAGTCGCGGCAGTGCCGCCCGGCGCCAGGCGAGATACGCCCGGCATGGAGTCAACCGTCACGGCGGGTACCCGGCGCCAACCAACCGTCGTAGGTGCCGCCCGGCGCCAGGGCGGGTATGCGCTGGTGCCAGGCGGGTGCCGCCCGGCGTAGGCGGCCAGCGTCCGCAGTGCCGCCCGGCATGAGCCAGCCAGCGTGTCGGTGCCGCCGGCATAGTCCAGCCCGCGTGGCGCGTGCCGTCGGCGCCAGGCCGAGGTGCCGCCGGTGCCAGGCTGTAGATCTCGGCGGGGAGCCGATTTGATATCTTGATCGTTTTCTGGTTCCTCCGCGGTTTGAAGCGACCTCTTGAAGTTTGAGGCAGATTCTTTTATGTTTAGGGTTTTGTGGTGATCGAATCTTGATGTCGTTGGCGGACCGATCTTTCGGGGATTCTCGTCCGCGCCGCGCCCGTAGTCTTCGATCTCACAGAGAGTGGATATTCTAATTTGAAAATCTGTATAACTCCTTTTAGAAATTATCCGAGACTTTTGTTTCAAGAAATACTTTCTAGAGACTTTCAGTCATTGATTCGTCGCGACCGATTTTGACACCAACAGTTAGCCCCAGCTCGTTAGAACCTTCGTGATGTTCTTGCGGCGATAAGATATGTCAGGTAAGATAGGCGGAATCAATGGTTGAAGGCTCCGTTGAAAGTGGTAAGATTGGGGCTGCTTCGAAGGCTGCCCTCGTACCCTTGGTGTAGGGATCAAGCCTTCCGTAGTTAGTTTTGGAGTTTAAGACCCTTGTGATCTGTTTTCGGCGAGACTTATATGGTCTGGTTATGTGTCATGAGAGACTTTCGAGCATGATGCTGTTGATGTATTTGTTTTGATTATTTATGAACTTCAGTTTTGAAGTATGAGAAAGAGGTGTGAGTTGTCGTCTCATTCCTAGTTCCACGATGATCACCGTTACCTATTGTTTGCATAAAGCGAGATTTTCAGCGGTTTACCGATTCTGTGGAAAGTTAGGTGAAACGAATAGGCTTAAGTGAAGAGACAAATTTTTGGATCTCGTATACCATACTATGTGCGTGAGATGTCAAGATCAAGCGTGGCTGGTTTAGGGCAAGACCTAGGTTTACTCTCGGACTGAGGCTTTGGATGACAAATCGGCTTTTCGTTTTGCCTGTTTGCGATTTTAACCTGACTTCGTGCCGTTTAAAATCGCGAATTGTTTTCGGCTTATATGATTTGTGCAGGCGTGAGTCGAGCTACTTCCTTCTGAAGAGCTAGACCAAAATTTTGGATTTCTTGTATAGCGGCTATGTTTATCCTTAATCGGATGCAAGAGAGCCTACCCGAAGAGGCGACTATTTGTCTGTTTAGGGCGTTAGAGTTAGTTTGTTGTGATCAGCAACAACGAAATGATGCCAGTTTAGAGGCATGTTACCGTTTAGAGGTGTGTTTGTATGTTTTGAGTTTTAGAGGCGAGGATTTCGTCTGGAGCGTTTTGAGGAAAAGAATGTCCTTGGCGTTAGCGGCGTCTATGATGCTGAAGGTCGAGTTTCCCTTGTGCGCATTCGTGGTTGAAATGTTCGCGGCCTTTGGAGATGTTTCGCGAATGTTAGCAGCCAGAAACTGTTGTTTCAGTTTAGACGCGAGGACCAAGAGGTCGTAAGTTCGACCAGGGAGAAGCGTCTACATTCACAGTGCTTAGTGAAGTGTTGGCCTTAGGGATTTGTTTGTATATATTAAGTATGACTCATTATAACTCTTGGAGCCTTGTCACGAGTGTTTCTTTTCATGCGTGTTTGCAGTATAGAACTTAATCGATTGGCGATGAGTTTAAATCTTCCGTTAACGTATGGTTGTTAGGACTGAGTTTTGGTATGAAGAGTTTATCGTATGATTTCGATTCTGGGTTATCGACAAATTGCTTGCGTAATAGTCACTTGGCGTTCTATGAACAAATGGTGGATTGTTGTTTTAGCCGTTAAGTGATTGGGCGGTGCTTCGCTCAGTAGCTTTGGATTGGCATGGAGGCTAGATTCAGCCGTATCGCCAAGGAAATTGTTGATAGCGATCAGACCATGACCCTTATTAAGGTCATGTTAGTTCTGATTATCCTTAATGGGGATGCGAATTCAGGTTGGGCTTCGGAAGAAGTAGTTGGCGAGGGCCAAATAGCGTTCGAGATAGACATGCCAAGCATAGCGGAGTTTTCTGAGTTATGGCTGATGGCTTTTAGAAGCGATCTTCCACTTTAGGTCTTAGTTATCACGATGAATGGCTCATTATAAATTCTTTTTGTTGCATGAAAATCGTTTCATTTTATCCGAGGGACAAAGTTTAAGGGATCGGCCTTAGGACGTGCGGGTTAGTCTACGTGATTATTTCCTGCTTTCGGGCCTTAGCGAGGAGTGGCAAGGAGCCAGAAACCTTGTGGGCGAAAACTGTCTATGTCAGTTACCCGTTGGACCCATTATGTTTATTTTCTGAAATTTGCTTTGCATGAATTGACTTCGACTATACAGAGGATTTCGTAAAAGTGATGTAAGGGGTTTTCGCAAAGGTAACGGGCGTTTCTCACGAATTACTTGCGATATTAGCGACCACGGTTGTGTTTTCCTCATTCACTTTTGCGTACTCTTGAAATCGTTTTGCATAAGACCGGTCATGTTTTTCCATAGGCTATTTTGTTTTAAAATGTTCTTGTTATCTGATAATGGATGACCGGTTTCATAGAGATAGAAAATGCGCAGTTTGTTAAAGTAGCGATGTTTCCAGGATTACGGGGAGATGTTTCGCTAAGATTTCGACCTTTGAATGGCTGCTTGAACTACTTATGGAGTTTTACGAAGGTTATTTAGTTATTTTAAGTAGTTCACCGTCATGCTATTAGTCTGGCGTTGGTACCGTTCTAGTCGCGAGTTTGCGGCGAGAGCGGCGTAGAGTTTTCATGACTATGTTTGTAGCGGTTGGGCTATGCCATTAAGCGTTTTAGGCGAATCTTATTGCTCGAGAGTTTGCTTTGTCAAAGCGTTGTCTTGATGCTGAAGCAAAAGTTTTGAAGATGGGATTATCACGGGTATAGTATCGTACCTACTTCCCTTTTCTTCTTACGGAAGAAAGCGGGTTAGCGTTCTTCGAAGGCTTGTTATGCGTTTTTCTTTCTTTTAGGAGGCGGGATGAGTATGCTTTTAGAGCGGCGTGGCGTCGTTTCGGTTTTAGAGACTAGATCGGTTTGCATGTTCTGCTGGACAATCAAGGAGCGATGGAACAAGACTGGAAATTTTGCCTAAGACTTAGCTTGCTAGACTATCCACACTAGGTCCTAAGTTCCCTAAATTCTCGGCAGTTTTCAAGGCGTTTTGTTCCTGTCCTACAAAAATTTAAACCTTTACAAAATTTTGAGAAAGTCTTTTGAAGGTTTCAGCATTTCGAAGGAATCCCATTTCTGTATAGTTAAGGAGGCGATTGGTGTTTAGAATAACCGTGATCGTACCAAACTCACAAGATTGATCTAAGCAAGCCGATCCGGATCGGACCGAACGATGGGACCGAGACCAGGGCGAAAGTCGACCGGCCAGGCGAGTGCGCCCGGCATCAGGCCAGCCAGCGTCCAGCGTGCGCCCGGCGCTAGGCGTTGCGCCCGGTATAGGCACCAGCGTCAGCGTGCCGCCCGGCGCCAGGCGAGTGCCGCGGCGCCGACCACCCTGCGTCAGCGTGCGCCCGGCATGGAGCCAGCCAGCGTCCAGCGTGCCGCCCGACACCAAACCAGCCAGCGTCCGCATGCCGCCGGCATGGGCGAGTGCCCAGCGCCAGGCGAGTGCTGCGGCAGAGCCAGCCAGCGTCCAGCGTGCCGCCCGGCGCCAGGCCAGAATGCCGCCCGGCATCAGGCCACCAGCGTCCAGCGTGCCGCGGCGCCAGGCCAGCCAGCGTCCGTGTGCGCGGCATGAGCAGTGCCTGGCTGGGAGTGCCGCCCGGCATGGAACCAGCCAGCGTGCCGCCGGCATCAGGCGATCTTGCCGTCTGTGGGTTTTCGTTGTTCGATCTTTCCCTCGTTAGTCGTTTTGCGGAAATCTTTTGAGTTTTGGGAAGGTCTTTAGCGTAGATTTGAGATAACGTTTTGACCCCAAAAGAGCAAAGTGAGGTTTCCACGGCGAGGTGACCTTGGTGATGGTTGTTCTCGTCCACGGGCGAGGTGGCGGGAAGTGATTTTGTTCCCTTCGTAAAATCTCAGCGGAAACTCCGATTGAGGCGAAGCGAAAGCCATTTTGACCTAGACACAAGGAGAACAAAGTGGGCTCTTACTAAAGCGGACTGGGAAGACTGATCTTACCCTATGGCAAGTCGTCCTAGTAAGATCAAGCTCAGACCTCCTTTCGTTTTCCGTTTGTTCCTCGAGAGTTGTTTGTAAGTATGGCAGTGGGAATCGGTGAACCGATTTGCCGTGCTTCTGTTCCACAATAATATAGGGTTTCCCCAAGGTTTGAGGAGAATAAGTTTTATTGTGAGGTTCTCGAAAAGCGTTTTTAAGTAGAAACCTTGCTCGTTCGCGATTTCTCTAACTTGGTAACAAGGCGAATTTTTGGGGTTTGATAGATTTTATCGTTGCCCTTTCTGTTTAGATAGAAATTGCGAGCTCGTTTTGTGCTCTTCCTGTGGCGGAAAGCGGCTAGGTTTTGATTTGCTTTCGAGCACCGTGGCGTTTCGCGTGGCGTTGGCGTAGGAACAATCGCTGCTGGAGTTGTTTTACCATCGTTTACGCAAACTGCAACTTTTTCTTTCTTATTTCGGACATTGGTTCGATCAAGCTTTGCGGCCGTATGAGTAAGAGTAATCCGTCCCCCTCCTTCTAGCGCCAAACTGTAGGAAGCGAAATTCACACGTCAATTTTAATGAATTAGATTGCGGAGGAAAGCCAAGTTAACCCGACTTTCCTTGAAGGTCAGTTCTCTGCGACAGCCAACGACAAGTGACGAATAAATGCGGAAAAAGATTTGTTAAGATTTGAGACTGGACCTTAAGAAAGGCTGCCTACATACCCCTTCGAGGATCAAGTCAGGCGTAGTTCAGTTAGAAAGAATTGAACAAGAGATCGAACCGTCTGGCGGGTTCGTCTAGTATGGCGTTGTCATAGAAACAGGCATGTCGAAGATAGCGCCTAGGGTTTCTATGTCGCGGAGCTCTTAAGTAAAAATTGTCTAATCCTTAGAGAGGAAGCGGAGATTCGCGAGCAGGAGGCTGACCAGGCGTTCTAGGGCCTGGTTAGGTCTAATATGGCGTTGGTCATAAAGCGGGCATGTCGAAGATAATGCCTAGGGTTTCTGTAATGCGGAGCTCTGAGTAAAAGTATAGTTAGATCCTTCCGAGAGGAGCGTGGGTCTGCGGAGAAGATAAAACTAGAACAAGAGGCGCAAGACGCTCTGAGTCCTGCCTCGCTGGCCTAACCGCCTAAGTTCTAAGTTCTCTAAGCTAGCAGGATGCTCTAAGTCTCTAATCTAGGATTTTGGATCCCCTTCTCTTCTGCCCTTGCTCTCCTTATATATCCACTCCAAGGTCGGTTTGCCTTAGGATGATGGACCTCGCCTTTGGGCCCAAGCTTATCTCTTCAGGAAGTATTCCATTTTAAATCGATCTTTGTAATTATCCTCGAGTTTTGGTGACTTGATGTTTATCCGATGTTGGGATATCGGACAAACCGTCATAGCCTGATTGGGCCTGAATTCCTAAATTAAGTAAGTTAGTCCGTGGACTTGTCTTAAGTCGTTAAGCGTTTTATCACGATTTCTCGGAAAGACTATCTTTCTCGTAAAATAAACCATTATAACCTAAAGGATCGATGTTCAAGTTAATGCGACCTTGTTCATAATGATATCTTCTACGAAATCCAATCCTTCTAGTTTTGTCGTAAAACATCGAGGGCGATTCCAATCGAGTCGTAGGATGTTTATTCCAGAGCCGCGGATCGCCCCAAACTCATGATGATTGATCCAAACAAGCCAAGATGGGTTCAGACCAACACGATGGGACCGGTGACCAGGACGAGGGCCGCCGACCGGGCGCCAGGTCGGTGCCGCCGGCGCCAGGCCAGCCCGCGACGACGGTGCCGCCGGCGCCAGGCCGGTGCCGCCGGCGCCAGGCCAGCCCGCGGCGACGGTGCCGCCGGCGCCAGGTCGGTGCCGGGCGCCAGGCCGGTGCCGCCGGCGCCAGGTCGGTGCCGCCGGCGCCAGGCCAGCCAGCGTGTCGGTGCCGCCGGCGCCAGGCCGGTGCCGCCGGCGCCAGGTCGGTGCCGGGCGCCAGGCCGGTGCCGCCGGCGCCAGGTCGGTGCCGGGCGCCAGGCCAGCCCGCGGCGACGGTGCCGCCGGCGCCAGGCCGGTGCCGCCGGCGCCAGGCCAGCCCGCGGCGACGGTGCCGCCGGCGCCAGGTCGGTGCCGCCGGCGCCAGGTCGGTGCCGCTGGCGCCAGGCCAGCCCGCGACGACGGTGCCGCCGGCGCCAGGCCAGCCAGCGTGTCGGTGCCGCCGGCGCCAGGCAGTGCCGCCGGCGCCAGGCAGTGCCGCCGGCGCCAGGCCGGTGCCGCCGGCGCCAGGCCGGTGCCGCCGGCGCCAGGTCGGGTGAGAGAACGACTCTTCAAGTTTCGAGGCAGATTCTTTTCTGTTTAGGGTTTTGTGGTGATCGAATCTTGATGTCGTTGAAGCGGACCGATCTTTCGGGGATTCTCGTCCCGCATGCGCCCGTAGTCTTCGATTTCACAGAGAGTGGATATTCTAATTTGAGAAAATCTCGTATAACTCCTTTTAGAAATTATCCGAGACTTTTTGTTTCAAGAAATACTTTCTAGAGACTTTCAGTCATTGATTCCGTCGCGACCGATTTTGACACCAACAAAATCTCTACCTAGTGACTCCATCACTACTTGGGATGATTGCAAGAAGGCCTTCTTGGAGAAATTCTTCTCCACATCAAGGACAGCCAAGCTGAGGAATGAGATCTCTAGTTTCCAGCAGAAGAACTTGGAAAGCTTTAGTGAAGCATGGGAAAGGTTCAAGGGGTATCAAGCTAAGTGCCCACACCATGGCTTCTCAAAGGAGAGTTTGCTGAGCACATTCTATAGAGGTGCCCTTCCTGAGTTTAGAGCAAGATTGGATACAGCAAGCAATGGTTTCTTCCTAGGCAGGTCTGAAGAAGATGCTGAGGAGCTGGTTGACAACATGGTGAAGAGTGATTCAGTTTACAGTGGAGAACATGACAGAGCTGATTGAACAACCAGAGCTGATGACAACCAGACCAAGAAGGAAATCAAATCCTTGCAAGAGAAGATAGACTTGCTGATTGCTAACCAAGCCAAAAAGGAGCAGATCAACTTTGTGGGTGGTCCAAGTCAGGAAACTCTTCCTAAGGTTAATGAAGTTGAAGGGTTAGAAGGGCAAGAAGAGCTTTTCTTCATCAACAACAATGGTACTTGGTACAGGAAGGAGCCTAACTTTCAGTATAACAACTACCAGCAAAAGTTTTATCCCAACAACCAGCAAGGAGGCTATCAAGCCAAGCAACAAACTCAGCAAGGGAACTACCAGCCTAGGCAGAATCCTCCTCCTGGTTTTACAAATCGCCAGGCCAGCCAGCGTGTCGAGTGCCGCCGGCGCCAGGCCAGCCAGCGTGTCGAGTGCCGCCGGCGCCAGGCCAGCCCGCGGCGACGGTGCCGCCGGCGCCAGGCCAGCCAGCGTGTCGAGTGCCGCCGGCGCCAGGCCAGCCAGCGTGTCGAGTGCCGCCGGCGCCAGGCCAGCCAGCGTGTCGAGTGCCGCCGGCGCCAGGCAGTGCCGCCGGCGCCAGGCCAGCCAGCGTGTCGAGTGCCGCCGGCGCCAGGCAGTGCCGCCGGCGCCAGGCCAGCCCGCGGCGACGGTGCCGCCGGCGCCAGGTCGGTGCCGGGCGCCAGGCCAACCCGTCGCGGCAGGTGCGCCCGGCGCCAGGCGGCCAGCGTCCGCGGGTACGCCCGGCGCCAGGCAGTGCCGCCGGCGCCAGGCCAGCCAGCGTGTCGGTGCCGCCGGCGCCAGGCAGTGCCGCCGGCGCCAGGCCAACCCGTCGCGGCAGGTGCCGCCGGCGCCAGGCAGTGCCGCCGGCGCCAGGCAGTGCCGCCGGCGCCAGGCCAGCCAGCGTGTCGAGTGCCGCCGGCGCCAGGCGAATGCCGCCCGGCGCCAGGCCAACCCGTCGCGGCAGGTGCCGCCGGCGCCAGGCGAGTGCCGCCGGCGCCAGGCAGATGCCGCCCGGCGCCAGGCCAGCCAGCGTGTCGAGTGCCGCCGGCGCCAGGCAGTGCCGCCGGCGCCAGGCCAGCCAGCGTGTCGAGTGCCGCCGGCGCCAGGCCAGCCAGCGTGTCGAGTGCCGCCGGCGCCAGGCCAGCCAGCGTGTCGAGTGCCGCCGGCGCCAGGCGGGGTGAGAGCGACCTCTTGAAGTTTGAGGCAGATTCTTTTCTGTTTAGGGTTTTGTGGTGTCGAATCTTGATGTCGTTGAAGCGGACCGATCTTTCGGGGATTCTCGTCCCGCATGCGCCCGTAGTCTTCGATTTCACAGAGAGTGGATATTCTAATTTGAAAATCTCATTATAACTCCTTTTAGAAATTATCCGAGACTTTTTGTTTCAAGAAATACTTTCTAGAGACTTTCAGTCATTGATTCCGTCGCGACCGATTTTGACACCAACAAAATCTCTACCTAGTGACTCCATCACTACTTGGGATGATTGCAAGAAGGCCTTCTTGGAGAAATTCTTCTCCACATCAAGGACAGCCAAGCTGAGGAATGAGATCTCTAGTTTCCAGCAGAAGAACTTGGAAAGCTTTAGTGAAGCATGGGAAAGGTTCAAGGGTATCAAGCTAAGTGCCCACACCATGGCTTCTCAAAGGAGAGTTTGCTGAGCACATTCTATAGAGGTGCCCTTCCTGAGTTTAGAGCAAGATTGGATACAGCAAGCAATGGTTTCTTCCTAGGCAGGTCTGAAGAAGATGCTGAGGAGCTGGTTGACAACATGGTGAAGAGTGATTCAGTTTACAGTGGAGAACATGACAGAGCTGATTGAACAACCAGAGCTGATGACAACCAGACCAAGAAGGAAATCAAATCCTTGCAAGAAGATAGACTTGCTGATTGCTAACCAAGCCAAAAGAGCAGATCAACTTTGTGGGTGGTCCAAGTCAGGAAACTCTTCCTAAGGTTAATGAAGTTGAAGGGTTAGAAGGGCAAGAAGAGCTTTTCTTCATCAACAACAATGGTACTTGGTACAGGAAGGAGCCTAACTTTCAGTATAACAACTACCAGCAAAAGTTTTATCCCAACAACCAGCAAGGAGGCTATCAAGCCAAGCAACAAACTCAGCAAGGGAACTACCAGCCTAGGCAGAATCCTCCTCCTGGTTTTACAAATCATGGCAATCAATCTACTCAAGCTCAAGGTAGCTCCTCCCAAACTAAAACTAAAGATTCATCTATGTAAGCTATGTTCAAACAATTATTGGAAGGTCAAGCTAGAACAGCCAAGGACATTAGCCATGAGTTCAAGACTGTTCACTCCAAGATTGATAGCAGCTGTACTGAGCTAAACAACAAGATTAGAGCTTTGGAGAATCAGTTTGCTTCTATGAACTCTCAGCCAAGTCGCCAACAAGGAACACTACCAGGAAAGGCTGAGCAAAACCCCAAGGAACCAATGAAGGCAATCACTTTGAGAAGTGGTAGAGAGCTACCTCCAAGAACTCTCCCCAAGGATGGTGAGACACTAAGGGGTGGCTATCAACATTGATGATGATGTTGTGATTGTAGATGAGAAAGTTGATGAGGAGATTCTAGAAAAGATTGTTGAAGCTAAGGGTAAAGGAAAGGTTGGAGAAGAGAAGAAAGCACTAAAGCATGGTGAAGTAACCACTCCAACAAAAGAGTCCTCTTTTGTTCGTCCTCCCTATGAACCTAAGCTGCCATTTCCTGGAAGATTCAAGAAGCAACTTTTGGAGAAGTACAAAGCACTCTTTGAGAAGAAAATGAGTGAAGTTCAAGTCACAATGCCCATCATTGATGCCTTCATGCTTGTCCCTCAATACAGCAAGTTCTTGAAGGATGTTGTGGCTGCCAAGAAGAAGGAAATGGAAGGAATGATGGTTCTTACTCATGAGTGCAGTGCCATTATCCAGAGATTGACAATCCCTAAGAAGCTAGAGGATCCAGGCTGCTTTACCCTACCTTGTGCTATTGGTCCTTTGATGTTTGAGAGATGTCTATGTGATTTGGGAGCTAGTGTCAGTCTCATGCCTCTATCTGTTTCCAAGAAGCTTGGGTTCAGCCAATACAAGAAGTGCAAACTCTCTTTGGTGCTTGCTGATCGCTCAGTCAAATTCCCCATTGGTATCCTTGAAGACCTCCCTGTGATGGTGGGAAATTGTGAAATTCCTACTGATTTTGTTGTGCTTGAGATGGATGAAGAAGCTAGAGACCCCTTGATCCTTGGAAGACCATTCTTAGCCACAGCAGGAGCCCTTATCAATGTGAAGGAAGGCAAGATTGATCTTCATTTGGGGAAAGAGCACACTCTCCATTTTGATATCAATGAGGTAATGAAGAGGTCAACTGTGCAAGGCCAAGTGTTTTACATAGAAGAGATGGAAGCTCTTGCTGATGAGCTACTTGAGGAATTGGCACTTGGAGAGTTGACAATAGGGGACCCTTTGCAGCATGCTTTGACAGTGGATAAAGAGGTCCAAGTGGTTGAGAACCAAGAGAGTGATGCTATTGCTGCCATGCTGATTCTCGCAAGAAGATTGTTGATAAAGGCCAGTATGAGGAGCTCAAACAAGAGGTGCACCAAGCTGTTTCAGCCACTCAACAAGAGGACACCCAACAAGATGATTGGAGTGAGCTCAAGGCACCAAAAGTGGAGCTAAAACCTCTTCCCCATGGTGTAAAGATGCAGCATTTCTAGGCCCAAATGAGTCATATCCTGTCATTGTGAGTAGCGAACTTACTGAACTTGAGCTTTCTCAACTTTTAAATGCACTTAAAAGGTTTAGAAAGGCAATAGGGTACTCACTAGATGATATTAGGGGGATATCACCTTCTTTGTGCATGCATAGGATACATCTAGAGGATGAGTCAATGACTTCTATAGAGCATCAAAGAAGGTTGAATCCTAACCTGAAGGATGTTGTAAAGAAGGAGATTCTTAAGCTCTTAGATGCTTGTGTTATCTACCCTATTTCAGATTCTAAATGGGTATCTCCTGTGCATGTAGTTCCAAAGAAAGGTGGTATCACTGTGGTTAAAAATTACAAGGATGAATTGATACCAACTAGAACCATAACTGGCCATAGGATGTGTATTGATTATAGAAAGCTCAACTCTGCATCTAGAAAGGATCATTTTCCATTGCCATTCATTGATCAAATGCTTGAGAGACTTGCAAGCCATCCTTTCTATTGTTTTCTTGATGGGTATTCAGGGTTCTTCCAAATCCCCATACATCCCAATGATCAAGAGAAGACAACATTCACATGCCCCTATGGCACCTTTGCTTATCGAAGGATGCCATTTGGGTTATGTAATGCTCCAGCAACCTTTCAAAGGTGCATGATGTCTATCTTCTCGGATCTCACTGAGGATATAGTGGAGGTATTCATGGATGATTTCTCTGTCTACGGATCTTCGTTTTCTGCTTGTTTGTCCAACTTGTGCAGGGTCCTACAGAGATGTGAAGACACCAACCTAGTGCTGAATTGGGAGAAGTGTCACTTCATGGTCAAAGAGGGGATTGTGCTTGGGCATAAGATTTCAGAAAAGGACATTGAAGTGGACAAGGCTAAGATTGAAGTGATGGTCAGCTTGCCTCCACCAAAGACAGTGAAAGACATCAGGAGCTTCCTTGGCCATGCTGGGTTCTATAGAAGATTCATCAAAGACTTCTCAAAGATTTCTAGACCCATGACCAAGTTTCTGTGAAAGGAGGCCGCTTTCAGCTTTGATGAAGATTGTCTTGAAGCCTTCAAGAAGATAAAGGGTGACCTTGTTAGTGCTCCCATTGTCCAGCCACCTGATTGGGACCTCCCTTTTGAGATAATGTGTGATGCTAGTGATTTTGCTGTTGGGGCTGTCCTGGTGCAGAAGAAGGATGGCAAGACTCATGTGATTTATTATGCTAGCCAAACCACGAATGATGCACAGATGAAGTATGCCACAACAGAGAAAGATGCTGGCCATTGTCTTAGCCTTTGAAAAATTCAGAAGCTACCTGGTGGGTTCCAAGGTCATTGTGTACACTGACCATGCAGCTTTGAGACACCTCCTAGCAAAGAAGGATGCCAAGCCAAGAATACTAAGGTGGATCCTTTTGCTTCAAGAGTTTGACTTGGAGATTAGAGGCAAGCCAGGGATTGAGAATGGAGTTGCTGATCACTTGTCCAGGTTGAGGATTGAAGGTGGAATCCCTATTGATGAGGGACTTAGACAAGAGCATGTCATGGCCATCATGTCAGTGGTGGCAGTCATTGAGACTGGAAAAAAGATTGAAGAGTTTTGTGGGAACCGAAATTCACACCGTCGATTTTAATGAATAAAAGCGGAGGAAAGCCAAGTTAACCCGACTTTCCTGAAGGTCAGTTCTCGACAGCCAACGACAAGTGACGAATAAATGCGGAAAAGGTTTTGTTAAGATTTGGGACTGGACCTTAAGAAAGGCTGCCTCATACCTCTTCGAGGATCAAGTCGGACGTGGTTCAGTTTAGAAAGAATTGAACAAAGATCGAACCGTGCGGAAGGGTTAGATCTAGTATGGCGTTTGTCATAGAAACAGGCATGTCGAAGATAGCGCCTAGGGTTTCTGTAATGGGAGCTCTGAAGTAAAAGAAATGTCTGATCCTTCCAGGGAGGGGTTTAGAGGCAGGAGAGGAGGCCAGGCGTTCTAGTGCCTGCCTTGCTAGTCTAACCGCCTAAATTCTAAGTTCTATCAGCTAACAGGAGCTCTCTAGGTCTCCATCTAGATTTTCAGATCTCCTTCTCCTCTGCTCTTGCTCTCCTTATATACTCCTCCTAGGTGGTTTGCCTTAGGATGATGGACCTGCGCTTTGGGCCCAAGTTTATCTCTTGAGAAAATATTCCATTTTAAATTCGATCTTCGTAATTATCCTCGAGTTTTCCCTATTTTCCGGTGACTTGATGTTTATCCGATGTTGGAAAATTGGATAAACCGTCATAGTCTGATTGGGTCTGAATTCTATAAATCATTTTGTGGGCGAATGATTGAGTTTTGTGAAAATCGAAATTTTAGGCTAAGGATTCTTTCAGCGGAAATCCGTCATCATCCCCTTTTTATGATGATACTTACCCTTCTCTTGCGCACAGTTTGTGTCGCTGATTAATGAATGCTTGGCGGCGAGGGTTTGAAGTCATTAGATACATCGAAGGAGCTGGAGTCGTCGCGGAAGCTGAAGCGTCTGAGAGGCTGCGCAGACCGTTCAGGACACCGTGCTGCCGGATGTTCCAGCTTGAGGTTAAGTATCAGCGACCTTGGCGTGAGCAGGAAGACCAGCGAGTTCACTACTCAAGGTGAAGAAGGAGAAGAAGAGCAAATCCTCAGAAGTCTGCCGCCTTCAGCAAAAGATCCAGACTCATGAGGAGATGGACGCCCATAGATCCTCGGAGGTTGCCGTTGCTTGTGACGAGTTCTTTTGTCGTCTGACGAGGATGGCTATCCTGTTTGGGTTCTTGATAGCTGTCATAAGAGGACTTGGCTTTGCGGGGATCGAGGAGTCTGGCGAGCTCGAGTTGCTTCAGGTGCAGGCCCGTCTTTGGACTCGGAGGAAGCCAGATTATCGTCCTGTAAAGGAGAGTGGGCGACCTCCGAGGAAGACTTCAATTCGGTCCTTGCCGGCCTGCAGGCCGAATGCACCCTCGCGCCGACCTCTGAGGACTCAGAAGATCAGGAAGCGGGGAGGATGCGAGGCTGGCTGGACGAAGCGGGTAGTGGTGGTGCGACCGAGGCGGCGGCGAGGCTATCCCTATCGCGGGTGAGTTTGAGGATGAAGGTGGCGCTCACGAGGCGTCTAGGTTTATCAATCTCTTGAGGATTTTGTTTTATATGTGTTTGACGTTAAGAGGCCATGATGTATTACGGGACTGGCGTTGGTGGCGAATCCCTGCCCTTTTGGGGCTTTGTTTGAACTTTGCGGTCTCAATCTATGAAGCGTTTTTCGATTATTTATGAACTTAGTTTTTTCGAAGTATGAGAAAGAGGGCGTGAGTTGTCGTCTCATTCCTAGTTCCCTGATGATCACCGTACCTATTATTTGCATAAAGCGAGATTTTCAGCGGTTTACCGATTCTGCGAAAAGTTAGGTGAAGCGAATAGGCTTAAGTGAAGAGACAAATTTTGGATCTCGTATACCATACTATGTCTGTGAGATGTCAAGATCCAGCGTGGCTGGGTTTAGGGCAAGACCTAGGTTTACTCGGACTGAGGCTTTCGATGACAAATCGGCTTCGTTTTGCCTGTTTGCGATTTTAACCTGGCTTCGTGCCGTTTAAAATCCAGCGAATTGTTGTCGGCTTATATGATTTGTCTGGCGTGAGTCAAGCTACTTCCTTCTGAAGAGCTAAACCAAAATTTGGATTTCTTGTATAGCGGCTATGTTTATCCTTAATGGGATGCAAGAGAGCCTACCCTTAAAGGGCTGCTATTTGTCTGTTTAGGGCGTTAGAGTTAGTTTGTTGTGATCAGCAACAACAAAATGATACCAGTTTAGAGGCATGTTACCGTTTAGAGGTGTGTTTGTATGTTTTGAGTTCTAGAGGCGAGGATTTGCGATGCAGGCGTTTTGAGAAAAGAATGTCCTTGGCGTTAGCGGCGTCTACGCGATGCTGAAGGTCAAGTTTTCCTTGTGCGCATTTTGTGGTTGAAATGTTGCGGGCTTTTGAGATGTTTTGCGAAAGTTCGCAGCCAGAAACTGTTGTTTGGTTTGGGCCTTAGGACCAAGGGGTGGCGTAAGTTCGACCAGGGAGAAGCGTCTACATTCCACGATGCCGTGAAGTGTTGGCCTTCGGGATTTGTTTGTATATATTAAGGATGACTCGTAAAACTCTTGGAGCCTTGTCACGAGTGTTTCTTTTCATGCGTGTTTACGGTATAGAACTTAATCGATTGGCGATAAGTTTAAATCTTCCCTTAACCATATGGTTGTTAGGACTGAGTTTTGAGTGCGAAGAGTTTATCGTATGATTTTCGATTCTGGGTTATCACGACAAAATGCTTGCGTAATAGTCACTTGGCGTTCTATGAACAAATGCGTGGATTGTTGTTTTAGCGTTAAGCGATTGGAGCAGTAATTGCTCTCAGTAGTTTTGGATTGGCATGGAGGCTAGATTCAGCCATATAGCCAAGGAAGTTGTTGGTAAACGATCAGATCATGACCCCTATTAAGGTCATGATGGTTTACAATTGTCCTTAATGGGGATGCTGAATTCAGGTCCGGGCTTTACGGATCATTTTCCATTGCCATTCATTGATCAAATGCTTGAGAGACTTGCAAACCATCCTTTCTATTGTTTTCTTGATGGGTATTCAGGGTTCTTCCAAATCCCCATACATCCCAATGATCAAGAGACAACATTCACATGCCCTATGGCACCTTTGCTTATCGAAGGATGCCATTTGGGTTATGTAATGCTCCAGCAACCTTTCAAAGGTGCATGATGTCTATCTTCTCGGATCTCACTGAGGATATAGTGGAGGTATTCATGGATGATTTCTCTGTCTATGGATCTTCGTTTTCTGCTTGTTTGTCCAACTTGTGCAGGGTCCTACAGAGATGTGAAGACACCAACCTAGTGCTGAATTGGGAGAAGTGTCACTTCATGGTCAAAGAGGGGATTGTGCTTGGGCATAAGATTTCAGAAAAGGGCATTGAAGTGGACAAGGCTAAGATTGAAGTGATGGTCAGCTTGCCTCCACCAAAGACAGTGAAAGACATCAGGAGCTTCCTTGGCCATGCTGGGTTCTATAGAAGATTCATCAAAGACTTCTCAAAGATTTCTAGACCCATGACCAAGTTTCTGTGAAAGGAGGCCGCTTTCAGCTTTGATGAAGATTGTCTTGAAGCTTTCAAGAAGATAAAGGGTGACCTTGTTAGTGCTCCCATTGTCCAGCCACCTGATTGGGACCTCCCTTTTGAGATAATGTGTGATGCTAGTGATTTTGCTGTTGGGGCTGTCCTGGGGCAGAAGAAGGATGGCAAGACTCATGTGATTTATTATGCTAGCCAAACCCTGAATGATGCACAGATGAAGTATGCCACAACAGAGAAAGAGATGCTGGCCATTGTCTTCGCCTTTGAAAAATTCAGAAGCTACCTGGTGGGTTCCAAGGTCATTGTGTACACTGACCATGCAGCTTTGAGACACCTCCTAGCAAAGAAGGATGCCAAGCCAAGAATACTAAGGTGGATCCTTTTGCTTCAAGAGTTTGACTTGGAGATTAGAGACAAGCCAGGGATTGAGAATGGAGTTGCTGATCACTTGTCAAGGTTGAGGATTGAAGGTGGAATCCCTATTGATGAGGGACTTAGACAAGAGCATGTCATGGCCATCATGTCAGTGGTGGCAGTCATTGAGACTGGAAAAAAGATTGAAGAGGTTTGTGGGAACCGAAATTCACACCGTCGATTTTAATGAATAAAAACGGAGGAAAGCTAAGTTAACCCGACTTTCCCTGAAGGTCCGGATTCTCTGCGACAGCCAACGACAAGTGACCGAATAAATGCGGAAAAGGTTTTGTTAAGATTTGGGACTGGACCTTAAGAAAGGCTGCCTACGTACCTCTTTCGAGGATCAAGTCGGACGTGGTTCAGTTTAGAAAGAATTGAACAAGAGATCGAACCGTCTGGGCGGGTTCGTCTAGTATGAGCGTTTGTCATAGAAACAGGCATGTCGAAGATAACGCCTAGGGTTTCTATGTGCGAGCTCTGAAGTAAAAATGTCTGATCCTTCGAGAGGAGGCCGAGATTCTTGAGCAGGAGGAGGCCAGACGTTCTAGTGCCTGCCTTGCTAGTCTAACCGCCTAAATTCTAAGTTCTATCAGCTAACAGGAGCTCTCTAGGTCTCCAATCTAGGATTTTCGGATCCCCTTCTCCTCTGCTCTTGCTCTCCTTATATACTCACTCCTAGGTCGGTTTGCCTTAGGATGATGGACCTCGCCTTTGGGCCCAAGTTTATCTCTTCAGAAAATATTCCATTTTCGTCGATCTTCGTAATTATCCTCGAGTTTTCCCCTATTTTCCGGTGACTTGATGTTTATCCGATGTTCGGAAAATTGGATAAACCGTCATAGTCTGATTGGGTCTGAATTCTATAAATCGTAAGTCAGTCCGTGGACTTGTCTTAAGTCGTTGAACGTTTTATACGATTTCTCGGAAAGACTATTTTTCTCGATATCCTCTATGAGAAATCCAGCCTTTCTAATTTTTGTCGTAAAACATCGAGGATGATTCCAATCGAGAGATGTTAATTCGTGCCGTGATCGTATCAAACCCATGAGGATTGATCCAAGCAAGCAAAGATGGGATCAGACCGAGCATGATGGGGCGAGACCAGGGCGAGGACCGTCGACCCGGCGGTACGCCCGGCGTAAACTGGCTTCTTGACGCTTACGCCCGGTGCTAGGGGCTTGCCCGGCATGAGCGGCTTGCGTGGCGCTTACCGCCGGCATGAGCGGCTTGCGTGGCGCTTACGCCCGGCGCAGGCGGCTGTGATGCTTGCGCCCGGCGCCGGAGAGCTTACGCCAGCGCCAGGCGGCTGCGTCACGCTGCCGCTGGCGCCGAGGCTACCACCGGCGCCAGGCAACTCCGTCTCTCCGCCCGGCATGAGGCGGCTTGCGTGGCGCTTACGCCCGGTGCTAGGGGCTTGCCGCGGCGCCAGGCGGCTCCGTCTCTCCTGCCGCCCGGCATGGAGCTTACGCCAGCGCCAGGCGGCTACGTCAGCACGCTGGCGCCAGGGGCTTACCACGGCGCCAGGCGGCTCCGTCTCTCCTGCCGCCCGGCATGAGTTCTCTGCGCCCGTGGGTTCTCCGTCGCCCGATCTTTCCCCGTTGGCGTTAGATGCGGAAATCTTTGAGTTTGGAAGGATCTTTAGCCGTAGATTTCGAGATAACCGTTTTGACCCCAACAGTTAGCCCCCATCTCGTAAGATCGGAGCGATTTTTGGCGAATGATTGAGTTTTGTGAAAATCGAAATTTTGACTAAGGATTCTTTCGCGGAAATCCCGTCATCATCCCCTTTTTATGATGATACTTACCCTTCTTTTGCGCACAGTTTGTGTCGCTGATTAATGAGAATGCTTGGCGAGTGTGGGTTTGAAGTCATTGATCTATCGAAGGAGCTGGAGTCGTCGCGGGAGCTGAAGCGTCTGAGAGGCTGCACTGCAGACCGTCGAGGACACCGTGCTGCCAGGCGTTCCAGCTTGAGGTTCAGTATCAGCGACCTTGGCGTGAACTTGGAAGACCGCGAGTTCACTACTCAAGGTGAAGAAGGAGAAGAAGAGCAAATCCTCGAAGTCTGCGCCTTCAGCAAAGATCCAGACTCATGAGGAGATGGGCGCCATGGATCCTCGGAGGTTGCCGTTGCTTGTGGCGAGTTCTTTTGTCGTCGGCGAGGATGGCTATCCTGTTTGGGTTCTTGATAGCTGTCCATAGAGGACTTGGCTTTAGCCCGAGGATCGAGGGCGGCGAGCTCAGTTGCTTCAGGGTAGCGAGGCCCGTCTTTGGACTCGGAGGAAGCCAGTTATCGTCTGTAAAGGAGAGTGGGGCGACCTCAGGGGAGACTTCAATTCGGTCCTTGCCGGCCTGCAGGCGAATGCACCCTGCGCCGACCTCTGAGGACTCAGAAGATCAGGAGGCGGGAGGGTGCTTGAGCTGGCGGACGGGCGGAGTAGTGGTGAGTGCGACCGAGGGAAGCGGCGAGCTATCCTATCGCGGGTGAGTTTGAGGATGAAGGTGGCGCTCACGAGGCGTCTAGGTTTATCAATCTCTTGAGGATTTTGTTTTATATGTGTTTGGCCGTTAAGAGGCCATGATGTATTACGGGACTGGCGTTGGTGGCGAATCCCTGCCCTTTTGGGGCTTTGTTTGTTTTGGTCTCAATCTATGAAGCGTTTTTCGATTATTTATGAACTTAGTTTTTGAAGTATGAGAAAGAGGCGTGGTTGTCGTCTCATTCCTAGTTCCTGATGATCACCGTTACCTATTATTTGCATAAAGCGAGATTTTCAGCGGTTTACCGATTCTGTAAAAGTTAGGTAAGCGAATAGGCTTAAGTGAAGAGACAAATTTTTGGATCTCGTATACCATACTATGTCTGTGAGATGTCAAGATCCAGCGTGGCTGGGTTTAGGGCAAGACCTAGGTTTACTCGGACTGAGGCTTTGCGATGACAAATCGGCTTCGTTTTACTGTTTGCGATTTTAACCTGACTTCGTGCCGTTTAAAATCCAGCGAATTGTTGTCGGCTTATATGATTTGTCTGGGCGTGAGTCAAGCTACTTCCTTCTGAAGAGCTAAACCAAAATTTGGATTTCTTGTATAGCGCTATGTTTATCCTTAATGGGATGCGAAGCCTACCCTTAAAAGTATTTTTGTCTGTTTAGGGCGTTAGAGTTAGTTTGTTGTGATCAGCAACAACAAAATGATACCAGTTTAGAGGCATGTTACCGTTTAGAGGTGTGTTTGTATGTTTTGAGTTCTAGAGGCGAGGATTTACGTCTGGAGCGTTTTGAGAAAAGAATGTCCTTCGGCGTTAGCGGCGTCGCGATGCTGAAGGTCAAGTTTTCCTTGTGCGCATTTTGTGGTTGAAATGTTCGCGGGCTTTTGAGATGTTTTGCGATTAAGCAGCCAGAAACTGTTGTTTGGTTTGGGCCTTGAGGACCAAGGGTGGCGTAAGTTCGACCAGGAGAAGCGTCTACATTCCAGTCTTCGTGAAGTGTTGGCCTTCGGGATTTGTTTGTATATATTAAGGATGACTTCGTAAAACTCTTGGAGCCTTGTCAGTGTTTCTTTTCATGCGTGTTTGCAGTATAGAACTTAATCGATTGGCGATAAGTTTAAATCTTCCCTTAACCATATGGTTGTTAGGACTGAGTTTTGGTGCGAAGAGTTTATCGTATGATTTTCGATTCTGGGTTATCACGACAAAATGCTTGCGTAATAGTCACTTGGCGTTCTATGAACAAATGCGTGGATTGTTGTTTTAGCCGTTAAGCGATTGGAGCAGTGGTTGCTCAGTAGTTTTGGATTGGCATGGAGGCTAGATTCAGCCATATAGCCAAGGAAGTTGTTGAGTAAGCGATCAGATCATGACCCTATTAAGGTCATGATGGTTTAATTGTCCTTAATGGGGATGCTGAATTCAGGTCGGGCTTTACGGATCATTTTCCATTGCCATTCATTGATCAAATGCTTGAGACTTGCAAACCATCCTTTATTGTTGATGGGTATTCAGGGTTCTTCCAAATCCCCATACATCCCAATGATCAAGAAGACAACATTCACATGCCCTATGGCACCTTTGCTTATCGAAGGATGCCATTTGGGTTATGTAATGCTCCAGCAACCTTTCAAAGGTGCATGATGTCTATCTTCTCGGATCTCACTGAGGATATAGTGGAGGTATTCATGGATGATTTCTCTGTCTATGGATCTTAGTTTTCTGCTTGTTTGTCCAACTTGTGCAGGGTCCTACAGAGATGTGAAGACACCAACCTAGTGCTGAATTGGGAGAAGTGTCACTTCATGGTCAAAGAGGGATTGTGCTTGGGCATAAGATTTCAGAAAGGGCATTGAAGTGGACAAGGCTAAGATTGAAGTGATGGGCTTGCCTCCACCAAAGACAGTGAAAGACATCAGGAGCTTCCTTGGCCATGCTGGGTTCTAGAAGATTCATCAAAGACTTCTCAAAGATTTCTAGACCCATGACCAAGTTTCGTGAAAGGAGGCGCTTTCAGCTTTGATGAAGATTGTCTTGAAGCTTTCAAGAAGATAAAGGGTGACCTTGTTAGTGCTCCCATTGTCCAGCCACCTGATTGGGACCTCCTTTTGAGATAATGTGTGATGCTAGTGATTTTGCTGTTGGGGCTGTCCTGGGGCAGAAGAAGGATGGCAAGACTCATGTGATTTATTATGCTAGCCAAACCCTGAATGATGCACGGATGAAGTATGCCACAACAGAGAAAAGATGCTGGCCATTGTCTTAGCCTTTGAAAAATTCAGAAGCTACCTGGTGGGTTCCAAGGTCATTGTGTACACTGACCATGCAGCTTTGAGACACCTCTAGCAAGAAGGATGCCAAGCCAAGAATACTAAGGTGGATCCTTTTGCTTCAAGAGTTTGACTTGGAGATTAGAGACAAGCCAGGGATTGAGAATGGAGTTGCTGATCACTTGTCAAGGTTGAGGATTGAAGGTGGAATCCCTATTGATGAGGGACTTAGACAAGAGCATGTCATGGCCATCATGTCAGTGGTGGCAGTCATTGAGACTGGAAAAAAGATTGAAGAGGTTTGTGGGAACGAAATTCACACCGTCGATTTTAATGAATAAAAGCGGAGGCTAAGTTAACCCGACTTTCCTGAAGGTCAGGATTCTCTCGACAGCCAGCGACAAGTGACCGAATAAATCGAGGAAAAGGTTTTGTTAAGATTTGGGACTGGACCTTAAGAAAGGCTGCCTCACATACCTCTTCGAGGATCAAGTCGGGCGTGGTTCAGTTTAGAAAAGAATTGAACAAGAGATCGAACCGTCTGAAGGGTTAGTCTAGTATGGCGTTGTCATAGAAACAGGCATGTCGAAGATAGCGCTAGGGTTTCTATGTGAAGACTCTGAAGTAAAAATGTCTGATCCTTCCAGAGGCCGGAGATTCGCGGCGAGGAGGAGGCCAGGCGTTCTAGTGCCTGCCTTGCTAGTCTAACGCCTAAATTCTAAGTTCATCAGCTAGCAGGAGCTCTCTAGGTCTCAATCTAGGATTTTCGGATCCCCTTCTCCTCTGCTCTTGCTCTCCTTATACTCACTCCTAGGTCGGTTTGCCTTAGGATGATGGACCTCGCCTTTGGGCCCAAGTTTATCTCTTGAAAATATTCCATTTTAAATTCGATCTTAAATAATTATCCTCGAGTTTTCCCTATTTTCCGGTGACTTGATGTTTATCCGATGTTAGGAAAATTGGATAAACCGTCATAGTCTGATTGGGTCTGAATTCTATAAATGCGTAAGTCAGTCCGTGGACTTGTCTTAAGTCGTTGAGCGTTTTATCACGATTTCTCGGAAAGACTATTTTTCTCGATATCCTCTATGAGAAATCCAGCCTTTCTAATTTTTCGTAAAACATCGAGGATGATTCCAATCGAGAGATGTTAATTCGTGCCGTGATCGTATCAAACCCATGAGGATTGATCCAAGCAAGCAAAGATGGGATCAGACCGAGCATGATGGGGCGAGACCGGGGCGAGGACCGTCGACGGCGCCAGGGCTTGCGGCATGAGCTGGCTGCTTGGCGCTTACGCCCGGTGCTAGGGGCTTGCGGCCAGGCGGCTTGCGTGGCAGCACCGCGGCAATGACGGCTTGCGTGGCGCTTACGCCCGGCGCAGGCGGCTGTGTGATGCTTACCGCCCGGCGAGCTTACGCCAGCGCCAGGCGGCTGCGTCACGCTTTGCGCTGGCGCCAGAGGGCTTACCGCCAGGCGGCTCCGTCTCTCGCTGCCGCCGGGGAGTTCTCTGCGCCCGTGGGTTCTCCGTCGCCCGATCTTTCCCCGTTGGCGTTAGTTGCGAAATCTTTGAGTTTGGAAGGATCTTTAGCCGTAGATTTGAGATAACGTTTTGACCCCAACAGTTAGCCCCATCTCGTAAGATCGGAGGCGATTTTTGGTGAATGATTGAGTTTTGTGAAAATCGAAATTTTTAACTAAGGATTCTTTCAGCGAAATCCCGTCATCATCCCCTTTTTATGATGATACCCCTTCTTTTGCGCAGGTTGTGTAAGCTGATTAATGAGAATGCTTGGCGAGTGTGGGTTTGAAGTCATTAGTCTCGAAGGAGCTGGAGTCGTCGCGAGGAAGCGCTGAAGCGTCTGAAGGCTGCACTGAACCGTCGAGGACACCGTGCTGCCAGGCGTTCCAGCGAGGTTCAGTATCAGCGACCTTGGCGTGAACTTGGGAAGACGCGAGTTCACTACTCAAGGTGAAGAAGGAGAAGAAGAGCAAATCCTCGGAAGTCGCGCCTTCACAAATCCAGACTCATGAGGAGATGGGCGCCATGGATCCTCGGAGGTTGCCGTTGCTTGTGGCGAGTTCTTTTGTCGTCGGCGAGGATGGCCATCCTGTTTGGGTTCTTGATAGCTGTCCGCAAGAGGACTTGGCTTTAGCGGGGATCGAGGGAATCGGCGAGCTCGAGTTGCTTCAGGATGCGAGCCCCGTCTTTGGACTCGGAGGAAGCCAGATTATCGTCTGTAAGGAGAGTGGGGCGACCTCGAGGAAGACTTCAATTCGGTCCTTGCCGGCCTGCAGGCGAATGCACCCAGCGCCGACCTCGAGGACTCAGAAGATCAGGAAGCGCGGGGAGGATGCGAGGCTGGCGCCCGAAGGCGGGTAGTGGTGAGTGCGACCGAGGGAGGCGGCGGCGAGGCTATCCTATCGCGGGTGAGTTTGAGGATGAAGGTGGCGCTCCGAGGCGTCTAGGTTTATCAATCGCCGGGGATTTTGTTTTATATGTGTTTGGCCGTTAAGAGGCCATGATGTATTACGGGACTGGCGTTGGTGGCGAATCCCTGCCCTTTTGGGGCTTTGTTTGAACTTTGCGGTCTCAATCTATGAAGCGTTTTTCGATTATTTATGAACTTAGTTTTTGAGTATGAGAAAGAGGCGTGAGTTGTCGTCTCATTCCTAGTTCCTGATGATCACCGTTACCTATTATTTGCATAAAGCGAGATTTTCAGCGGTTTACCGATTCTGTGAAAAGTTAGGTAAAGCGAATAGGCTTAAGTGAAGAGACAAATTTTTGGATCTCGTATACCATACTATGTCTGTGAGATGTCAAGATCCAGCGTGGCTGGAGTTTAGGGCAAGACCTAGGTTTACTCGGACTGAGGCTTTGCGATGACAAATCGGCTTCGTTTTGCCTGTTTGCGATTTTAACCTGACTCGTGCCGTTTAAAATCCAGCGAATTGTTGTCGGCTTATATGATTTGTCTGGCGTGAGTCAAGCTACTTCCTTCTGAAGAGCTAAACCAAAATTTGGATTTCTTGTATAGCTATGTTTATGCTTGTCGGATGCAAGAGCCTACCCTTAAAGTGGCTATTTGTCTGTTTAGGGCGTTAGAGTTAGTTTGTTGTGATCAGCAACAACAAAATGATGCCAGTTTAGAGGCATGTTACCGTTTAGAGGTGTGTTTGTATGTTTTGAGTTCTAGAGGCGAGGATTTAGTCTGGAGCGTTTTGAGAAAAGAATGTCCTTGGCGTTAGCGGCGTCTACCAGTGCTGAAGGTCAAGTTTTCCTTGTGCGCATTTTGTGGTTGAAATGTTGCGGGCTTTTGAGATGTTTTCGCGAGTTCGCAGCCAAACTGTTGTTTGGTTTGGGCCTTAGGACCAAGGGGTGGCGTAAGTTTGACCGGAGAAGCGTCTACATTCCGCGGTGCTTTGTGAAGTGTTGGCCTTCGGGATTTGTTTGTATATATTAAGGATGACTCGTAAAACTCTTGAAGCCTTGTCACGAGTGTTTCTTTTCATGCGTGTTTACGGTATAGAACTTAATCGATTGGCGATAAGTTTAAATCTTCCCTTAACCATATGGTTGTTAGGACTGAGTTTTGAGTGCGAAGAGTTTATCATTATGATTTTCGATTCTGGGTTATCACGACAAAATGCTTGCGTAATAGTCACTTGGCGTTCTATGAACAAATCGTGGATTGTTGTTTTAGCCGTTAAGCGATTGGAGCAGTGGTCGCTCAGTAGTTTTGGATTGGCATGGAGGCTAGATTCAGCCATATAGCCAAGGAAGTTGTTGGTAAACGATCAGATCATGACCCCTATTAAGGTCATGATGGTTTCTGATGTCCTTAATGGGGATGCTGAATTCAGGTCCGGCTTTACGGATCATTTTCCATTGCCATTCATTGATCAAATGCTTGAGAGACTTGCAAACCATCCTTTCTATTGTTTTCTTGATGGGTATTCAGGGTTCTTCCAAATCCCCATACATCCCAATGATCAAGAGAAGACAACATTCACATGCCCCTATGGCACCTTTGCTTATCGAAGGATGCCATTTGGGTTATGTAAGGCTCCAGCAACCTTTCAAAGGTGCATGATGTCTATCTTCTCGGATCTCACTGAGGATATAGTGGAGGTATTCATGGATGATTTCTCTGTCTATGGATCTTCGTTTTCTGCTTGTTTGTCCAACTTGTGCAGGGTCCTACAGAGATGTGAAGACACCAACCTAGTGCTGAATTGGGAGAAGTGTCACTTCATGGTCAAAGAGGGGATTGTGCTTGGGCATAAGATTTCAGAAAAGGGCATTGAAGTGGACAAGGCTAAGATTGAAGTGATGGGCATAAATCACATGGGGATGCTGAATTCAGGTCCGGGCTTTACGGAAATGCGTAGTTGGCCGAGGGCCAAATAGCGTTTGCAGATATAGACATGCCAAGCATAGCGGAGTTTTCTCAGTTATGGCTGATGGCTTTTAGAAACGATCTTCCACTTTAGGTCTCAGGTATACAATGAATGGTTCGTATAAATTTTTTTTTTGTTGCATAAAAATCGTTTCATTTATCTGAGGGGGACAAAGTTTAAGGGATTGACGCAGGACACGTGCGGGTTCGCCTGCGTGATTATTTCCTGCTCGGACGTAACCGCGGGGAGTGAAAGCAGGAGCCCGAAACCTTGTGGAGCAAAAACTGTCTATGACAGTTACTCGTTGGACCCATTATGTTTATTTTACGAAAGTTGCTTTGTATGAATTGACTCGACCATACAGAGGATTTTTCGTAAAAGTGATGTAAGAGGGGGTTTTCGCAAAGGTAACCGGAGAGTGTTTCTCACAAATTACTTGCGATATTCGCGACCACGGATTATGTTTTCCTCATTCACTTTTGTGTACTGCGAAATCGTTTTGTATGAGACCGATCATGTTTTTCCCATAGGCTGTTTTGTTTTAAAATGTTCTTGTTATACGAAAGTAATGGATGACCGGTTTCATGGAGATAGAAAATCGCAGATTGTTAAAGTAGCGATGTTTCCGCGGATTACACGGGAGATGTTTCATAATGATTTCGACCTTTGGGCCGAAAACTGCTTGAACTACTCATGGAGTTTTACCGGTTATTTCGTTATTTTCGTAGTTCACCGTCGTGCTATTAGTCTGGCGTTGGTACCGCGTTTCTAGTCGCGAGTTTGCGGCGTAGAGTTTTCAGGACTATGTTTGTAGCGGTTGGGCTATGCGCTAAGCGTTTTAGGCGAATCTTATTGCTGAGAGTTTGCTTTGTCAAAGCGTTGTTTTGATGCTGAAGCAAAATTTTTTCAAGATGGGATTATCACGGGTATAGTATCGTACCTACTTCCCTTTTCTTTTCTGAAAGAAAGCGGGTTAGCCGTTCTTCGAAGGCTTGTATGCGTTTTTCTTTCTTTTAGAAGCGGGATGAGTATGCTTTTGAGCGGCGTGGCGATCGTTTCGGTTTTCGAGACTAGATCGGTTTGCATGTTCTGCCTGGACAATCAAGGAACGATGGAACAAGACTGGAAATTTTGCCTAAGACTTAACTTTCTAGACTATCCACCTAGGTCCTAAGTTCCCTAAATTCTACGGCAGTTTTCAAGACGCTTTTGTTCCTGTCCTACGAAGAATAAAACCTTTACAAAATTTTATAAGTCAGACATACCTTAGTCTCATCGATGATTCGAGATTGCCCCTTCTTCCTCCTTCTTCTTCTTTTGTCTTCTGAACTGTGTTTCACCTTCCGTAGTGATATTTTTTACGAGAAGGAATGTGTATTCCATTGAAGGTTTTCTTAGGCGTTTCAGAATGGCCACTTTTGATTCTACGTCAAAGGACTTCGCAAAGTCTGATACTGAATTTCGTATGAATTGATTTTCGATGAAATCCTGATGAGAATATCAGAGCGAACGAGAGATATCAACGTCTAAGCTCATGTCTCCGTTTCTTCGTACTTCCCGAAGGGATTTTACGAAATCATTGAAACAAAAGAAGGAGAAGCAGGCTAAGAGGGAGCAATGGACATGATGTCATTCGGGTGAGGTTCTTAGTTCGTCAAGCCATGAGCGAACTGGTCAAGTCTCAGACCTTGTTGTTTGATATGATTTTGTTTGACTTCTGAATGATGTTTAGTAAAATATTGCGAGTTTGATCTTACGGAAGTTGTTTCCGTAAGATGTTACCGAATTTTAATATCCGACACTCTCGCTGTGGAGAGCTGTAATTTTGTTCTTAAACTTAATCAGAGATTCTCTCGTTTCCGTAGGATTGATCCAAAGGAGTTTTGAGTAGTTTTCCGAAATTAAGCTTAGCGGATAAAAGTCGAGAGTTCGCAATGGCGCGAAAATTTTAGATTTCAGAAAACGTCTTAGTTAACCGGTTTAGGTTTTGAGTAGGTTTATAGAAATCAACTCTGTTCTTCTCAAAAAGGTCAAGAAGGACCAAGCTGGCCATATTACAAACTGGTCGAGAGAGACCGAGCCTGTCGTACGGCGAGCTGGTCGAGACAGACCGAACTTGTCGTATGGCTAACCGGTCGGGACAGTCGGAGTTTTGGCCTCCCTTGGGTGGTTCGGACGGTTGGGAAGCATTGGTAAGCTCTTTTCCCATTTCGTCTTTTGCTTCCGAGAGTTGTTCGGAAGAAGTACGGCAGTGGGAATTAGTGACCCGATTTTCCGTGCTTCTATTCCTCGAGTAATCTACGGTTTCCCCAAGATTTCGAGGAGAATAAGTTTTATTTTTCCGAGAGGTTCTCGAAAGAAACGTTTTTTGTAGATACCTTGCTCGTTGCGATTTCTCTAACTTGGTGACAAGACGTATTTTTGGGGTTTGATAGATGTTATCGTTGCCCTTTCTGTTTAGATAGAGAAATTGCGAGCTCGTTTTCGTGCTCTTCTGTGGCGGGAAGCCGCGGCTAGGTTTTTGATTTGCTCGAGCACCGTGGCGTTTGCGTAAGCGTTGGCCGTAGGAACAGTCGCTGTTGGAGTTGTTTTACCATCGTTGGCGCAAACTGCAAGTTTTCTTTCATATTTCCGGACATCGGTTCGATCAACTGCGGGCGTATGAGTAAGAGTAATCCGTCCCCTGCTTCTAGCGCCAAACTGTAGGTACCGAAATTCACACCGTCGGTTTTAATGAATAAAAACGGAGGAAAGCCAAGTTAACCCGACTTTCCCTGAAGGTCCGGATTCTCTGCGACAGCCAACGACAAGTGACCCAATAAATGCGGAAAAGGTTTTGTTAAGATTTGGGACTGGACCTTAAGAAAGGCTGCCTACGTACCCCTTTCGAGGATCAAGTCGGACGTAGTTCAGTTTAGGAATTGAACAAGAGATCGAACCGTCGGGGCGGGTTTGTCTAGTATGAGCGTTTGTCATAGAAACAGGCATGTCGAAGATAACGCCTAGGGTTTCTATGTGCGGAGCTCTGAAGTAAAAGACTTGTCCGATCCTTCCGAGAGGAGCGGAGATTTGCGAGCAGGAGGCGGCCAGACGTTCTAGGGCCTGCCTTGCTAGTCTAACCGCCTAAATTCTAAGTTCTATCAGCTAACAGAGCTCTCTAGGTCTCCAATCTAGGATTTTCGGATCCCCTTGTCCTCTGCTCTTGCTCTCCTTATATACTCACTCCTAGGTCGGTTTGCCTTAGGATGATGGACCTCGCCTTTGGGCCCAAGTTTATCTCTCCACGAAATATTCCATTTTCGTCGATCTTCGTAATTATCCTCGAGTTTTCCCTTATTTTTCGGTAACTTGATGTTTATCCGATGTTCGGGAAATTGGATAAACCGTCATAGTATGACTGGGCTTGAATTCTTGAAATCGTAAGTAAGTCCGTGGACTTGTCTTAAGTCGTTGAACGTTTTATACGATTTCTCGGAAAGACTATCTTTCTCGTAAAATAAACCGTATAGCCTAAAGGATCGATGTTCGAGTTAATCGATCTTGTTTTACACGATATCCTCTACGAGAAATCCAACCTTTCTAATTTTTGTCGTAACACATCGAGGTTGATTCTAATCGAGAGATGTTAATTCCGTACACGTGATCGTATCATCCCACGAGGATTGATCCAAGCAAGCCAAGATGGGATCAGACCGAGCATGATGGGACCGAGACCAGGACGAGGACCGTCGACCGGCGCCAGGCTGGCTTGCGTGGCGCTTGCCGCCCGGCGCCAGGCGGCTGCGTGGCGCTTACGCCCGGCGCCAGGCGGCTTGCGTGGCGCTGCCGCCCGGCGCCAGGCGGCTTGCGTGGCGCTGCCGCCCGGCGCCAGGGGCTTACGCTGGCATCAGGCGGCTAGCGTGGCGCTTACGCCGGCGCCAGGCGGCTTGCGTGGCGCTTGCCGCCCGGCGCCAGGATTGCCGCCAGCGCCATGCCTGCTTGCGTCAGGCTTGCCGCCGGCGCCAGGGGGCTTGCCGCCGGCGCCAGGGGGCTTGCCGCCGGCACCAGGCCGGCTCCGTCTCGCCTGCCGCCGGCGCCAGGGATTCTCTGCCGCCCGTGGATTCTCCGTCGCCCGATCTTTCCCCCGTTGGCCGTTTGTGCGGGAAATCTTTGAGTTTGGAACGATCTTTAGCCGTAGATTTCGAGATAACCGTTTTTGACCCCAACAAGGTTAAGGCAGCTGAAGAGAACAACTTACCTTGGTACGCTGATTTGGTTAACTACTTAGCCACTGGGAAGGAACCATCGGGGCTTGCGGGGTATGAGAAGAAGAAGTTCTACAAGGACTTGAAGAGATACTATTGGGATGAACCATACCTTTACACCCTATGCAAAGATCAGATTTATAGAAGAGTGGTGGCTGAAGAAGAAGTTGAAGGGATCCTCTCACATTGCCATGGATCTTCCTATGGAGGCCATTTTGCTACATTCAAAACTGTCTCAAAGGTGCTACAAGCTGGATTCTGGTGGCCACACATGTTCAGGGACTCACAAGACTTCATTTCAAGATGTGACTCTTGCCAAAGGAGGGGGAACATTACTAAGAGGAATGAGATGCCTCAAAACCCAATCCTTGAAGTGGAAGTGTTTGATGTTTGGGGGATTGACTTCATGGGACCTTTCCCTTCTTCTTATGGCAACAGATACATCTTGGTGGCTGTAGACTATGTATCAAAGTAGGTGGAAGCAATAGCAAGTCCTACAAATGATTCAAGAGTAGTGGTAAAAATGTTCAAGAGCAATATCTTCCCAAGGTTTGGAGTGCCAAGAGTGGTCATAAGTGATGGAAGTTCACATTTCATAAACAAGGTGTTTGAGGGTCTTCTCAAGAAGAATGGAGTGAAACACAAGGTTGCAACAACCTATCACCCTCAAACAAGTGGCCAAGTGGAGATCTCCAACAAGCAAATCAAGGGAATCTTGGAGAAGGTTGTGGGAACCAAGAGGAAGGATTGGTCAGCCAAGCTTGATGATGCTCTTTGGGCATATAAAACAGCTTTCAAGACTCCTCTAGGCACTACTCCTTTCAACCTTGTCTATGGGAAGTGTTGCCATCTGCCAGTTGAGCTTGAATACAAGGCATTGTGGGCTGTGAAGCTTCTAAACTTTGACATCAAGGGTGCAAAGGAGAAGAGACTTCTTCAACTCAATGAACTGGATGAGATAAGGATGGATGCCTTTGAAAATTCAAGGATTTACAAGGAAAGACTAAGGTCTTCCATGACAGGCACATTCTCAAGAGAGAATTCAAGGCAGGAGATCAAGTTCTTCTTTACAACTCTAGACTGAAGTTGTTTCCAAAAAAGCTCAAGTCAAGGTGGTCTGGTCCATTTGTGATCAAAGAAGTGAGGCCTTATGGAGCCATTGTGTTGTGGGATAAGCAGGGTAATGACTTCACAGTTAATGGCCAGAGACTCAAAGAATACATGGCCACAATACCAAAGGAGAGTGGGACATCAACCCCACTCTCTGATGCTCCCATTGCCTAACCTCAAAGCAGGCAAAGTCAAGCTAGTGACTTTAAACAAGCTCACTTGGGAGGAAGTCCCATGGTTATCCTTGTACATAATGCATTAGGATTTTTTATTTTTCAGCAGCAAGTCCCTTGAAAGATGTTGGGTCCATGTTGGGAGCTTGAGAATGAACTGGCTGAGGTTTTGAGATGAAGGACCACAAAAGAAGTGAGTTGGTTCAGTGATCAGGAGAAAAAAGAGATTAAATTTTTGTGATTTGGTCGAAGATACCCGGGTAATGGCACCCGGGCTGAAGCACCCGCACGGGTAGGGCAGCACGGGCAGAACGGGACGTACCCGGGTGGAACACTCGGGTGGAGAAGGCCGCACGGGTGGAGCGATCAGAACGGAC
Organism: Brassica carinata; assembly: GCA_016771965.1. Taxonomy (NCBI): domain Eukaryota; kingdom Viridiplantae; phylum Streptophyta; class Magnoliopsida; order Brassicales; family Brassicaceae; genus Brassica; species Brassica carinata. Next base: position 38,066,174 of record CM028688.1, read on the forward strand.
GAACGGGACGTACCGGGGTGGAACACTCGAGTGGAGAAGGCCGCACGGGTGGAGCGATCAGAACGTGTCGAACGGCTGTACGCGGGTGAAGATACCCGGGACGCAGCACCCGCACGGGACGAAGGGACATACGCGGGTGGACATACCCGGGTCGTCCAAAAGCCCCCACATCTGCGTACCGACCATGTCCCGCGGACAACCCAGATGCGACCCGCGACCCAGGTAAGTTGTTCTATCCCTAAACCCGACCCAAAACCCATCAATCCGACCCAGAAACCCTTTAAAACCCTAAACCACCCTCTCTCTCCTCATTTCATCTTCTTCCTCACATCATAATCCTCTCTAGCCTCCAAGAACATAAATCCCAATAACTTTGTCAAATCTCAACCAAATCACAAATTTCTTTTTTCCACATCCAAGCCCTCTTCCCCTAGATCTAATTCCTTGAATCTTTTCATCTTTATCATTCATCCAAAGTAAGGTATGGTATCTCTAAGTTCAAATTCGTAACCCTCATGAACCCTAAAAATTTGAACTTGAAATTTGAGCCTTTTCTTGCTAGATTCTTGTAAATTAGACTAGGGAAAACTTATATATCATGCTGGGCTGTTGATTTCTTGGTCAATTTGAGCTGAATTTGGATTCTAAGAAATTAGGGTTCATGAGATTTGGGGGTTTTTGAAAAGGTTCATACTTTTGGTTGATTATGGTCTAGATTGATTGGAATTGATGTTCTAGAGCTTGTTTAGCATTCAATTTCAACTTGCTTGGTGCTTTTACTTGGAATTGGCTAGATTAGGTTCCCTTGTTCATATATAAAAAAAAATTAGAATTTTGTGGACATGGGAGCTTGATTGCTTTGTGATAGTCTTGCTATGTTGCTGGTTTTAGACTATGTTTGCAAGTGTTCATTCAAGCTCCTATCTTTCCCCAAAGTGTTCTTTCTTCCTTGTACTTAATCTTGTCCAAGTCTTGAAATTTTTTCAGGTTCAAAATGGGAAGGAAAGATGAGGACTTGATTGCACTAGAAAAGGCTGAGGCTGCTCAGAAAGAGACTGCTAGGTTTGGGAAAGAGTTAGGCTCCATGCCTGAATCTGAGGAGGAACGTAGGCAACAAGCTCTGGCTATGTTGAGACAGAAAGCACAAGCAAAGAAGGATGGAAAGAAAGTGGTTGATGGGACAAACAAGCAACCCAAGAATGAAGGAAAAAGGATTGCTAGTGATGAGAAAGGGACTGCTGGTGCCCACAAGCAGGCCAAGAGGGATGGAAAGAGAGTAGTTGATGTTGATCACAAGACAACCAAGAAGGATGGCAAGAGGTTGGCTAGTGATGAGAAAGTGCTTGATGATGCTTATAAAAAGGCAAAGAAGGATGGAAAGAGAGTGGCTGTTGGTGATCACAAGCAAACTCCTTCAAAGAAAGCTAGAGCTCCAAGATCTCACGGTGTGGGACCTCTTGTTTTGGAGAAGAACACAACGAAGTATGCTGAGACACCCACTCCTCCCACCAAGATCAGAATCAAGGCACCAAACCCAAAGACATTGGCGCCTCCACCCTTGGAGCAAGTAGATGAAACTGTTGAAGAAGCATCTTCTCCAAATGGTAGTGTGGCTGAGCAAGAAACTTTCGAAAAGTTAGGGTTCAATCCTCATAGAGATCGACAGAGGAAACCTACTGAAGTTGAACTATTGGAGCAGATGAGGCAAGGAGTATCTTGGCCTCCAACCAGATTTGCTGATGTGAGGCTAATGAGAGAGTTAGAGATTGACCAAGACATGAAGGATTTGCTTGCTCTCATGAGCATGGACATCTTCTATTCCATGGCTCACCCAACACATAAAGAGGTCTCTTGCCAATTCTTGGCATCCTTGGAGGCCACATTCCATTCTTCTCTACATGAGGAACAAGGGTGGGGAAGAATCAGTTTCAAGATTGATAAGAAGACCTATTTCATGACTTTTGCTGAGATTGGAGAAGTGCTTGGCCTCAAGGATTTGAAGGAGTCTTCTTTGCCTAAGCTGAAAGGGCTTCCTAAAGGAAAGACCCTTTCACACTTCACTTACAAGTTCTTATCCGGCAAAGATAGAGTGTCCAGCAGAGACAAGAATGCTTCTATCAGACATCCATCAGTCCGCTACCTCCATAGGCTGATTGTCCACACCATCTTCCTGAGGAAAGAGCCAAGTAACGTGAATGGAGAAGACTTGAACCTCATGCACCAAGCTATCCAGCACTTTGCCTCACCTCCTCACTTACCTGAAATCCCCACTGATTTATACGCTGAGTTTGGTATGGTTGGATTCTTTGTGAGGCGCCTCATGTACTACAAGGATTATGATTGCACAAATAGGGATCCAGAGGCTCAGATTGGAATAGGTGGCTTGATCACACCATTGCTTGTGCACCAGGGTATTAGCTTGGGAGATGATGCATCCGATCCCTCTTTCATTGACCTCACCTTCTTGAAGTCAGCTCATTACTTCTCTGGAAGATACAATGGGAGGTGTGTTTACTCGTACTTGAAAGGTTCCACCACAGTTGAGCTGCTTTTCCCTAACTATGAGCTCACTTCATTGAGGACACCAGGGACTACAAGTTTTTATATCAGTGAGCAGCACCTCCTAGGTAGTCATGGGACTCTCGTCCCTATGGTATTAAATATGAACGAGAAAGCAGCAGCGAAGGCAGCTAAGTTTGATCAGGGATATTCCAGCAGAGCCACAGCCCATCTCTTTGGTCCTCCTCGCTATAAGTTTGAGCAATGCACAAGTGCCCTTCCTCTTGGTCCCATTCGCCAAGCTCATGACCAGATTAGCACACTACAAAGGTGGAACAGAGCTCAAGATAGGACCATCTACAAGCTCACCAAGAAGTGCAAGGAATTGAGAAAAACAGTGAAGAGACAAGCTGAACCTTCAGCTCAGTTCATGAGAAAGGTTGCTGATGTTCTGACCAGGGGAGCTGTAGCAGGCTGCAAGGCTGAGGATTTCGATCTTGATGCTTTCCTTGCACCCCCCCTCTACCCCTTCTTGACCCAAACGCGCCACAAACAGGGAAGCAAGCCCTCCGTAGCTTGAGGAACCCTTACATCGCCCCATCCGCGTCCGGAAACAAGTCACCAAGCCTAAGCACCACTGCTGATGAAGATGACTCTGAGGGTGAGGCATCAGCCTCATCCCATGCTCCATGAGGTACTCTACTTCCTGAACATTGTATATACCATTCATCTTTGCATTTAGATTTCTTTTATTTTCTTTTAGGCCCTTCTCTACATTCAACAAACACAGAGACTGTGTGAATTAAGTGTGGGGGAGGTGTCAAGTTGCTAATAGTCTTGTGTTTTATGACATTTGCATGCACTTGTAGATAGTTATTGCATAGAAAAACCCAAAAAATTTGAAAAGCACAAAAAGAATCTTGTAGTTGCATTAGGATTGAGTCTAGATCATTCACTTGCATATAAAAAAAAAAGAGAATCATATAGGTTGCATCATGCATAAGGGGACAAGGATGATAGTTGCCTTGTAAAGATGCTCATGCTAAGTTCTTAAAGTGATAACCTTTATAATCATAGTAAGTAGCTTGAGCAATCTTAGGATAACTTGTAAACTTTGTGCCTTGAAATCTCTTCCTAAAGCTTATTTGATTGATTGATGCTCTCTCTTTGAAGTTTGCTCCTGTCATATTTAGACTCTAAGTCTCTTGCTCATGGTCCCTTGTGTACTAAGTCATGGATAGACACTTGAGTTGTCTCACCCATTTTACCAATCTTTTTAGACAAACTCAAGTGGCACTCCAAGCCCTTAAACCCTTCCTTCCTTTCAAGCCTTCATTGTTTGTTGAGTGAGGCCTTCTTTGGAAAGCTATACATGTGCATAATGTTGAGAGTATTGGGAACGACAATGCTTGGTCTCCATTTTCGCTAGATTAGATACTCATATTGTCTAGCTTCTAGGATGGGGGTGAATGTTATAAAGTTTGATCTTGGGAGTGTGAAAAAGAGAAGAAAGAAAAGGTTGACTCTTAGAACTCAAAAGTGATTAAGTCTTTAGGGATAAGCAAATGAAAAGTCTAGCTCAAGTTTGTAATGAAAGTCTTGGCCCCCATATATAAAAAAAAAGAAAAAAATAATAATAAAGAAAGGGGGCTAGCCAAAGTTAGTATGAGCTAATAAGTGTTTAAAAAGTGTAAAAATCCCTTGTAGACTTCAAAAAGTGAAGAGTTCTAAGTGAGAAAATGTTCTTGAGAGTTTGGGAAACCTTTGGGTGAGTGAAGAGAGAGTGAGGCTTGGCATTGGGGAATAGAGTAAAATTTGCTTTCATGTTTAGGAAAAGGGTAGGACAATGGAGATTGAGCATTGTATGCATGAATTGATCCCTTTCTTAGATATATTATGTGCAATGTCAAAGCTACTTTGTTTTGAGAGTAAACCACCTTGAAAGATGATCTTGAACCTCTTGATTCACTTTGCACTAAAGCCTTCTTCTTACCAAACCAAATGATTTGGACCATTTGACCATTTGCAAGATTTCTGTTGAGTTTGCTTAATGATTGTAAGAGAGCAAGTAGATTTGTGGATTGTGGATTCATGTTGAGTAAGTGTAGGGATCAAAAGAGTTGAGATAGGCCTTGAGAAGTTAGAGTTGGATTGAGTGTTTGCTCTAGCTAGTTGGTATGATTATGCAAGGTTATCAAGTTGAGAACTAAGAAGAGCATTCTTTTGGCTATGAGTCCCCTCCTTCAAACCTCTCCTCCTTAGTCCTTGCTAGTTTACTCGTGGACAAGTAAAGGACTAGTGTGGGGGAGTTGATGTCTAGCATATTTTCATTGTTTTAGCTTTCCAATTTGTGCATTTTATCCCTTCTAGATTAGGCATTAGGCATATTTAGGTTCATTTTGCATTCATAAGTCTTTTATCAGGTCTTAGAGTGTACTTTGGAGAATTTGAAGGTGTTTGGGGGTACTTTGTTACAAAAAGGAAGGGTGAAAGATGAACATGGACGATGGCCATACAGAAGTATTTCTGTGCTAAGATTTGGTGGAGAAATAGCATTTTGAGTTAGCTTTCCAATGGGAGTGGTTCCAAGCCATTTGAAGCCATATTGGAGGAGTTATGACTATTTGAGTGGAGACATGTCAAGACACCCGGGTCAGCACACTCGACCTGACCAACCCGCACGGGACGAGGGAGTGATGCTGGACGATGAAGCACCCGGACGGACGTACGTGACCTCGACAACCCGCATGGCCTGACCGCGGGAACAGACAGCACGTACGCGGCCTGGACACCCGGATGAAGTTACCCGCGTACGAACATCAACCCACCGGACGTACACGACCTCGACAACCCGCACGGCCTGACCACGGGAACAGACAGGACGTACGCGGGACGTCCACACCCGACTGGACGCCACCCGCGTGCAAGCATACCCGGACGTCCACACTCGACTGGACGCCACCCGCGTGCGAGCACACCCGGTGGCGACGAACGCCTAGGACAACACCCGACTGGACGCACCCGAGGAAGACGACCCGCATGGCCCGACAATCGAGAACGCCCCAGATCAAGACGCGGCCGATCACACCCGACCTCCCTCGCCCGCGTACCACTCCACTCGACCCCAGTACACTCGAGCAGACGACCCGCGTAGCCTCACACCCGGCCATGAACACTCGAGGAGCACGACCCGCACGGCTTGGACGTCCTGGTCGAGATTTCACACCCGGGTGGTCATACCCGACCTGGTGGGTACACATCCGACCAGGGTATCCGAGCTTCTTCCTTTTGAAGCCTTTTGATTGGTTTAGACCATGACTCTTCTAAGGGCTTTTTAGTCATTTTGTTTTTATGTTTTTAGGGCTCTTAAGCCTACTATAAATACTCTTATTATCCATAGTTTGGGACTTATGTTATTTTCTATCTAAGAACACAAACCTTTTGAGTAAAGCTTCATCTTTGATTCATAATCTCTTCTCATCTTTGTGTTCTTGATTGCTTGATTTCATCCCCTTTCTTGCTCTATATGTTTAAGCTTGAATCTCTTATGGGTTTAAGAGTAAGCATGTGGATTAGTGAGTAGATCCATTTAAGATCCATGGGTTAGGGTGACTGAGAGTGATTAAGTGTAGATCCAAGGTGCTTAGTGTTAGATCTATCCTTTCCTTGCATTGATTTGGTGTTCTTAAAGCTATATTTGAGTTGGCCTCTCAAACATAGAGTCATAGGCATTTCATGCCCGAAAGGTGTTCTATGAAATGCCTGAACCAACTCATCTATGCTTTTAGCTTGCTTTGCCTAAGAGATTAGTTGTCAAAGAAGCTAAGATTGCTATTAGACTTATTCTTTATGCTTGCTTTGATCATTACAGCCAAAAAGATTTGGTGTACTTGGGTGATCATTTCAAAAGAGCATCCATCTAGAGATAGAGCTTGCTTAGTTGTGTTGTCTAGGCATAAGGAATTAGATTGATTGAAAAGTTAGCATCTTGGATTGAATCTTAATCATTTGATATCAAGTCCCTATACCCATGGGTCTCATTCTCCTCATAAGAAAGAAAGTTTTACTTTTTGTTGCATTTTACTTACTGTCTTAGTTTGATAATCATCCTTTTTAATGATTGCATTTAGATTAAGCATAGACTTGCATTCTCTCTGCTTTATGGTCACTTAGAACTGGTTCGATAATCTTATATACTACATCATTTGATTAGGACCTTAGAAAAGCCCTTTCATCAGTCAACTCCCAGATACCCACAGTGTATCGGCCAGGCAGAGACCATCAACAAAACCGTCCTCGACGGATTGAAAAAGCGCTTAGAAGCCAAAAAGGGGCGATGGGCAGAAGAGCTCGAAGGAGTCCTTTGGTCACATGGTACGACCCTGAGACGGGCTACGGGTGAAACCCCATTCGCCCTCGTTTACGGGACGGAATGTATGTTCCCCGCGGAGGTATAATTTCCCAGAGTACGGAGAAGATTCCTCCCCGAACGAGAAGACGTTAACAGTGCGATGCTGCTGGATGTTGGTGTCAAAATCGGTCACGACGGAATCAATGACTGAAAGTCTCTGGAAAGTATTTCTTAAAACAAAAAGTCTCGGATAAATTTTAAAAGAAGTTATCGAGATTTTCTCAAATTAGAATATCCACTCTGGTAAGGTCGAAAGCGGTTATCTCGAAATCTCGGCTAAAGATCCTTCCAAACTCAAAGATTTCCCTTACGAGCGACTAACGGGGAAAGATCGGGCAGCGGAAAACCAGGCGGCACCCGGCCTGGCGCCGGCGGCAGCGTCCGCAGCGGGCGACCTGGCGCCCGGCGGCACACCCACACCCGCCTGGCGCCGGCGGCAGCGTCCGCAGCGGGCGACCTGGCGCCCGGCGGCACACCCGCCTGGCGCCGGCGGCACACCCGCCTGGCGCCGGCGGCACACCCACACCGGCCTGGCGTTGGCGGTAGCGTCATCGCGGGCGGCCTGGCACTGGCGGCACGCGTCACACCCCCTAACGCCGGTCGACGGCCCTCGTCCTGGTCTCGGTCCCATCATGCTCGGTCAGATCCCATCTTGGCTTGTTTGGATTGATCCTCGTGAGGTTGGTACGACCACGGCTACGGAATGAACATCTTCGATTCGGTTGGAATGCGTCCTCGATGTTTTACGACAAAAACTAGAAGGATTGGATTTCTCGTAGAAGATATCGCATAAAACAAAGATCGATTAACTTGAACATCGATCCTTTAGGCTATACGGTTTACTTTACGAGAATGATAGTCTTTTCGAGAAATCGTATAAAACGTTCAACTGTTGGAATTCATGAGTGTTTGTCTCATGTCAAGAGAGTATTCAGTTAACTTGTAACTGAATCCCCTTCAACCATACAACAGGAACTCACCATTAAAAGGAAGAGACAACCAACGGGTGGTTGAATCCTCTCACACAGCCTATACTACAACCAAGATCCTAGAGAGTAAACTGGTTATAGAAAGCTGAGAATCTCTAGTTTGAATCTATCCTTCTGTAGTAACACAACACTTTGAGTTTGTGTACTTAAGATGAAGAGGATTTAGAATCAGTAAGCTAGAGCTTAAGAGAAGATAAAGAAGAGTTTGTGAGTGAGTTTTTATTAGGCTGCCTTAAGGGAAAGAGAGTTAAGGCAGCCTCTAAACCATAACCTAAACTCCTTACATTGTGAATATTGTTTAGACACAAGCAAGGAGAGAGAGCCACGAAATTAGACTGAAAGAACTTGTATTGATATCGATATATGTTACAAGAGGTGAAGCCTTTAAATAGGCAACCAGTTCAATAAACAAAGATTAAATCAGGGAATGACCAAACAACTAATAGAATGGGGAAATGGAAGAGGCCAGGAGGATATGGACAAGGGAAGCCACGACCAGATGAGGAGAAAGGGACAGAGAGAGGTTGGCACAGCCTCTTGAGTGAAAGTGACAGCCACCGCCCAAAAGCACCCCATGTGACTTCTTCTTTTCAAATTCAAACCAGCCTCTCTTATTTAAATTCAAACTGATTTCCTTGACTCTTGAGCTTCCTCAACGTCCATAAGGTCCTCCATTAACTATTTCCTGCCTTGCAAGTCAGGTTAGGTCAAGTGGTAGCCAGGAGCAAGTCTGCATAAAACAGAACCAAATTGGCTTCTTGATGAACTTATCCTGGATCATCAACCAGCTTATTCTTCTTCTGGTCATTCCTTTATTAATTTCAATATCTCCTCAAGCTTCGACCATAGGATCCTTGAAAGTTTGGAACAGAGTACTTGCCTCATTAAAACCTAAGTGTGGAAAACCTCATGGGATAAAACCATCACTTAGGAAAAGAGTGCAACTACCCTCAGCCTAGGGATTGGCCAGTGGGTTTATGTGTCTTATGATCAAGCTTAGGGACTCATAAACCCTGGATCATGGCCTTACCAATGGCAAGCAGGCACCAATGCCTTCCTTCGCTTCACACTCAAAACTTCGAACTCTCCATGGCTGGTTCTTTATCTCCCCTTTCTGACCTTGCCATCATTAAAGGGTTTGATCCACCACCAGACTATTCTCATGAGGTCCAAGTACCTGATTCAAACAATGCATAGACACTTGCATCAATTCTCAAGGGAAAACCTATTCAAACCAGAATAAGTAACTTAGGTACTTCCCTTGCATAAGTTCTCTGAAGAATGGACATGGCTTTCATATTTAACACCCCTCCTCAAGCTTGACCTGAGAATGAGAGTATGGTCAAGCTGGAAGATGAGAGCCAATGATGATCACCATGGGTTGAGACAAAGCCCTCTTAACTTGAAGCTTCATCAACCAGGTACAAGCACACATTCTACGGGCGTAATCATAGCTTCCCATGAAGGTAACTGTTCTAACTCCTTTAAGCTGATCCATAGCTTCCCAACCAGAAGGTAACTGTTCTAACTCCATGCCTTGGGCTGATTCATAGCTTCCACTCAGCTTGACTCTCCACCTGATCTTGTCAAGTAGTCTCGGTGGCCATCTGTTCTAACACCAAGTTGTTTGTCTGTCCTTGTTGAATGCTTCTTGCAATGGATTCTAGACAGGCCATGGAAGCTCATTTACATCAACGATTTAAGACAAGTCCACGGACTTACTTACTTCATTTAAAGAATTCAGGCCCAACCATGCTGTGACGGTTTATCCGATTTCCTAACATCGGATAAACACCAAGTCACCGAAAAAAGGGAAAAACTCGAGGATAATTACTTAAGATCGACGAAAATGGAATACTTCCAAGAGATAAACTTGGGCCCAAAGGAGAGGTCCATCATCCTAAGGCAAACCGACCTAGGAGTGAGTATATAAGAGAGTAAGAGCAGAAGAGAGCCAGATCCAAAATCCAGATCTAGACTTAGAGAACTCCGAGCTAGAGAACTTAACTTAGGTGGTTAGGCCAGCAGGTAGGACTTAGAACGCCTGGGTCAGCTCTTGTTCTAGTTTTCTTCTCTCCAGACCCCTGTTCCTCTCGAAGGATCTAACAATTCTTTCACTGAGCTCACCATAGAAACCCCAGGCATTATCTTCGACATGCCTGCTTTGACTTAATCGCCATACTGACTAACCAGGCCCTAGGAACGCCTGGCCCTGCTCTGTAATCTCCACCTCTAAGGATCGGACAATTCTTTTACTTAAGAGCCCGCATATAGAAACCCTAGGCTATCTTCTACATGCCTGTTTCTATGAAAACGCCATACTGTGATTTAACCCGCCTGCATCGTTCGATCTCTTGTTCAATTCTTCTAACTGAACCACGTCCGACTTGGATCCTCGAAGGGGTACGAGGGCAGCCTTTCTAAGGTCCAGTCCCAAATCTTAACAAAACCTTTTCCGCATTTATTCGGTCACTTGTCGCTGGCCGTCGCAGAATCCCGACCTTCAAGGAAAGTCGGTTTACTTGCCTTTCCTCCGCAATCTTATTCATTGAAATCGACGGTGTGAATTTCGGTTCCCACAGTTTGCCTCTAAGGAGGAGGACGGATTACTCTTACTCATATGGCGCGCTTTGATCGAACCGATGTCCCAAAATATGAAAGAAAAAGTTGCAGTTTGCGCCAACGATGGTAAAACAACTCCCAGCCATTGTTCCACGGCCAACGCCACGAAACGCCACGGTGCTCGCAAATCAAATCAGCCAGCTGCTTTTCCGCCACAGGAAGAGCACGAAAACGTCATCTCAATTTCTATCTAAACAGAAAGGGCAACGAAACCAAACACCAAAAATTGCCTTGTTACCAAGTTGAGAAATCGAACGAGCAAGGTTTCTACGAAAAAATGCTTTTCGAGAATCTCTCGAAAAATAAAACTTATTCTCCTCAAAACCTTGGGGAAACACTATATTATTCAATGAACAGAAGCACGGCAAATCGGTTCACCGATTCCCACTGCCATACTTTCACAAACAACTCTCGAGGAACAAACGGGAAACGAAGGAGGTCGAGTTGATCTTACTAGGACGACTTGCCATAGGGTAAGATCAGTCTTCCAGTCCGCCTTAGTAAGAGCCCACTTTGTTCTCCTTGTGTCTGGGTCAAAATGGTTTTCATCTCAATCGGAGTTTCCGCTGAGATTTTACGTAAGAGAACAAAGTCACTGTCCCGCCACCGCCATGGGCAAGGACAAACATTACCGCAGGTCACCTCACCCTTCGACATGGCTACCTCGCCACAGGGCGAACTCACCTTCGTTATCCTTGTAGTCTAGATCAAAGTGGCTTTCGCTTCGCCTCAATCGGAGTTTCCGCTGAGATTTTACAAGGGAACAAAATCACTTCCGTCGCCCCGGACGAGAACAACCATCACCAAGGTCACCTCTCCCATGGCCACCTCGCCTGTGGAAACCTCAATTCTCCTTTGAGTCTAGGTCAAGATTTTTCGCTTCGCCTCAATCGAGCTTCCGCTGGAGATTTTACGAAGAAAACAATGTCGCTGTCTCACTCCACCTCGCCCATCAGAAGGATCTCTGTCCCGCCATAGGACAAGCCCGTCCTGTCTCAGTACCTTGCATCTTTGCCTGAGTTTTCGTGAACTCGATCTTTGAGTCCGCGGAGCCCCGGGATTGAACGGCGCAGCAACAGCAGCATCGCTGACGCACAGCACGGCGGCAGGGCTTGATGCCAGCGGCAGACCGACCACGCCAGGTTTCGGCGCCGTGGCGCAGGCGCTCATGCAAGGGTCCTGGCGCTTCATCCGCAGTCGCTCGTGATCTCAGGCAACGGCAACATCTTGGTCCCTTAAACCCATGTTCGGATTGTTCGAGAAACACGACGATTCTTCCGCAAAGCCTTCTCGATTGTTTATCAAAGCTCATATTCTAGAATCTAAGTTCGAAGCCTCATTACTCAAACCCTCGAAGACGAGAAGTCTACGAATCCAAGTCCATCTCGATCCCGACACTCGAGAAATCTCGGAAGACCATAAAAGGTTCGAATGATGAATGGATTTCGATTATTCTAAACACCAATCATCTCGACTATACGAGGAAATGGGATTCCTTCGGAAATGCCGAAACCTTCAAAAGACAATTTTCTCGAAAATTTTTGTAAAGGTTTTAATTCTTCGTAGGACAGGAACAAAAACGTCTTGAAAACTGCCGTAGAATTTAGGGAACTTAGGACCTAGGTGGATAGTCTAGCAAGCTAAGTCTTAGGCAAAATTTCCAGTCTTATTCCATCGTTCCTTGATTGTCCAGGCAGAACATGCAAACCGATCTAGTCTCTCGAAAAACCGAGAAACGATCGCCACAGTATACTCATCCCGCTTCCTAAAAGAAAGAAAAAACGTACACAAGCCTTCGGAAGAATGGCTAACCCGTTTTCTTTCAGAAAAGAAAAGGGAAGTAGGTACGATACTATACCCGTGATAATCCCATCTTCAAAACTTTTTGCTTCAGCATCAAGACAACGCTTTTGACAAAGCAAACTCTCGCAGCAATAAGATTCGTCTAAAAAATGCTAGCGGCATAAGCCCAACCGTTACAAACATAGTCTTGAAAACTCTATGTCGGCTCTTGTCGCAAACTCGTGACTAGAAACGTGTACCAACGTCATACTAATAGCACGACGGTGAACTACGAAAATAACGAAATAACCTTCGGTAAAACTACGTGAGTAATTCGAAGCAACTTTCGTCCAAAGGTCGAAATCATAGCGGAAACATCTCCCGTGCAATCCGCGGAAACATCGCTACTTTGACAATCTGCGATTTTCTATCTCCATGAAACCGGTCATCCATTACTTTCCTATAACAAGAATATTTTAAACAAAACAGCCTACGGAGAAAACATGATCGGTCTCATGCAAAACGACTTTGCAGTACGCAAAAGTGAATGAGGAAAACAGAATCCGTGGTCGCAAATATCGCAAATAATTTGCGAGAAACACTTTCCAGTTACCATTACGAAAACCCCCTCTTACATCGCTTTTACGAAAAATCCTCTGTATGGTCGAGTCAATTCATACAAAGCAACTTTCGTAAAATAAACATAATGTGTCCAACGGGTAACTGTCATAGACAGTTTTTGCTCCACAAGGTTTCTGGCTCCTGCTTTCACTCCCCGCGGTTACGTCCGAGCAAGAAATAATCACGCAGGCGAACCCGCACGTGTCCTGCGTCGATCCCTTAAACTTTTTCCCCCCGATAAAATGAAACGATTTTCATGCAACAAATTAGAATTTATACGAACCATTCATCGTATAACTGAGACCTAAAGTGGAAGATCGTTTCTAATAGCCAACAGCCATAACTCAGAAAACTCCGCTATGCTTGGCATGTCTATCTCGGCAAACGCTATTTGGCCCTCGGCCAACTACGCCCTTCCATAAAGCCCGGACCTGAAATTCGGCATCCCCATTAAGGACAATCGTAAGATAACATGACCTTAATAAAGGTCGTGGTCTGATCGTTTACCAACAACTTCCTTGGCGATACGGCTGAATCTAGCCTCCATGCCAATCCAAAGCTACTGAGCGACCACCGCTCCAATCACTTAACGGCTAAAAACAACAATCCACGATTTATTCGTAGAACGCCAAGTGACTATTACGCAAGCAATTTGTCGTATAACCCAGAATAGGAAATCTTACGATAAACTCTTCATACCAAAACTCAGTCCTAACAGCCATATGGTTAACGGAAGATTTAAACTTATCGTCAATCGATTAAGTTCTATACGTCCCGTAAACACGGCATGAAAAGAAACACTCGTGACAAGGCTCCAAGAGTTATATGAGTCATCCTTAATATATACAATCAAATCCCGGAAGGCCAACACTTCACGAAGCACCGTGAATGTAGACGCTTCTCCCTGGGTCAAACTTACGCGACCCCTTGGTCCTGCGTCCAAACCGAAACAACAGTTTCTGGCTGCGAACATTCGCAAAACATCTCCAAGCCCGCAAACATTTCAACCGAAATGCGGCACAAGGAAAACTTCGACCTTCGGCACCCAGAGACGCCGCTAACGCCAAGGACATTCTTTCCTCAAAGCGTTCCAGGCGAAATCCTCGTCTCTAGAACTCATAACATACAAACACACCTCTAAACGATAACATGCCTCTAAACTGGCATCATTTCTTTGTTGCTGATCACAACAAACGAACTCTAACGTCCTAAACAGACAATAGCCGCCTTTAAAGGGTAGGCTCTCTTACATCCGACAAGGATAAACATAGCGGCTATACAAGAAATCAAATTTTGGTTTAGCTCTTAAAGGAAGTAGCTCGGCTCACGCCAAGACAAATCATATAAGCCGACAACAATTCGCGGATTTTAAGCGGTGCGAGTCAGGTTAAAATCACAAACAGGCAAAAGCGAAAGCCGATTTGTCATCGCGAAAGCCTCAGTCCGAGAGTAAACCTAGGTCTTGCCCTAAACCCAGCCCGCTGAATCTTGATATCTCACAGACATAGTATGGTATCACGAGATCAAAAATTTGTCTCTTCACTTAAGCATATTCGCTTCACTTAATTTTTTCACAGAATCGGTAAATCATGAAAATTTTGCTTTATGCAAACAATAGATGCGGTGATCATCGGGGAACTAGGAATGAGGCGACAACTCACACCCTCTTTCTCATACTTGAAAAACTGAAGTTCATAAAAATCAAAAACACATAATGGTCTCACAACGCCTGACTACAAATACATCAACAGCATCATGCTCGAAAGTCCCTCATGACACATAACCAGACCATATAAGTCTGGCTGGAAAACAGATCACAAGGGTCTTAAACTCCAAAGCGAACTACGGAAGGCTTGATCCCTACAACAAGGATGCGTAGGCAGCCTTGGAAGCAGCCCCAATCTTACCACTTTCAGCGGAGCCTTTCAAACCATTAATTCCGCCTATCATACCTGACATGTCTTATCGCCAAGAACATCACGAAGGTTCTAACGAGCTGGGGGCTAACTGTTGGTGTCAAAATCGGTCACGACGGAATCAATGACTGAAAGTCTCGGAAAGTATTTCTTAAAACAAAAGTCTCGGATAAATTTGAAAAGAAGTTATCACGAGATTTTCTCAAATCAGAATATCCACTCTCGGTAAGGTCGAAAGCGGTTATCTCGAGATCTACAGCTAAAGATCCTTCCAAACTCAAAGATTTCCATAAGAGCGACTAACGGGGAAAGATCGGGCAACGGAAAACCCACGGCGGCACCCGGCCTTGCGCAAGCGGCAGCGTCCGCCTGAAGCTGGCCTGGCGCCGGCGGCACACCCGCCTGGCGCCGGCGGCACACCCGCCTGGCGCCGGCGGCACACCGGCTGGCGCCGGCGATGTCAGCGGGCGACCTGGTGCCGGCGGCACACCCGCCTGGCGCTGGCGGCAGCGTCCGCAGCGGGCGGCCTGGCGCCGGCGGCACACCGGCTGGCGCCGGCGGCACACCCGGCCTGGCGCCGGCTGCACGCGTCACGCCCCCTAATGCAGGTCGACAGCCCTCGTCCTGGTCTCAGCCCCATCATGCTCGGTCGGATCCCATCTTGGCTTGTTTGGATCGATCCTCGTGAGGTTGGTACGACCACGGCTACGGAATGAACATCTTTCGATTCGGTTGGAATCGTCCTCGATGTTTTACAACAAAAACTAGAAGGATTGGATTTCTCGTAGAAGATATCGCATAAAACAAAGATCGATTAACTTGAACATCGATCCTTTAGGCTATACGGTTTACTTTACGAGAAAGATAGTCTTTTCGAGAAATTGTATAAAACGTTCAACGACTTAAGATAAGTCCACGGACTTACTTACGATTTTAAGAATTCAGGCCCAATCATGCTGTGACGGTTTATCCGATTTCCCGAACATCAGATAAACATCAAGTCACCGAAAAATAGGGAAAAACTCGAGGATAATTACGAAGATCGACGAAAATGGAATACTTCCTGAAGAGATAAACTTGGGCCCAAAGGCGAGTTCCATCATCCTAAGGCAAACCGACCTAGGAGTGAGTATATAAGGAGAGCAAGAGCAGAAGAGAGCCAGATCCGAAAATCCTAGAATCTAGACTTAGAGAACTCCTGCGAGCTTAGAGAACTTAGAACTTAGGTGGTTAGGCCAGCGAGGTAGGACTTAGAACGTCTGGCCGCCTCTTGTTCTAGTTTTATCTTCTCCGCAGACCCCTGTTCCTCTCGGAAGGATCTAACAATTCTTTTACTCAGAGCTCCGCTCATAGAAACCCTAGGCATTATCTTCGACATGCCCGTTTCTATGACCAACGCTCATACTAGACGAACCAGGCCCTAGAACGTCTGGCCGCCTCCTGCTCGCAAATCTCCACTCCTCTCGGAAGGATCGGACAATTCTTTTACTTAAGAGCTCCGCACATAGAAACCCTAGGCGTTATCTTCGACATGCCTGTTTCTATGAAAAACGCTCATACTAGACGAACCCGCCCAGACGGTTCGATCTCTTGTTCAATTCCTTCTAACTGAACTACGTCCGACTTGATCCTCGAAAGGGGTACGTAGGCAGCCTTTCTTAAGGTCCAGTCCCAAATCTTAACAAAACCTTTTCCGCATTTATTCGGTCACTTGTCGTTGGCTGTCGCAGAGAATCCGGACCTTCAAGGAAAGTCGGGTTTAATTGCCTTTCCTCCGCAATCTTATTCATTTAAATCGACGGTGTGAATTTCGGTTCCCACACTGGACGAGCTCGATCTAATTAACGAACGACGAGACCAAGCGCTCATACGAATCCAGAATTACCAGCACGCTGCCGCTAAATACTATAACTTCGAGCGTCCGCCACGCGGAGTTCAAAGAAGGCGATCTGGTTCTGGAAAGTTTTCAAAAACACGGCGAGCATGCCTTGGGAAAACTGGGAGCAAAGCGGGAAGGACCATACAAAGTAATAAAGGTAGTCCGACCGGATCATTATCAAATCGCGAACATGCATGGCGTCAAGATCCGACAACCTGGAGCGCGATGCATCTTAAGAAATACTACCACTAATGCGCGTGGACTCTAAAGAACTACGAGATGGCTTGATCCCGGAAAAGTGCGTGAGCAGCTCGCCAAGCGAGTTCAGCTATCCCCCACCTTAAAAAGAGGGGGGAGTGGGTACCTATACTCCTATACTCCCATAAAATTTCGAATGAATACGACATTTTGGAAACTTTTCACCATTAAATCTGGTAACCATGTATTCACCTAACAAAAGCCCACAAAAAATGCGGCATATAAAAAAAAATCTACTTCTGACATCGCGAGACGTCGCAACATGCTCGAAGTTACGATTTTTCCATCCATAGAAACGACGTTCTCGTTCGCGGAACAGTTCCAAACATGCCTCTAACACGGTATCATTTCATTGTTGCTGATCACAACAAACGAATTCTAACGTCCTAAACAGACATTAGCCGCCTTCGAAAGGGCAGGCTCTCTTACATCCGACAAGGATAACATAGTGCGCTATACAAGAAATCCAAAATTTTGGTTAGCACCTCCAAACGGTCTTTGGAAGTAGCTCAATTCGTGCCAAGACAAGTCATATAAGCCGATAACAATTCGCGGACTTTAAATCGGTACGAATCAGGTTAAAATCGCAAACAGGCAAAACGAAAGCCGACTTGTCATCGCAAAGCCTTAGTCCGAGAGTAAACCTAGGCCCTACCCTAAACCCAGTCTTACTGGATCCTGACATCTTAAAGGCATAATATCAGCACCCTGATATGAGATCCCAAAACTTGTCTCTTTGCTTAAGTCTGATCGTTTTCAAGAACCTTCGCGTAAAGCAAAAAATACGCGCACTCAACAAACGATAGATACGGTGATCATCAGGGGGCAAGGAGTGAGACGACAACTCATATCCTCGCCCTCTAACTTCGAAAAACCCGAAGTTCTCTTAATTTGTAATAACCGAAAAAGAGTTTTATAGATTGAGTCAGCCATCTTACAAAAAGCCCTAAGAAGGGCAGGGATTCAAAGCCACCAACGGCCAGTCCCGAAACATACAATTCGCGGCCTTTTAAACAGGCAAAAAGAAAATGAATCCTCGAAAGGATCACAAACCTAGGTACTCTTCGGAGCACCGCCTCCATCCTCAACCTCAACAGAACCTTGGACCATGTCGTCATCCTTCGCTTCAACTTCACCCCTCTCGGTCCCATCATCCTCGCCCTCTCCGACCACCGGATCTTGTCCTTCGGGTTCTCCCAAACGCAGCATAAAGGTGCACTCGAACTGGAGCTGAGAGATGACCGAGTCAAAGTCTCCCTCGGAAATTCGAGCTGCCCCTTGCGAGATAGTAGCCGAGCCTCTTCGGAGTCTAAAGTCGGAGCCCTTTCGCCTTCAAGCAGTCGGATCTCGCTCAGGCTTCCCTCAACGTTCGCTAGAGCCAAGTCTTCCTCGTGAACCGACAAGAGGGAACCAAACAGAGCAGCCATCCTCGCTAGACGAGCGCGGAAATCATCGCTCGAGACGATGAACTCGGACTCTTCTCGTTTTTGGATTTCGTGCTGTAGACGATGAACTTCAGAGACTTTCTTCTTTTTATCCTTCTTCAACTTGAATAGAGCACTCGTCGACTTCCAAAGATCCCGCTCCAGATCGCTAACCTGAGTTTCCAATCGAGAAACCTCACCGGCATGAGCTTCCTCGATGGATTTTAACGCATCCTCCGACTTCTTCTTTGCTTCCCGTGACTCGGCTAGGTTCTTAGTCAAGCGTTCTATTTCTGAGCTGCAGTCGCCGAGCATCCCGTCAATCAGCGACACAAACTGCAGACAAAAAAAAATCATCGAAAAAAAACGAGAGACTAAGTATTCTATGCTGAATGTTCAAGAAAAACCTTGGTTCGATGGTGAGTGAAAAACCCCGAAGGTTCCCCTTCCGCGCCTTTTTGTACACCTCCTCTTCTTGGCAGCCTCGGTCGCGGCACTGCCCCTCTTGCGACTCTTAAGCAGGAGAGGGGCACCAGCCGCGGGAAGCCCTAGAACGATCTCCTTCCTGTCCAAAGGTGGAGGATCAGCTCCGTCCCCTTTTCTTCTTTCGGAACCGGGGCCGGAGTAGTAGAAGAACCGGAAGGTTGAACTAGGACCTCCGGCATCATCACAAGAGTCGCGTCCGCGTCAGCAACGGGCGCAGCGTGGATGGGAGATTTCTTTCCTTTGGCCGAGGACAACATTGCGGAAGAAGAAGGGACAGCCAGCGACTCGGCATGGTCCCGGGTCGCTTCCTTCTCGGCACTACGTCTGGACAGTCTCTCTTTGAAAGAAAGAAACCCGGCGACGAAGGTTGGGGTGGCTTCATGCATGACCGGAGTCGGAAGCGCTGAGTTGGCCTCGCCCATCTCAACCTCGGAGTTCTTCTTTTCATTTGGGGAGGAAGGCATTCTTGATAAGAAGTTTGAAGAGAGAAGGATGTGAGAGAGAGAGATGTGTGATATCTTGCATATTTACATGTTTTTAGCATCCATATCTTATGCATTTTGATCATATAAGTTAGGCATTAGGCATGTTTAGGTCCATTTTGCATTCATTTGTCCTTATCAGGTGTTGGAGTATGCTTTGGTGTGATTTGTGGTGTTTGGAAGCCTTATGGCCCCAAAAGAGATGAAGTATCATGATTGACCATGAAAAGAGAAGTCAAACCATGATCTGGTCAAGACAAAGATGAACATGGACAGAGGTCTTAGAGATGTCTCCTGATGCTAAGATTTTGTGGAGACACAGAAAATTGAGTTAGCTTTCCAATGGAAGTGGTTTCAAGTCATTTGGACCTGTATTGGAGAAGTTATGATCAATTCACTTGAAGCATGTCAGGATGGCCGGGTAGAGACAGCCGGGTAGAGACAGCCGGCCGGGAAAAGGACAGATGGATGGAACTGGTTCAGTCCGGGATGACTGAGCCTGGGACAGGTACCCGGTCGTTTGGCTTGTGCTGGAGGTGACCAGACCGGGTAGACAAGTCCGGGTTGGTGAAGCCGGACGGGTAGAGACGGATCAAGGAAGAGGCCGGCCAGGATGGATAAACCGGGGAGCATAACCCGGACTGACTGGACAGAGCACAAGAGCATGCACTGGACCGGGGAACACAGGCCGGTTGGATGACCCCGTTCGGGAGAAGCAACACACGAGCAGGAAGAGGCTGGCGAGTAGAAACGTCCGGTGCAAGCAGCCGGCCGGCTTGGACGCTGACTGACTGGACAGGCCGTGGTGGCCAGACCGAGTCGGAAGCTGAGTTGGCCTCGCCCATCTCAACCTCGAGTTCTTCTTTTCATTTGGGGAGGAAGGCATTCTTGATAAGAAGTTTGAAGAGAGAAGGATGTGAGAGAGATGTGTGATATCTTGCATATTTACATGTTTTAGCATCCATATCTTATGCATTTTGATCATATAAGTTAGGCATTAGGCATGTTTAGGTCCATTTTGCATTCATTTGTCCTTATCAGGTGTTGGAGTATGCTTTGGTGTGATTTGTGGTGTTTGGAAGCCTTATGGCCCCAAAAGAGATGAAGTATCATGATTGACCATGAAAAGAGAAGTCAAACCATGATCTGGTCAAGACAAAGATGAACATGGACAGAGGTCTTAGAGATGTCTCCTGATGCTAAGATTTTGTGGAGACACAGAAAATTGAGTTAGCTTTCCAATGGAAGTGGTTTCAAGTCATTTGGACCTGTATTGGAGAAGTTATGATCAATTCACTTGAAGCATGTCAGGATGGCCGGGTAGAGACAGCCGGGTAGAGACAGCCGGCCGGGAAAAGGACAGATGGATGGAACTGGTTCAGTCCGGGATGACTGAGCCTGGGACAGGTACCCGGTCGTTTGGCTTGTGCTGGAGGTGACCAGACCGGTAGACAAGTCCGGGTTGGTGAAGCCGGACGGTAGAGACGGATCAAGGAAGAGGCCGCCAGGATGGATAAACCGGGAGCATAACCCGACTGACTGGACAGAGCACAAGAGCATGCACTGGACCGGGGAACACAGGCCGGTTGGATGACCCCGTTCGGGAGAAGCAACACACGAGCAGGAAGAGGCTGGCCGAGTAGAAACGTCCGGGTGCAAGCAGCCGGCCGGCTTGGACGCGGACTGACTGGACAGGCCGTGGTGGCCAGACCGGGTTGGATGGCTCTGAGTCTCCCCTGACCGAATTTCAAGCTCCATTCTCATTGGCTGAGACCAATTTGGCTCAAAGACATTTTAGTAATTTTGTTTTATGATTTCAAGGGCTTTCAAGCCTCCTATATATACTCTTGTAATCTCATTAAGAGATAGAACTTTTTTTCTCTCCAAAAACATAATAAGAACTTGAAGAAAGTTTGGATCTTTGATCCTTTTTATCTCATTTCTTTTGTGTTTAATAGATTATCTTATTCTCTAATCATGTTTAGCCTTGAATCATCATTGATTTTGAGGTTTTCCATGGCTATTAGTGAGTAGATCTATCTAGGGTTCATGGGCTAGGGAGACTAAGGGTGATTAAGTGTAGATCCAAGGTGCTTAGTGTTAGATCTATCATCTCCTTGCATTGATTTGGTGTTCTTCAAGCTATATTTGGGTTGGCCTCTCAAACATAGAGCCATAGGCATTTCATGCCCGAAAGGTGTTCTATGAAATTCCTGAACCAACTCATCTATGCTTTTAGCTTGCTTTGCCTAAGAGATTAGTTGTCAAAGGAGCTAGGATTGCTATTAGACTCATTCTCCATGCTTGCTTTGATCATTACAGCCAAAGAGATTTGGTGTACTTGGGTGATCATTGCAAAGGAGCATCCATCTAGAGATAGAGCTTGCTTAGTTTTGTTGTCTAGGCATAAGGAATTAGATTGATTGAAAAGTTAGCATCTTGGATTGAATCTTGATCACCCAAAGTCAGTTCCCTTGTCCCAAGAACCCCCTTGCCTCATTGAGAAAGAAAGTTCACTCTTTTATTGCATTTTTAATATTGTCTTAGTTTCATAATCATCCTCTCATCTTGATTGCACTTAGATTAAGCATGAACTTGCATTCCCTTCGCATTGAAATCACCTAGGATTGGTTCGACAATCTTTTATACTACATCATTTGATTAGGACCTTAGAAAATTCCTTTCATCAAATTGGCGCCGTTGCCAAGTTCTAAGTTGATTTTGACATTGGGATTTAGTTATTTGCTTGAGACTAAGTCATTTTTATTTTTATTTTATCTTGTGATATTGGTTCTTGCTTCTTCTATCTTTTACTTTCAGGTGTATGATCACAAGAAGCAGAGGGGCATCTAACTTGGTTCCTACTGTTGAAGAGATTGCTGCACTTGAGAGGGAGATAGCAAGACAAAAAAGAGAAGTAGAGCAACAGGCTCATCTACAAAGGTTGGGGTTTGAGATGGAGAATCTGCCTCAAGATGGTGATGCCCTAGGGGGAAATGGTCCAAGAGCTGACAACATAAGACCACAGCACCAGCCACAACAACCACAGCGCCAAGCTAGAGCCATTGGAGCCTATGATCAACCACACATTCATGGTCATAGGTTGGGGATAAGGGCACCAGCTGTGGAGAACAACAACTTTGAGATCAAATCAGGGCTGCTGCATTTGATTGAGAACAACAAGTTTCATTGCCTTGCTGTGGAGGATCCCCTTGATCACTTGGACACATTTGATAGCTACTGTAGCTTGTCCAAGATTAATGGAGTCTCTGAAGATGCTTTCAAGCTGAGGTTGTTTCCCTTCTCTTTGGGAGACAAGGCACATCTATGGGAGAAGGCTCTTCCAAGTGACTCTATCACTACTTGGAATGAGTGCAAGAGGGCATTCCTAGAGAAATTCTTCTCTACCTCAAGAACAGCCAAGATCAGACATGAGATCTCTAGCTTTCAGCAGAAGAACTTTGAGAGCTTTAGTGAAGCATGGGAGAGGTTCAATGGCTATTGGTCTCAATGCCCACATCATGGCTTCACCAAGGAGAGTTTGCTTAGTACCTTCTACAGAGGTGCTCTACCAGAGTTCAGGAGCAGATTGGACACAGCCAGCAATGGTTTCTTCTTGGGCAGAACTGAGCAGGATGCTGAGGAGCTGGTGGAGAACATGGCCAGGAGTGACTCAGTCTACAGTGAGGAGCATGATAGGGCCAACAGAGGCACTGATGAAGATGATCAGCACACAAGAAAGACCCTGAAATCTCTCCAAGAAAAGTTGGACAAGCTTCTTGTAGAAAAGGCTAAGCAAGAGCAGCTTAACTCCATTGGGAACCAGCAACAGAAACAGCCTGCTAGGACTACTGAAGTTCATGGTGTAGAAGGTCAAAAGGAGCTGTGCTTCATCAATTTTAATGGCACATGGTATAGGAAAGAGCCCAACTTCCAATACCATAACAACTACCAGCAAAGACCTTACTACAACAATCAACAAGGAGGTTACCAAGCAAACCAGCCTACTCAGCCCCAAGAAAACTCTTCTCCAGCTCAGGTTCCAAGTTCAAATTTGGAGTCCATGTTCAAGCAACTCTTAGAAGCTCAAGAGAAGAATGCTAGGAGCATTGGAGATGAGTTCAAGAATATCCATGCCAAGATTGATGGAACTTATTCTGATCTCAACAACAAGTACATGCAACTTGCCTCTCATCTCAAAGCTTTGGAGAGCCAGATTGCTTCTATGTCTTCATCCTCCAAGAATCCAATGGGATCTCTACCAGGGAAACCAGAGAAGAACCCTAAGGAGACTTGCAATGTCATCCTCTCAACTTCTTCAAGGATTGCATTGAGTGATCATAAGAATGATGTTGATGAGATTGAGAGGCTAGTGTTTGGAGATCTGATTGAAAATGATAAGAGACTGGTTGTGGCCACAGCTGAAGATAGAGTTGTAAGGAGAGCTGATAAGAAGGTTCAAGGAAAGATTCTGAAGGTTGATGAGCCTATGGTTGAGACACAAGTTGAGAAGAGTGCTAACCTCAAGCTGAGAGAAGTGGGCGAGGCTGAGAAACTGAGTTTGAGCTATCACCATATGATAAGCTCCCTTTTCCCCAAAGAGTTCTCACCAAAGCTCAAAAGAAAGTGATCTCAAAGTTCAGGAAGGATCTTAGTGATATTGGAGTCAAGCTTCCAGAGATATCAGGTATGCGTGAAGCTCATGTCCAGATGATGCTCATCAAGGACATTCTCACCCACCAAGCTGAAGTGGCTGAAATTTTGGACATCTCACTTCTGAAGATTGATCCACCAAGCCCTCCCAAGTCCCTCCCTAAGCTTGACTCTCAAGGGAAGTTCACCTTGTCTTGCTCTCTTGGTCAACTACATATGGATGATGCTCTTGTTGATAGTGGAGCTACTGTGAATGTCATCTCCTTGGATATGGTGCAGAGTATTGGGATTGAAAGCATGGAAACAGATACTCCTCCTCTCACCTTTGGGGATTCCTCTTCTACAACCCCACTTGGCATAATCAAGGACTTTCCCTTGAAAATTGGATCCTGCACCATACCTATTGACCTCACTGTTTTGAAGATGGCATCTGAAGAAAGAGTCCCTTTGATCCTTGGCACTCCTTTCCTCACAACAGTTGGAGCTTGCATTGACTTTCCCAACAAGAAGGTCACTCTCATGCATGTCAACAAAGCTGTCTCCTATCCTCTCCAGCCTCCAATGGAATCAGACTATTGTGGGACAATCACTTGTGATGCACAAGCTGTTGAGAAGCCCCAAGATGAAGAGGTTGTTGGTAAGAAAGAAGGTCTTGATGGAGAGTGTTCTAAGGAGTTGTGTGTTGAGCACTTGGAAAGTGCTAAAAGAGAGGGGATGGGTGGAGCCTCAAAGGCCACTCATGGCAAGAAGAAGATACTGAAAAAGCCTCATCCTCCACCTCTTGATTTGCTCTCACACACTCTCACTCTCCATCCAAAGAAGCTCATAGATGGTGTCCTTGAGTACAAGATCAAGCATAAGGGCAGGTCCACACAATTCTCAAGTGCTAGAGCCATCATCACTCCTCAGCTCCAAGATGACCCAATCAAGCTTCAAGAGCTTCTCTCTCAGGTCCTCACCATCACACTTGACGGTGGGAAGGATCCTCCTTTTCACTAGTTCAAGAGACAAGGTAGTCAAGCTAAGTGACTCAAAACAAGCTCACTTGGGAGGAAGTCCCATGGTTATCCTTGTACATAGCTTTGAAATTTCAATTTTCCTTTAAGTTTTTTAATAAAAGTGGTCAAGGTTTTCAGGTTGAGCCAAGCACTAGAGGAGAGAAGAAAGGTGATTAATCACCTGAGCCCTATGATTGCCATGTAGCAGCCTCCTCTAGTTGCTATGAACCAAGCCAGCTCCTAGCCCCGACACCAAATACCACACCCAAACACCCTTCTTAGGTATCACTCCAACCCTTCTTGTATATACATTTGTTTTTGTCTTGTTGGGGTATCTCTTTCTCTCTTACTCACACAGAGACTGTGTGATTTAAGTGAGGGGGAGGTACCAAGTATTTGATCCTGTTTGCTTTGTGATTTTGAGTCTCATGCATTGCATTGTTCATTCATATTTGCATATAAAAAAAAATTATATTTTTGAATCATGTAGATTGCATCACTTGCATCCTTAAGATTGAGTCTAGAGCATATAGGTTGCATTCATTTGCATATGGGGCATTGCCTAGTAAAGAACACTTGTTTGCACTGAATTTGGCACCCTAGTTAAACATATCAAGTAGCTTAAGCATCTTTTGAAAGGCTTGCATGCTTTGAGCCTTGAAAATTCTTCTTGAAACTTGCTTGCTTGCTTGATATTGGCATTGTTCTTAAGACCAGCTCCATCCTGAACTTAGACTTGAATGAACTTAATTTCTCTTGCATATGGGCATTTGTATACTTAGTCATGGATCTCATGCACATTTGGGTTATCTTTTCCCCATTGTACCACTCTTTGTTAACCCAAATGGCACCTCCATACCCTTGAACCCTATCCATTCTTTGAAGCCTACATTGATTTGCATGAGTGAGGCCTTTTCTGATAGTTTGTCATGTGCAAAATCTTGAGAGTATTGGGGGCGACATGGATTTGTTCTCATCTCTTGCTAGCATAGGGTCCTCATTTGAGCTAGCTTCTAGGATGGTGAGTGGGGTTTTTGTTCCTTAATGGTCTATATTTTGGGTTTGGAATGTAACAATGTTGAGATTGATGAACAAATGAGTATCACAAGAAAGAAGAACCCTAGGGACCTAAAATAAAAAGATAAGAAGCTCTTAACTAATGTTTTTGGCCTTCCCCCTTCTTATAAAAAAAAAAAGGAAAAGAAAAAAAAAGAAAAAAAAAATCAATAAGATAGTGGGGAAGGAAAAACTTAAAGAGTTAGAGTTTAGAATGTGAATAGAGGTCCTTAGAGGTTGAATCATGAGAAGAAAATGTTCATTGGGTGAGTGATGTGAGTATGTCTTCATTTTGGGTTATGGGATGAACAAAAAGGGTGTAGATCTTGTAATCACTTAGGAATTGGGTAGAATGATGAGGATGGATCCATGTATGCATGAATTGCTCCTAGTCTTAGATAAATTTTGCATAATGATCAAGCTCCTTGATTTTGAGTGATTGCCACCTTGAAATGATGCATTGAAACCCCATTATCATCCATATTAGACCATTTGATCACCTAGCCAAATGATTGAGATCATGTGCCCATATGTGAGACTTCACCTTGTGTGTGTGTGTGTGAATCAATGTGAGGGCTGGTTAAGAGAACTTGTTGGTTGATAAGCATTGCATCTTGTGTAGAGGCATAAGATTAATTGATAGGCCTTGTGAAGCTAGAGCATAATAAGAAGTTTTGCTCATGCTATTTGCTATGTTTCTTTAGGATTTCAAGTTGAGTGCTATGAGTGTTTCTTTTGGCTTTGCTTCCATCTTTATGTCTCTCCTCCTTGTGTTTTGAAAAGATTACTTGAGGACAAGTAAAGGTCTAGTGTGGGGGAGTTGATATCTTGCATATTTACATGTTTTTAGCATCCATATCTTATGCATTTTGATCATATAAGTTAGGCATTAGGCATGTTTAGGTCCATTTTGTATTCATTTGTCCTTATCAGGTGTTGGAGTATGCTTTGGTGTGATTTGTGGTGTTTGGAAGCCTTATGGCCCCAAAAGAGATGAAGTATCATGATTGACCATGAAAAGAGAAGTCAAACCATGATCTGGTCAAGACAAAGATGAACATGGACAGATGTCTTAGAGATGTGTCCTGCTGCTAATATTTTGTGGAGACACAGAAAATTGAGTTAGCTTTCCAATGGAGGTGGTTTCAAGTCATCTGGACCTGTATTGGAGAAGTTATGATCAATTCACTTGAAGCATGTCAGGATGGCTGGTAGAGACAGCCGGCCGGAAAAGGACAGATGGATGGAACTGGTTCAGTCCGGGATGACTGAGCCTGGGACAGGTACCCGTCGCTTGGCTTGTGCTGGAGGTGACCAGACCGGTAGACAAGTTCGGGTTGGTGAAGCGGACGGGTAGAGACGGATCAAGGAAGAGGCGGCCGGGATGGATGAACAGGGAGCATAACCGGACTGACTGGACAGGCCGGGTGGCCAGACCGGGTTGGATGGCTCTGAGTCTCCCCTGACCGAATTTCAAGCTCCATTCTCATTGGCTGAGACCAATTTGGCTCAAGGACATTTCAGTAATTTTGTTTTATGATTTCAAGGGCTTTCAAGCCTCCTATATATACTCTTGTAATCTCATTAAGAGATAGAACTTTTTTTCTCTCCAAAAACATAATAAGAACTTGAAGAAAGTTTGGATCTTTGATCCTTTTTATCTCATTTCTTTTGTGTTTAATAGATTATCTTATTCTCTAATCATGTTTAGCCTTGAATCATCATTGATTTTGAGGTTTTCCATGGCTATTAGTGAGTAGATCTATCTAGGGTTCATAGGCTAGGGAGACTAAGGGTGATTAAGTGTAGATCCAAGGTGCTTAGTGTTAGATCTATCATCTCCTTTCATTGATTTGGTGTTCTTCAAGCTATATTTGGGTTGGCCTCTCAAACATAGAGCCATAGGCTTTTCATGCCCGAAAGGTGTTCTATGAAATGCCTGAACCAACTCATCTATGCTTTTAGCTTGCTTTGCCTAAGAGATTAGTTGTCAAAGGAGCTAGGATTGCTATTAGACTCATTCTCCATGCTTGCTTTGATCATTACAGCCAAAGAGATTTGGTGTACTTGGGTGATCATTGCAAAGGAGCATCCATCTAGAGATAGAGCTTGCTTAGTTTTGTTGTCTAGGCATAAGGAATTAGATTGATTGAAAAGTTAGCATCTTGGATTGAATCTTGATCATCCAAAGTCAGTTCCCTTGTCCCAAGAACCCCCTTGCCTCATTGAGAAAGAAAGTTCACTCTTTTATTGCATTTTTAATATTGTCTTAGTTTCATAATCATCCTCTCATCTTGATTGCACTTAGATTAAGCATGAACTTGCATTCCCTTTGCATTGAAATCACCTAGGATTGGTTCGACAATCTTTTATACTACATCATTTGATTAGGACCTTAGAAAAGTCCTTTCATCAATGTGAAGAATGAGGAATGGTGAGTTGCTATTTATAAAGATATGGGGGGTGACGTGGATTTCCGCAGTAAATATTCTTAGCCAAAGATTTAAATTTTTAATTTACATCATTCGCCCGCAAAATAGTCTACGAGTCTTACGAGCTGGGGGCTAACTGTTGCGGTCAAAAACGATTATCCCGAAATCAGAGGCTAAGATTATTTCCTAGTCGCGGATTCTCCGCAAAACATTCGCTGAAGGAAAAAATTGGAAGTTGATGAACGAGCGAAACCCGTACAAAAGTCACACGCCGGCGAGTTCAGCCCGCACACGGGGCAGATCGCCGACGAGCTCACACCCGGTACAGGTATGCTCACCGGGCGAGCTCAACCTGCACACGGGTCAGCTCGCTGGCGAGCTTACACCCGGCACGTGTGTGCTCGCCGGGCGAGCTCAACCTGCACATCGGTCAGCTCGCCGGGCGAGCTCGACCAGCACGCAGGTCAGCTTCGCCCGGCGAGCTCGACCAGCACGCAGGTCAGCTTCGCCCGGCGAGCTCACACCGGCATGGGTGTGCTTTCGCCGGGCGAAGCTCGACCAGTACGCTGGTCAGCTCGCCGGGCGAAGCTCGACCAGCACGCAGGTCAGCTTCGCCCGGCGAGCACAGCCCGACGCGAATGCGCTTCGCTGGGTGAGCTCGACCGGACACCAGTCAGCTCGCCGGCGAGGTCAACCCCAGTATGGTTGTGCTCGCCGGGCGAGCTCGACCAGTACGCGGGTCAGCTCGCCGGCGAGCTCAACCCTGGTATGGGTGTACTCGCCCGGCGAGCTCGACCAGCACGCAGGTCAGCTTGACCAACGAGCGGACATAACCCTGGCCTGTCCGACTTACTTTGACCCCCATACTTTCCGCCAGATCGCCAGACGTCCGAAGCCGACAACAGACTTCGCCGCTTCGATTGGAGTTATTCCCAAAGTTTTACTATTAAAACCGAAAAAATCGTATAAATGCTCGAAGGCCTAAAGACGGTCCGCAAGGATCCAAAATCGTCTAAAGGTCCACCTACGATCTCAGAGGGGATCCAAGCCCATAGGAACTATGATGGTTTATTCTAACTTTCGGAAGAAAGATAAATGTCAAGTTTTCGAAAATAAATGTCAGGATTCGAGGATAATTACGAAGATCGACGGAAAATGGAATATTCCCAAAAAGAGATAAACTTGGGCCCGAAGGCAAAGGAATAAACGGGCCACCGACCTAAAGCGACTTTATAAGGAGAGCTGGGTAGAAGAAAAGGGGATTCGAGAATTTAGACTTAGAGAGCTTCTGCTAGCTTAGAGAACGTAGGACTTAGGTGGTTAGACTAGCACGGCAAGGCTTAGGACGTCTTGGCCGTATCTTGTTCTGTTGTTAGCATATCTCTACTCCTCTCGGAGAAATCTTGTATTCATACTGTTCAATTAATAAAACGCCTCTGAGCGACTATCTATTTCCATCTTGCTATCTATCTTCTTATTGTTCTAAAGCGATTACGCAGAAAATTCGGACCTTCAAGGAAAATCGGGTTCACTCGATTTTCTTCCATATTTATCAACTAAAGCTCGACGGTGTGAATTTCGGTTTCCACATTACCCATTTCTCTCACAACACATTAGGATTTTAGTTTATGTTTAATAACTGAGAAAATAAGCTCAAAATCATATGAACTTCACTCAACAAGTTCTTAAATTTAATCTCCCATCTATCAAACGCTTCAAGTTCAAAAAAAAGTGTACCAACCGCTTATTTACGTTTTAAAAGATATGTAGATATCATAATGATGTCATTGTGCGTCACAACTCACATCCCCTCGACAAGTGTTTAAAAGAGCCGCCAATGACGTGTTTGAGTTATATGACTTATTTTATGTTAGATTATTTTAAAATCTGCATAGCAAATTTTTGATTATAAACACAAGAAAAGTTAATAAATAATAAAAACATGAATTTCTCAAAAGTATAAAATATATGACGATAATATAAACAATTTTTTTTTTAAAAAAAAAATAGTGTATTAGAAATATAACCCGAAATACATAAACAAATTTGATCAAAATAAAAAAGAAATAAACATCAACAAAATACTTAATTTCAAAAATATTATTTGTATATACTAAACACAAATGAGGAAAATCTATTCATCAAATCAAAGGAAAAAGAAAATGAATCTAACAGTTGTGGGAACCGAAATTCACACCGTCGAGTTTTAGTTGATCGGAGGAAAACTAAGTAAACCTAGTTTCTCCTCAAGGTCCCGGTTATCTGCTGGGCCATACACAACACAATCAATATGACGAAAATAGCAAAGTAGTAAATTGTAAACGAAAAAAGAGAAAAAAGATCTTATTTCCGAATCCGTGTTTTGTGGGAACCGAAATTCGCACCGTCAATTTTAATAAGTAAGATTGCGGAGGAAAGCCAAGTAAACCCGACTTTCCTTGAAGGTCCAGATTCTCTGCGACAGCCAACGACAAGTGACCAATAAATGCGAAAAGGTTTTGTTAAGATTTGGGACTGGACCTTTAGAAAGGCTGCCCACGCACTTTCGAGGATCAAGTCGGACGTAGTTCAGTTTAGAAAGAATTGAACAAGAGATCGAACCATCTGGGCGGTTCGATCTAGTATGAGCGTTGTCATAGAAACAGGCATGTCGAAGATAATGCCTAGGGTTTCTATGTGCGAGCTTTGAAGTAAAGAATTGTCCGATCCTTCCGAGGAGCGGAGATTTGCGAGCAGGAGGCTGCCAGACGCTCTAGGGCCTGGTTCGCCTAGTACGAAGCGCTGGTCATAGAAACGGGCATGTCGTAAGATCATGCCTAGGGTTTCTATGTGCGGAGCTCTGAGTAAAAGTATAGTTAGATCCTTCCGAGTGGAACAGGGGTCTTGCGGAGAAGATAAAACTATAACAAGAGGCGGCCAGACGTTCTCGCTGGCCTAACCGCCTAAGTTCTAAGTTCTCTAAGCTAGCAGGAGTTCTCTAAGTCTAGATTCTAGGATTTCGGATTTCCTTCTCTTCTGCTCTTGCTCTCCTTATATACTCACTCCTAGGTCGGTTTGCCTTAGGATGATGGACCTCGCCTTTGGGCCCAAGTTTATCTCTTCAGGAAATATTCCGTTTTCGTCGATCTTCGTAATTATCCTCGAGTTTTCGGTGACTTGATGTTTATCCGATTGGGGCTGCGCCTTTCGAAGGCTGCCTACGTACCCTTGTTGTAGGGATCAAGCCTTCCGTAGTTCGTTTTGGAGTTTAAGACCCTTGTGATCTGTTTTCTAGCGAGACTTTATATGGTCTGGTTATGTGTCATGAGAGACTTTCGAGCATGATGCTGTTTTTTGTTTTTCGATTATTTATGAACTTCAGTTTTTTCGAAGTATGAGAAAGAGGGTGTGAGTTGTTGTCTCATTCCTAGTTCCCTGATGATCACCGTACCTATTGTTTACATAAAGCGAGATTTTCCGCGTTTTACCGATTTACGCGAAAAGTTCGTGAAACGAATAGGCTTAAGTGAAGAGACAAATTTTGGATCTCGTGATACCATACTATGTCTGTGAGATGTCAAGATCCAGCGTGGCTGGAGTTTAGGGCAAGACCTAGGTTTACTCGGACTGAGGCTTTGGCGATGACAAATCGGCTTTCGCTTTGCCTGTTTGCGATTTTAACCTGACTCGCACCGCTTAAAATCCGCTAATTGTTGTCGGCTTATATGATTTGTCTAGGCGTGAGTCGAGCTACTTCCTTTACTTAAGAGCTAAACCAAAATTTGATTTCTTGTATAGCCGCTATGTTTATCCTTATCGGATGTAAGAGAGCCTACCCTTTAAAGGCTGCTATTGTCCGCTTAGGACATTAGAGTTCGCTTGTTGTGATCAGCAACAAAGAAATGATGCCAGTTTAGAGGCATGTTACCGCTAGAGGTGTGTTTGTATGTTATGAGTTCTAGAGACGAGGATTTTCGCCTGGAACGCTTTGAGGAAAAGAATGTCCTTCAGCCGCATGACGCCCGCAGCGTCAAGGTCGAAGTTTTCCTTGTGCCGCATTTCGTGGTTGAAATGTTCGCTGGCTTGAGATGTTTTGCTAATGTTCGCAGCCAGAAACTGTTGTTTCGGTTTGGACGCAGGACCAAGGGGTCGCGTAAGTTTGACCTGTGGAGAAGCCGCCTACATTCACGGTACCGTGAAGTGTCGGCCTTCCGGATTTGATTGTATATATTAAGGATGACTCATATAACTCTTGGAGCCTTGTCACGAAGTGTTTCTTTTCATGCCGCGGTTTACGGGCTATAGAACTTAATCGATTGACGATAAGTTTACATCTTCCGCTAACCATATGGTTGTTAGGACTGAGTTTTGGTATGAAGAGTTTATCGTATGATTTCGATTCTGGGTTATGCGACAAATTGCTTGCGTAATAGTCACTTGGCGTTCTATGAACAAATCGTGGATTGTTGTTTTAGCCGTTATGATTGGAGCGTGCTCGCCAGTAGCTTTGGATTGGCATGGAGGCTAGATTCAGCCGACGCCAAGGAAGTTGTTGGTAAACGATCAGACCATGACCCTTATTAAGGTCATGTTAGTTTACGATTGTCCTTAATGGGGATGTCAATTCAGGTCCGGCTTTACTGGAAGATGTAAGGGCGAGGGCCAAATAGCGTTTGCCGAGATAGACATGCCAAGCATAGCGGAGTTTTCTGAGTTATGGCTGTTGGCTATTAGAAACGATCTTCCACTTTAGGTCTCAGTTATACGATGAATGGTTCGTATAAATTCTTCTTTGTTGCATGAAAATCGTTTCATTTTATCCGGGGGAAAAAAGTTTAAGGGATCGACGCAGGACACGTGCGGGTTCGCCTGCGTGATTATTTCCTGCTCGGACGTAACCGCGGGGAGTGAAAGCAGGAGCCAGAAACCTTGTGGAGCAAAAACTGTCTATGTCAGTTACCCGTTGGACCCATTATGTTTATTTTACGAAAGTTGCTTTGTATGAATTATTTCGACCATACAGAGGATTTTTCGTAAAAGTGATGTAAGGGGTTTTCGCAAAGGTAACGGGCGTTTCTCACAAATTACTTGCGATATTAGCGACCACAGATTATCTTTTCCTCATTCACTTTTGCGTACTCTTGAAATCGTTTTGCATGAGACCTATCATGTTTTTCCATAGGCTGTTTTGTTTTAAAATGTTCTTGTTATCACGAAAGTAATGGATGACCGGTTTCATGGAGATAGAAAATGCAGATTGTCAAAGTAGCGATGTTTCAGCGGATTACCGCGGAAGATGTTTCGCTATGATTTCGACCTTTGACTAAAGCTGCTTCAATTATTCACGGAGTTTTACGAAGGTTATTTCGTTATTTTAAGTAGTTCACCGTCGTGCTATTAGTCTGGCGTTGGTACCGTTTCTAGTTCGCGAGTTTCGCGGCGAGAGCGGCGTAGAGTTTTCAAGACTATGTTTGTAGCGGTTGGGCTATGCGCTAGCGTCTTTTAGGCGAATCTTATTGCTGCGAGTTTTGCTTTGTCAAAGCGTTGTCTTGATGCTGAAGTAAAAGTTTTCGAAGATGGGATTATCACGGGAATAGTATCGTACCTACTTCCTTTTCTTTTACAAAAGCGGGTTAGCCGTTCTTCGAAGGCTTATGCGTTTTTCTTTCTTTTAGGAAGCGGGATGAGTATGCTTTTAAAGCGGGGTGATCGTGTCTCGGTTTTTCGAGAGACTAGATCGGTTTGCATGTTCTGCCTTAGTCTCATTGATCGTTCAAGGCTGCCTCTTGCCCGTTCCTCTTTGTTTCGGACTTTAACGGTTCATCGTCAAAGGACTTTGAAAAGTTTGATACGAGCGAGAATCGGTTTTGATGAAATTCTGACGAGAATATCGGAGCGAAGAGAGATATGAGCGCCAAGTTCCTGTTCTCGTTTCTTAGTACTGCTGGTTAAATTGACAATGTGTCGAAGGAACATTATAGAATCGTTGAAACAAAGGGAGGAGAAGTAGGCGATAACTCGAAGAAGGCTACGGTGGGTGCTTTAGACAAATGGAGACATTGGGCAAGGCGCCACTCGAGTGAGGCTCTTAGCTTCGTCAGGCTATGAGTGAACTGGTTAGGTCCTTATCGTTTCATATGATCTGGTATGACTTCACGAATGGTGTTTAAGTAAAATATTGTCGATCTTGATTTTAAAATATGAACTTTGTTAAACAAGCGAGAAGGCTTTGCGGAAGAATCGTCGTGTTTCTCGAACAATCCGAACATGGGTTTAAAGGACCAAGATGTTGCCGTTGCCGAGATCACGAGACGACTGCACGGATGAAGCCAGGACCCTTGCCCGGCATCAGGCGGCCAGCGTGTCGCGTGCCGCCCGGCGCCAGGCGGCCAGCGTGTCGCGTGCCGCCCGGTGCCAGGCGAGTGCCGCCAGCGCCAGGCCGTCCAGCGTGTCGCGTGCCGCCCGGCGCCAGGCGGCCAGCGTGTCGCGTGCCGCCCGGCGCCAGGCGGCCAGCGTGTCGCGTGCCGCCCGGCGCCAGGCGGCCAGCGTGTCGCGTGCCGCCCGGCGCCAGGCGGCCAGCGTGTCGCGTGCCGCCCGGTGCCAGGCGAGTGCCGCCAGCGCCAGGCCGTCCAGCGTGTCGCGTGCCGCCGGTGCCAGGCGAGTGCCGCCAGCGCCAGGCCGTCCAGCGTGTCAGCGTGCCGCCCGGCGCCAGGCGGCCAGCGTGTCGCGTGCCGCCCGGCGCCAGGCGGCTTACCGCCAGACGTGTCAGCGTCTGCCGATGCTGCTGTTGCTGCGCCGTCGATCCCGGGGCTCCACGGACTCAAAGATTGAGTTCACGAAAACTCAGGCAAAGATGCATTGTACTGAGACAGGACGGTCTTGTCCTATGGCGGGACAGAGATCCTTATCATGGGCGAGGTGGTCGAGACAGCGACATTGTTTTCTTCGTAAAATCTCAGCGGAAGCTCGATTGAGGCGAAGCGAAAACCATCTTGACCTAGACTCAAAGAAGAGAAAATTGAGGTTTCCACAGGTGAGGTGGCCATGGGCGAGGTGACCTTGGTGATGGTTGTTCTCGTCCATGGGCGAGGTGGCGGAGAGTGATTTTGTTCCTTCATAAAATCTCAGCGGAAACTCGATTGAGGCGAAGCGAAAGCGAAGCGAAAGCCACTTTGATCTAGACTCAAAGGACAACGAAGGTGAGTTCGCCCTGTGGTGAGGTAGCCATGTCGGAGGGTGAGGTGACCTCGGTAATGTTTGTCCTTGCCCACGGCGAGGTGGCGGGACAGTGGCTTTGTTCTCTTAGTAAAATCTCAGCGGAAACTCCGATTGAGATGAAACGAAAGCCATTTTGACCTAGACACAATGGAGAACAAAGTGGGCTCTTACTAAGGCGGACTGGGAAGACTGATCTTACCCTATGGCAAGTCGTCCTAGTAAGATCAAGCTCCGACCTCCTTCGTTTTCCATATGATCTGGTATGACTTTACTAATGGTGTTTCGTAAAATATTGTCGATCTTGATTTTAAAATATGAACTTTGTTAAACAAGCGAGAAGGCTTTGCGGAAGAATCGTCGTGTTTCTCGAACAATCCAACATGGGTTTAAAGGACCAAGATGTTGCCGCTGTTCGAGATCACGACGACTGCACGGATGGGCGCCAGACCTTGCCGCCGGGCGCCAGGTCGGTGCCGCTGGCGCCAGGTCGGTGCCGCTGGCGCCAGGCCGTCCAGCGTGTCGCGTGCCGCCGGTGCCAGGCGAGTGCCGCCAGCGCCAGGCCGTCCAGCGTGTCGCGTGCCGCCGGTGCCAGGCGAGTGCCGCCAGCGCCAGGCCGTCCAGCGTGTCGCGTGCCGCCGGTGCCAGGCGAGTGCCGCCAGCGCCAGGCCGTCCAGCGTGTCGCGTGCCGCCCGGCGCCAGGCGGCCAGCGTGTCGCGTGCCGCCGGTGCCAGGCGAGTGCCGCCAGCGCCAGGCCGTCCAGCGTGTCGCGTGCCGCCGGTGCCAGGCGAGTGCCGCCAGCGCCAGGCGTCCAGCGTGTCGCGTGCCGCCCGGCGCCAGGCGGCCAGCGTGTCAGCGTCTGCCGATGCTGCTGTTGCCGCTTCGCCGATCCCCGGCTCCACGGACTCAAAGATTGAGTTACGAAAACTCAGGCAAAGATGCATTGTACTGAGACAGGACCGGTCTTGTCCTATGACGGGACAGAGAGATCCTTATCATGGGCGAGGTGGTCGAGACAGCGACATTGTTTTCTTCGTAAAATCTCAACGGAAGCTCCGATTGAGACGAAACGAAAACCATCTTGACCTAGACTCAAAGAAGAGAAAATTGAGGTTTCCACAGGTGAGGTGGCCATGGGCGAGGTGACCTTGGTGATGGTTGTTCTCGTCCATGGGCGAGGTGGCCGGGAGAGTGATTTTGTTCCCTTCATAAAATCTCAACGGAAACTCCGATTGAGACGAAACGAAAGCCGAAACGAAAGCCACTTTGATCTAGACTCAAAGGACAACGAAGGTGAGTTCGCCCTGTGGTGAGGTAGCCATGTCGGAGGGTGAGGTGACCTCGGTAATGTTTGTCCTTGCCCACGGCGAGGTGGCCGGGACAGTGGCTTTGTTCTCTTCGTAAAATCTCAACGGAAACTCCGATTGAGATGAAACGAAAGCCATTTTGACCTAGACACAATGGAGAACAAAGTGGGCTCTTACTAAGGCGGACTGGGAAGACTGATCTTACCCTATGGCAAGTCGTCCTAGTAAGATCAAGCTCCGACCTCCTTTCGTTTTCCCGTTTGTTCCTCGAGAGTTTTTTTTAAGAAGTATGGCAGTGGGAGTCGGTGAACCGATTTGCTGTGCTTCTGTTCCGCGAGTAATATAGTGTTTCCCCAAGGTTTTGAGGAGAATAAGTTTTATTTTTCCGAGAGGTTCTCGAAAGAAACGTTTTTCAGAGAAACCTTGCTCGCTATGCATTTCTCTAACTTGGTAAGAAGACTAATTTTGGGGTTTGATAGATTTTATCGCTGTTCTTTCTGTTTAGATAGAGAAATTGCGAGCTCGTTTTCGTGCTCTTCCTGTGGCGGAAAGCCGCGGCTAGGTTTTTGATTTGCTCGAGCACCGTGGCGTTTGCGTAAGCGTTGGCCATAGGAACAGTCGCTGCTGGAGTTGTTTTACCATCGTTGACGCAAACTGCAACTTTTTCTTTCATATTTCCGACATCGGTTCGATCAAAGCTTTCGCGGCCGTATGAGTAAGAGTAATCCGTCCCACCCTCCTTCTAGCCAAACTGTGGGAACCAAATTCGCGACCGCCATCTTTAATAAGTAAGATTGCGGAGGAAAGCCAAGTAAACCCGACTTTCCTTGAAGGTCCGGATTCTCTGCGACAGCCAACGACAAGTGAACGAATAAATGCGAAAAGGTTTTGTTAAGATTTGGGACTGGACCTTTAGAAAGGCTGCCTACGCACTTTCGAGGATCAAGTCGAGCGTAGTTCAGTTTGAGGTTTCCACAGGTGAGGTGGCCATGGGCGAGGTGACCTTGGTGATGGTTGTTCTCGTCCATGGGCGAGGTGACCTTGGTGATGGTTGTTCTCGTCCATGGGCGAGGTGACCTTGGTGATGGTTGTTCTCGTCCATGGGCGAGGTGACCTTGGTGATGGTTGTTCTCGTCCATGGGCGAGGTGACCTTGGTGATGGTTGTTCTCGTCCATGGGCGAGGTGACCTTGGTGATGGTTGTTCTCGTCCATGGGCGAGGTGACCTTGGTGATGGTTGTTCTCGTCCATGGGCGAGGTGACCTTGGTGATGGTTGTTCTCGTCCATGGGCGAGGTGACCTTGGTGATGGTTGTTCTCGTCCATGGGCGAGGTGACCTTGGTGATGGTTGTTCTCGTCCATGGGCGAGGTGACCTTGGTGATGGTTGTTCTCGTCCATGGGCGAGGTGACCTTGGTGATGGTTGTTCTCGTCCATGGGCGAGGTGACCTTGGTGATGGTTGTTCTCGTCCATGGGCGAGGTGACCTTGGTGATGGTTGTTCTCGTCCATGGGCGAGGTGACCTTGGTGATGGTTGTTCTCGTCCATGGGCGAGGTGACCTTGGTGATGGTTGTTCTCGTCCATGGGCGAGGTGACCTTGGTGATGGTTGTTCTCGTCCATGGGCGAGGTGACCTTGGTGATGGTTGTTCTCGTCCATGGGCGAGGTGACCTTGGTGATGGTTGTTCTCGTCCATGGGCGAGGTGACCTTGGTGATGGTTGTTCTCGTCCATGGGCGAGGTGACCTTGGTGATGGTTGTTCTCGTCCATGGGCGAGGTGACCTTGGTGATGGTTGTTCTCGTCCATGGGCGAGGTGACCTTGGTGATGGTTGTTCTCGTCCATGGGCGAGGTGACCTTGGTGATGGTTGTTCTCGTCCATGGGCGAGGTGACCTTGGTGATGGTTGTTCTCGTCCATGGGCGAGGTGACCTTGGTGATGGTTGTTCTCGTCCATGGGCGAGGTGACCTTGGTGATGGTTGTTCTCGTCCATGGGCGAGGTGACCTTGGTGATGGTTGTTCTCGTCCATGGGCGAGGTGACCTTGGTGATGGTTGTTCTCGTCCATGGGCGAGGTGACCTTGGTGATGGTTGTTCTCGTCCATGGGCGAGGTGACCTTGGTGATGGTTGTTCTCGTCCATGGGCGAGGTGACCTTGGTGATGGTTGTTCTCGTCCATGGGCGAGGTGACCTTGGTGATGGTTGTTCTCGTCCATGGGCGAGGTGACCTTGGTGATGGTTGTTCTCGTCCATGGGCGAGGTGACCTTGGTGATGGTTGTTCTCGTCCATGGGCGAGGTGACCTTGGTGATGGTTGTTCTCGTCCATGGGCGAGGTGACCTTGGTGATGGTTGTTCTCGTCCATGGGCGAGGTGACCTTGGTGATGGTTGTTCTCGTCCATGGGCGAGGTGACCTTGGTGATGGTTGTTCTCGTCCATGGGCGAGGTGACCTTGGTGATGGTTGTTCTCGTCCATGGGCGAGGTGACCTTGGTGATGGTTGTTCTCGTCCATGGGCGAGGTGACCTTGGTGATGGTTGTTCTCGTCCATGGGCGAGGTGACCTTGGTGATGGTTGTTCTCGTCCATGGGCGAGGTGACCTTGGTGATGGTTGTTCTCGTCCATGGGCGAGGTGACCTTGGTGATGGTTGTTCTCGTCCATGGGCGAGGTGACCTTGGTGATGGTTGTTCTCGTCCATGGGCGAGGTGACCTTGGTGATGGTTGTTCTCGTCCATGGGCGAGGTGACCTTGGTGATGGTTGTTCTCGTCCATGGGCGAGGTGACCTTGGTGATGGTTGTTCTCGTCCATGGGCGAGGTGACCTTGGTGATGGTTGTTCTCGTCCATGGGCGAGGTGACCTTGGTGATGGTTGTTCTCGTCCATGGGCGAGGTGACCTTGGTGATGGTTGTTCTCGTCCATGGGCGAGGTGACCTTGGTGATGGTTGTTCTCGTCCATGGGCGAGGTGACCTTGGTGATGGTTGTTCTCGTCCATGGGCGAGGTGACCTTGGTGATGGTTGTTCTCGTCCATGGGCGAGGTGACCTTGGTGATGGTTGTTCTCGTCCATGGGCGAGGTGACCTTGGTGATGGTTGTTCTCGTCCATGGGCGAGGTGACCTTGGTGATGGTTGTTCTCGTCCATGGGCGAGGTGACCTTGGTGATGGTTGTTCTCGTCCATGGGCGAGGTGACCTTGGTGATGGTTGTTCTCGTCCATGGGCGAGGTGACCTTGGTGATGGTTGTTCTCGTCCATGGGCGAGGTGACCTTGGTGATGGTTGTTCTCGTCCATGGGCGAGGTGACCTTGGTGATGGTTGTTCTCGTCCATGGGCGAGGTGACCTTGGTGATGGTTGTTCTCGTCCATGGGCGAGGTGACCTTGGTGATGGTTGTTCTCGTCCATGGGCGAGGTGGCCGAGAGTGATTTTGTTCCCTTCATAAAATCTCAACGGAAACTCCGATTGAGATGAAGCGAAAGCCACTTTGATCTAGACTCAAAGGACAACGAAGGTGAGTTCGCCCTGTGGTGAGGTAGCCATGTCGGAGGGTGAGGTGACCTCGGTAATGTTTGTCCTGCCCACGGCGAGGTGGCGGGACAGTGGCTTTGTTCTTTCGTAAAATAAACCGTGATAGCCTAAAGGATCGATGTTCAAGTTAATCGACCTTGCTTTATCGCGATATCTTCTCGAGAAATCAATCCTTCTAGTTTTGTCGTAAAACATCGAGGGCGATTCCAATCGAGTCGAAGGATGTTTATCCGTAGCGTGATCGTCCCAAACTCACGATGATTGATCCAAACAAGTCAAGATGGGATCAGACCGAACACGATGGGACCGAGACCAGGGCGAGGGCGTCGACCGGTGCCAGGCGGCCAGCGTCCGCAGTGCCGCCCGGCCCCAGGCGGCCAGCGTCCGCAGTGCCGCC
This sequence comes from Brassica carinata, assembly GCA_016771965.1. Lineage (NCBI taxonomy): Eukaryota > Viridiplantae > Streptophyta > Magnoliopsida > Brassicales > Brassicaceae > Brassica > Brassica carinata. The sequence continues at coordinate 38,107,100 of CM028688.1, forward strand.
GGCGCCAGGTCAGTGCCGCCCGGCATGAGCCTGCCTGCGTCCGCGGGTGCCGCCGGCGCCAGGTCAGTGCTGCGGCGCCAGGCCAGCCAGCGTCCGCGGGTGCCGCCGGCGCCAGGTCAGTGCCGCCCGGCCCCAGGCGGCCAGCGTCCGCAGTGCCGCCGGCGCCAGGTCAGTGCCGCCGGCGCCAGGCCAGCCAGCGTCCGCGGGTGCGCCCGGTGCCTGGTCGACCTTGGGCGAAGATGAATGGTCATGGGATAGGACGGGTTCAGAATAATTGCCGAAGGGCTGGTCGCTTCGCCCGGCGGGTTGACCTTTGCAATGGTCGAGCTTCGCCGGCGAGCTGACCCGTGATAAGTCGTACTCAGCGAGCGAACTGGCCAGCTACGGTCGAGCTTCGCCGGCGAGCTGACCCGTGATAAGTCGTACTCAGCGAGCGAACTGGCCAGCTACGGTCGAGCTTCGCCGGCGAGCTGACCCGTGCCATGGTCATGCTTCGCCGGCGAGCTGACCCTTCTGATCGAGCTTCGCCGGCGAGCTGACCCGTGATAAGGTCGTACTCAACGAACGAACTGGCCCGCGCTACGGTCGAGCTCGCTGGGCGAGCTGACCCGTGCTACGGTCGAGATTGCCGGCGAGCTGACCCGTGATGCGGTCGTGCTCGCCGGGCGAGCTGACCCGTGCCATGGTCATGCTTCGCCCGGCGGGTTGACCTTTGCAATGGTCGAGCTTCGCCGGCGAGCTGACCAGCGCCTTAGTCGAGCTTCGCCAGCGAGTTGGTTAGTGCTTTCGCCCGGCGGGTTGACCTTTGCAATGGTCGAGCTTCGCCCGGCGGGTTGACCTTTGCAATGGTCGAGCTTCGCTGGGCTAGCTGACCCGTGCCATGGTCATGCTGGCCAGCGAGTAGACCCGCAACACGGTCGTACTCGCCCGGCGTGCTGACCCGTACTTTGGTCGAGCTCGCCGGCGAGTTGGCCCGTGCTGGCCGGGCGAGGTGACCCTTGCTATGGTCGAGCTTCGCCCGGCGTGCTGACCGTACTTTGGTCGAGCTCGCCGGCGAAGCTGACCCGCCATGGTCATGCTTCGCCCGGCGGGTTGACCTTTGCAATGGTCGAGCTTCGCCGGCGAGCTGACCCTCGCTTTGGTCATGCTCGCCGGCGAGTACACCCGCAGCATGGTCGTGCTCGCCCGGCGAGCTGACCCGCGCTATGGTCATGCTCACCGGCGAGTAGACCCGCAGCATGGTCGTGCTGGCCCAGCGAGCCGACCGGTGCGTTGGTCCAGCTCGCCGGCGATCTGACATGTAATGTGGTCATACTCGCCGGGCGAGTTGACCCGTGCTACGGTTATGCTCGCCGGCGAGTAGACCCGTGCTTGTCGGGTGATCCGTTTCGGTTATTCGTTTTCTTGGCTTTTGAAGTTTTGACCTAGATTTGGTTTTTCCGAGGACTTTCGGGTATCGATTCCATCGTGACCGATTTTGACACCAACAGTTAGCCCCCCAGCTAGCTAGGTTCCCTGGAGTTTTGGTAAAAGGTCCCAGCTCGTGGTATAGCTTGTTAGGAAGGTGTAGAGACATAATTGTTTGCCGAAAGCCGAGAGTAAATAGTAAATCTCTTTTGTTGCTTATATAGGTGGAGTAAGTTTTATCATTCCAAACTTACTCCTCACTAGAACTTACCTCTAAGATAGGAATTTCTCTCTTTCTTCCCCGTAAACAAAGAAAATGTCTTCAAGCAAAGGATCTTCAAAGAGGCACTCTTCCTCACATTCATCTTCGGATGACTCTTCCGCTAATGAGGTGATCACCCGAAGAAGAGTTTGAGTTGATGAAGACGCAGGATGCGCACAAAGCCTCCTTTATGCTCGCCTCCCACCTCTGCAAGACATTCCAATCCTTAAGAGGCTCGAGGTCGCCAACACACCCTCACGCCGAGCATTGTTTCCCGACTACCTGGCGACCTCGGAATTTTTACCAGGTTCCGTGGAGTCGTGGTTTCGATCCCGAGTGGCAACGAGCGCTGAAACCCTCCGAAGGTTTCTTCACTTGCTATGAAGCCTTCCTGTCAGATTGCCGCATGTGGTTTCCGGATCCCCGCACCATCGACCGCTGCCACCGCTTTGGCTTTCGATCAGCCAGCTAAACGCTTCGCCTTAAAGCACTGGTTTTGCGGTTGATCTCGAAGTTACGAGCTAGGAATGGACCTTAACCCTGGCGACTTCGAGGGCCTTTGGTCTACGAGAGTAACGGGAGTTGATGGCTCATACCGCATGGCGCCAAAGAAAAACATGGCTACAATTCAGGGGCATACTCTGCACCCCAAGACATGGTTCGAAATTTCTTTGTCTGAATAGATGGGGAGTCTGTCGAGGAGAGCTACCTCAACCTATTCAAAGCTTGAGGAACTCTTACTACACTATTCATTTTGATACCTTGAAAACATATGACGATGAATTATTTTTTATTATCTTACAGTGAATAGTAAATTTAATCTCCCATCTATCAATCGCTTCAAGTTCAAAAAAAGTGTACCAACCGCTTATTTACGTTTTAAAAGATATGTAGATATCATAATGATGTCATTGTGCGTCACAACTCACATCCCCTCGACAAGTGTTTAAAAGAGCCGCCAATGACGTGTTTGAGTTATATGGCTTATTTTATGTTAGATTATTTTAAAATCTGCATAGCAAATGTTTGATTATAAACACAAGAAAAGTTAATAAATAATAAACATGAATTTCTCAAAAGTATAAAATATATGATGATAATATAAACAATTGTTTTTTTTTTAAATAGTGTATTAGAAATATAACCCGAAATACATAAAAAAATTTGATCAAAATAAAAAAGAAGTAAACATCAACAAAATACTTAATTTCAAAAATATTATTTGTATATACTAAACACAAATGAGGAGAAGCTATTCATCAAATCAAAAGAAAAAGAAAATGAATCTAACAGTTGTGGGAACCAAATTCAACCGCCGAAGTTTTAGTTGATCGGAGGAAAACCAAGTAGTTTCCCTCAAGGTCCCGGCATCTCGGGCCACACACAACACAATCAATATGACGAAAATAGGAAAGTAATAAATCGTAAACGAAAAGAGAGCAAAAAGATCTTATTTCCGAATCCGCGTTTGAGCGTGAACAACAGGTGAGAGCCTTGGCTACGACAGCTCTCGGCAAGTTCGGTAGTCTAGCAACCTAAATTCTAACCTAGTTGAATCGCAGCTCGATAGTAGAAACGGAAAAATGCCTAAATTGCTATAAGTGCTAAGGTTGCTCTGAAAGTTCTTCTTTTGCTCTTCGTCCTAAGTCCTCTTAATATACTCCTCCTTTAGGTCGGTTTACCTCCTCTCGGACCGGACTTGTCGGGGAACGGGCTTTTCCATATCTCTTTTTCCTTCGTGATTATCTTCGGAAACTTGATATTTATCTTCGCGGAAACTTGACATTTATCTTCGCGGAAACTTGACATTTATCTCTTCTCGCGGATGAGATAAACCGTCATCCTAGTCTTTGGGCTTAAGTCTCTTAGGATCATAGGTGGGCCGTTGTCCGCAATTCGGACCCGCTTTGGGCCGTATCGAGACTTAAGCATTTTTACTCACGGAATAGACGTTGGTATTGGTATGATCTACCTAACGAACCTCGTCTCTTCGCATAGCCGAGGTTGTTGATGTTGAGTTAATCGTGACATGTTCTACCAAGAAGAGTGGGAAACCGTTCGAGAGACTTAAACTTCCCAATTTCCCGAAGACTTTTGAGGATGTTTTTAGATGGAACGTCAGTGTTATGTCGATGGACCCGAGGATTGAGTTGCGGAAAATTCGGACGAAGATGCATGGTCATGGGATAGGACCGGGTTTAGAATAATTGCCGGCAGTTATCGCTACCGGGCGCCATTGGTTCACCTGGTCGCCAGCTTAACCGCCGATGGTCGACTGGCCGGGCGAGCTGATTCCCTCGCTACGCCTGGCCGGGCGAAGCTGACCCGGATGGGGTCGATTCACGGGCGAGCTGACCCCACGCTACGGTCGAGCCGCGCGAAGCTGACCGCGATGGGGTCGCATCACGGCTGAGCTGACTCACCGCTATGGTCGAGCTCGGCGAAGCTGACCCGCGGCTACGGTCGAGTGCCGCCGCGAAGCGGGACTTGATGGCTCGGAGCCCGCCGGGCTGGCCACCTATGCTGCCACGGCGAGTAAACCCCACGGCCGTGACTTCGCCGGGCGAAGCTGACCTCGCCTTGGTCGAAGCCTCTCACACTCGTCTGCCAGCACCCCCTCGAATGGCCGGGCGAAGCCGACCCAGCACTCACCGGGCGAGCTGACCCGCCATGGTCATGCTTCCGGCAAGTAGATTCCAACGCTGGGTCGTATTCCTGCTAGCTGACCCGCTTGGTCGAAGCTCGCGGCTGGTCTGCGGCTACCGGGCGAGCTGACCCTTGTTATGGTCATGTCAAGTCGCCGGGCGAAGTTGACCTGTATCCGCTGGCGAAGCTGACTCGCGCCATGGTCGCGCCGGGCGAAGTGACTCGCGAACACGGTTGAGTCGCCGGCGAAGCTGACCGCTTTGGTCATGCTCGCCGGCCAGTACACCCAAGAGAGGGTCGCCTGGCGAAGCTGACCCGCTTTGGTCATGCTCACCGGGCGTAGACCGCAGATGGTCGTAGCCTCGCCGTTTAATTCGCGCTGGTCCAGCTATCCGGGCGAGCTGACATGTAATGTGGCCATACGCCGGGCGAAGTTGACCTGCATACGGTTATGCTCGCCGGCAGTAAACCCGCTTGTCGGGTGATCCGCTTCGTTATTCGCTTTCTTGACTTTTGAAGTTTTGACCGAGATTTGGTTTTTCCGAGGAATTTCGATATTGATTCCGCAGGACCGATTTTGACACCAACAGTTAGCCCCCAGCTAGCTAGGTTCCCTGGAGTTTTGGTAAAAGGTCCCAGCTGTGGTATAGCTTGTTAGGAAGGTGTAGAGACATAATTGTTTGCGGCAGAGAGTAAATAGTAAATCTCTTTTGTTGCTTATATAGGTGGAGTAAGTTTTATCATTCCAAACTTACTCCTCACTAGACACCTCTAAGATAGGAATTTCTCTTCTCTTTCTTTCCTTGCGTAAACAAAGAAAATGTCTTCAAGCAAAGGATCTTCAAAGAGCACTCTTCCTCACATTCATCTTAGGATGACTCTTCGCTAATGAGGTGATCACCCGAAGAAGAGTTTGGAGTTGATGAAGAGCAAAAGGATCGTGCTACAAAGCTCTTTCGGGCTCGCTCCCACCTCTGCAAGACATTCCAATCCTTAAGAGGCTCGTGGGGTCGCCGAACACACCCTCGCCCGAGCATTGCTTCTCCGACTACCTGGCGACTCTCAGGATTTTTACCAGGTTCCAAGTGGAGTCGTGTTTGGATCGGTGGCAGCAGGCGAAAACCCTCGGAAGGTTTCTTCACTTGCTATGAAGCCTTCCTGTCGTTATTACGCATGTGGTTTCGATCCCGGCACCATCGACGTAGCGCTTCACCGCTTTGGGCTTTCGATCAGCCAGCTAAACGTTTCGGCCTTAAAGCACTGGCTTGGCGTGTTGATCTCGAGTTACGAGCTAGGAATGGACCTTAACCCTGGCGACCGAGGGCCTTTGGTCTGAGTAGCGGGAGTTGATGGCTCATACGCGTAAGCCAGAAAACATGGCTACAATTCAGGGGCATACTTGGCACCCCAAGACATGGTTCGAGCGCCTTTTCTTTGTCTGAATAGATGGGGAGTCTGTCGAGGAGAGCTACCTCAACCTATTCCGTCGGGAGTGGAACTTCAAACGCGGTAATACGACTAGTAGCATTTTTCATTTTGATACCTTGAAAACATATGACGATGAATTATTTTTTATTATCTTACAGTGAATAGTAAATTTAATCTCCCATCTATCAATCGCTTCAAGTTCAAAAAAAGTGTACCAACCGCTTATTTACGTTTTAAAAGATATGTAGATATCATAATGATGTCATTGTGCGTCACAACTCACATCCCCTCGACAAGTGTTTAAAAGAGCCGCCAATGACGTGTTTGAGTTATATGGCTTATTTTATGTTAGATTATTTTAAAATCTGCATAGCAAATGTTTGATTATAAACACAAGAAAAGTTAATAAATAATAAACATGAATTTCTCAAAAGTATAAAATATATGATGATAATATAAACAATTGTTTTTTTTTTAAATAGTGTATTAGAAATATAACCCGAAATACATAAAAAAATTTGATCAAAATAAAAAAGAAGTAAACATCAACAAAATACTTAATTTCAAAAATATTATTTGTATATACTAAACACAAATGAGGAGAAGCTATTCATCAAATCAAAAGAAAAAGAAAATGAATCTAACAGTTGTGGGAACCGAAATTCACACCGTCGAGTTTTAGTTGATCGGAGGAAAACCAAGTAAGCCTAGTTTTCCCTCAAGGTCCCGGTTATCTGCTGGGCCACACACAACACAATCAATATGACGAAAATAGGAAAGTAATCGTAAGCGAAAAGAGCAAAAGATCTTATTTCGAATCCGCGTTTGGCGTGAACAACAGTGAGAGCCTTGCTCGACAGCTCTCGGCAAGTTGGTAGTCTAGCAACCTAAATTCTAACCTAGTTGAATGCTTCGATGATAGAAAGCGGAAAAATGCCTAAATTGCTATAAGTGCTAAGGTTGCTCTGAAAGTTCTTCTTTTGCTCTTCGTCCTAAGTCCTCTTAATATACTCCTCCTTTAGGTCGGTTTACCTCCTCTCGGACCGGACTTGTCGGGGAACGGGCTTTTCCATATCTCTTTTCCTTGCATTGATTATCTTCGGAAACTTGATATTTATCTTGGCGGAAACTTGACATTTATCTTGGCGGAAACTTGACATTTATCTCTTCCGGCGGATGAGATAAGCCGTCATCTAGTCTTTGGGCTTAAGTCTCTTAGGATCATAGGTGGGCGTTGTCATAATTCGGACCGCTTTGGGCGTGTCGAGACTTAAGCATTTTACTCCGCGAATAGGCGTTGGTATTGGTATGATCTACCTAACGAACCTCGTCTCTTCGCATAGCGAGTTGTTGATGTTGAGTTAATCGTGACATGTTCTACCAAGAAGAGTGGGAAACCGTTAGAGACTTAAACTTCCCAATTTCGAAGACTTTTGAGGATGTTTTAGATGGAGCGTCGGTGTTATGTCGATGGACCGAGGATTGAGTTGGAAAATTCGGACGAAGATGCATGGTCATGGGATAGGACGGGTTTAGAATAATTGCGAAGGGCTGGTCGCTTCGCCCGGCGAGTGTATGCCCGAATCGAGCTTCGCCCGGCGAGTTGACCCTTGATAAGTCGTACTGGCGGGCGGCTGACTCCCTTCTGGTCGAGCTTCGCGGCGAGCTGATGACCCGTGATAAGTCATTACTGGGCCTGACCCTTCTGGTCGGCTTCGCCGAGCTGACCGATGATGAAGTCGTACTTCGCCGGGTGAGCTGACCAGCGCTATGGTCGAGCTTCGCCGGGCGAATGACCCGTGCTACGGTCGAGCTTGCCGGCGAGCTGACTCGTGATGCGGTCGTGTTCGCCGGGCGAGCTGACCCGTGCCATGGTCATGCTCGCCGGCGAGTAAACCCGCAACACGGTCGTACTCGCCGGGCGAGCTGACCTGCGCCTTGGTCGAGCTCCCTGGCGAATTGGCCCGTGCTCGCCGGGCGAGCTGACCCTTGCAATGGTCGAGTTCGCCGGCGAGTTGACCCGTACTCACCGGGCGAGCTGACCCGCGCCATGGTCATGCTTGCCGGCAAGTAGACCCGCAACGCGGTCGTACTCCCCCGGCTAGCTGACCCGTGCTTTGGTCGAGCTCGCCGGCGAGTTGGCCCGTGCTGGCCGGGCGAGCTGACCCTTGCTATGGTCATGGTCAAGCTCGCCGGCGAGTTGACCTGCTTCGCCGGGGCGGCTGACTTCATGCCATGGTCATGCTGCGCCCGTGATAGACTTCCATACCGGGTTGAGTAAGCCGGCGAGCTGACCTCGCTTTGGTCATGCTTTCGCCCGGCGATACCGCGCAGTGGTGTGCTTTCGCCTGGCGAGCTGACCCGCGCTTTGGTCATGCTCACCGGCGAGTAGACCCGCAGGATGGTCGTGCTCGCCAGCCGAGCCGACCCGTGCGTTGGTCCAGCTATCCGGCGAGCTGACATGTAATGTGGCCATACTCGCCGGGCGAGTTGACCCGTGCTACGGTTATGCTCGCCGGCGAGTAAACCCGTGCTTGTCGGGTGATCCGTTTCGGTTATTCGTTTTCTTGACTTTTGAAGTTTTGACCGAGATTTGGTTTTTCCGAGGAATTTCGGATATTGATTCCGTCGTGACCGATTTTGACCCCAACAGTTAGCCCCCCAGCTAGCTAGGTTCCGTGGAGTTTTGGTAAAAGGTCCCAGCTCGTGGTATAGCTTGTTAGGAAGGTCTAGAGACATAATTGTTTGCCGAAAGCCGAGAGTAAATAGTAAATCTCTCTTGTTGCTTATATAGGTGGAGTAAGTTTTTATCATTCCAAACTTACGCCTCACTAGAACTTACCTCTAAGATAGGAATTTCTCTTCTCTTTCTTTCCTTGCTTAAACAAAGAAAATGTCTTCAAGCAAAGGATCTTCAAAGAGGCACTCTTCCTCACATTCATCTTCGGATGACTCTTCCGCTAATGAGGTGATCACCCGAAAGAGAGTTTGGAGTTGATGAAAGGCCAAAGGATCGTGCTACAAAGCTCTTTGCGGCTCGCTCCCGCCTATGCAAGACATTCCAATCCCTAAGAGGCTCGTGAGGTCGCCGAACGCACCCCTCACGCCGAGCATTGTTTCTCCCGACTACCTTGCGACTCTCCGGAATTTTTACCAGGTTCCAAGTGAGTCGTGTTTCGGATCCCGAGTGGCAATGAGAGCGCGAGAAACCCTCTGAAAGGTTTCTTCACTTGCTCTGAAGCCTTCCTGTCGTATTGCATGTGGTTTCGATCCCGGCACCATCGTCCAGCTTCACCCTTTGGGCTTCGATCAGCCAGCTAAGCGTTTGACCTTGCAGCACGGCTTGGCGTGTTGATCTCGAGTTCGAGCTCACGAATGGACCTTAACCCGGCAACCGAGGGCCTTTGGTCTCGAGTAGGGGAATTGATGGCTCATACGCGTAAGCCAAAGAAAAACATGGCTATAATTCAGGGGCATACCGCACCCCAAGACATGGTTCGAGCTCTTTTCTTTGTCTGAATAGATGGAGTCTGTCGAGAGAGCTACCTCAACCTATTCCGTCGAGTGGAACTTCAAAGATATCTGACTAGTAACATTTTTCATTTTGATATCTTGAAAACATATGGCGATGATTTTTTTATTATCTTGCTGTGAACAGTAAATTTAATCTCCCATCTATCAATCGCTTCAAGTTCAAAAAAAAGTGTACCAACCGCTTATTTACGTTTTAAAAGATATGTAGATATCATAATGATTTCATTGTGCGTCACAACTCACACCCCCTCGACAAGTGTTTAAAAGAGCCGACAATGACGTGTTTGAGTTATATGGCTTATTTTATGTTAGATTATTTTAAAATCTGCATAGCAAATTTTTGATTATAACACAAGAAAAGTTAATAAATAATAAACAAGAATTTCTCAAAAGTATAAAGTATATGATGATAATATAAACAATTGTTTTTTTAAAAAAAAAATAGTGTATTAGAAATATAACCCGAAATACATAAACAAATTTGATCAAAATAAAAAAGAAGTAAACATCAACAAAATACTTAATTTCAAAAATATTATTTGTATATACTAAACAAAAATGAGGAGAATCTATTCATCAAATCAAAGGAAAAAGAAAATGAATCTAACAGTTGTGGGAACCGAAATTCACACCGTCGAGTTTTAGTTGATCGGAGGAAAACCAAGTAAACCTAGTTTCCCCTCAAGGTCCCGGTTATCTGCTGGGCGACACAAAACACAATCAATATGACAAAAATAGCAAAGTAGTAAATCGTAAACGAAAAGAGAGCAAAAAGATCTTATTTCCGAATCCGCGTTTGAGCGTGAACAACAGGTGAGAGCCTTGGCTACCTACTCTCGGACCGGACTTGTCGCGGAACGGGCTTTTCTATATCTCTTTTTCCTTCGTGATTATCTTCGGAAACTTAATATTTATCTTTGCGGAAACTTGACATTTATCTTCGCGGAAACTTGACATTTATCTCTTCTCGCGGATGAGATAAACCGTCATCCTAGTCTTTGGGCTTAAGTCTCTTAGGATCATAGGTGGGCCGTTGTCCGCAATTTGGACTCTCTTTGGGCCGTATCGAGACTTAAGTGTTTTTACTCACGGAATAGCCGTTGGTATTCGTATGATCTTCCCAACGAACCTCGTCCCTTCGCAGAGCCGAGGTGGTTGATGTTGTGTTAATCGTGACCTGTTCTATAATGAAGAGTGGGAAACCGTTCGAGAGACTTAACCTTCCCAATTTCCCAAAGACTTTTGACGATGTTTTTAGACGGAACGTCAGTGTTATGTCCATGGACCCGAGGATTGAGTTGCGGAAAATTCAGACGAAGATGCATGGTCATGGGATAGGACCTGGTTCGGAATAATTGCCGAAGGGCTGGTCGCGCTCGCCGGGCGAGATGACCTATGCCTTGGTCGAGCTCGCCGGGCGAAGCGACCTAACGATGGGTCGATTCGGCCGGGTGAGCTGACCCACGCCACGGTCGAAAGCCGGGCGAAGCTGACCCGCGATGGGGTCGACGCGGAGAGCTGACCCGCTACTCGTCGAAGCGGCCGCGAAGCTGACCCTGATGGGGTCAGACTGGGCAAGCTGACCCGCGCTACGGTCGAGCTCGCCGGGCGAGCTGACCCGTTCTACAGTCGAGCTTGCCGGTATGGTCGAGCTTGCCGGGCGAAGCTGACCCGGATGCGTCGCGGCCGGCAAGCTGACCCGTACATGGTCATGCTCACGGCAAGTAGACCCGAACACGGTCGCATTCTCGCCTCGGCGAGCTGACCTGGCGCCTGGTCGAAGCTCGCCGGCAATTGGCTCGTACGGGCAAGCTGACCCTTGTAATGGTCGAGCTCGCCGGGCGAAGTTGACCTGCATCACTGGGTGAGCTGACCCGCCATGGTCATGCTTGCCGGGCGAAAGTAGACCCAACGCCGCCGTGATCGGGCGAGCTGACCTGCTTTTGGTTGAGCTCACGGGCGAAGTTGGCCTCAGCTTGCCGGGCGAGCTGACCTTTGCTATGGTCGAGCTCGCCGGGCGAAGTTGACTCTGTACCGCTGGCGAAGCTGACCCGCCATGGTCATGCCCGTCGCCGGGCGAGTAGATCGTTGTCAGATCATTCGGGCGAAGCTGACCGCTGGCATCATGCTCACGGGCGTAGACCAAGAGATGGTCGTACTCGCCCGGGCGAAGCTGACCTACGCTTTAGTCATGCTCGCCGGGCGAAGACCCAGCATTATCGTATTCGCCGGGCGAGCCGAATCTGGCATATCAACGGCCGAGACGAATGTGGCATGGTCATACGGGCGAAGCTGACCCGCGCTACGGTTATGCTCGCATGCAGTAGACCTGTGCTTGTCGGGTGATCCATTTCGGTTATTCATTTTCTTGGCTTTTGAAGTTTTGACCGAGATTTAGTTTTTCCGAGGACTTTCGGTATCGATCCGGCCGCGGACCGATTTTGAGCTCAACAGTTAGCCCCAGCCTAGCTAGGTTCCGTGGAGTTTTTGTAAAAGGTCCCAGCTCGTATAAATTTTGTTAGAAGGTGTATCGATGTGGGAACCAAATTGGCACCGCCAATTTCTGATAAAGATTTATGGAGGAAAACCGAAGTTAACCCGATCTTCCTGAAGGTCCCGGATATCTGCTGGGCCGCATTACCTAAACAATCAATAAATATAGAAGTTGCTAAAATAGAAATTGTAAAAGTTGAGCTTAAAGAGGTCTTATTTCTGAATTCTCGCTTGAGCGGTACAACAAGAAAAGAAATCGGCCGTAGGGCTGTCGAGGAGTCCGCTAGTCTGGTCACCTAAGTCTATTCTAGTTGAGTCGCAGCTCGCTAGTGAAAACAGAAAAGAATGCTAAATCGCTTCTGTGCTAAGTGCTTGAAAATTTGTGATCTGGTTTGCTTTTGCTCAAAGCTCTCCTTATATACTCCTCCTATGACGGCTATCTTCTCGCTGGCTGAGTCGGGCTTTTCCATTTTCGCCCATCTTCGTGTTTATCGGAAACTTGACATTTATCTTCGGAAATCTTGACATTTATCTTCCGAAACTTGATATTTATCTTCTGGAAACTTGACATTTATCTCTTATGTGAGGATAAAGATAAACCGCCATAGTTATCCTTCCTTTCGAAAATCGTGACGCGCCGCTTTGGCCACGCTGGCCGCTTAGGGCGCTTTTACGGTTTTTCGAAGGACAGTCTTTGAAGGTTTCGTTGTTCCGGCGAACCCTCAATTCCTTGTTTAGTCGAAAGTGGCGCTTAGAGTAACCGCGGATCATACCAAACTCGCATATTGATCCGGAACAAGCTAAGATGGGATCGAACCGGCACGATAGGACCGAGATCGGACGAGGGCCGCGGACCGACGCCAGGTCAATTCGCTGACGGAAAGCCGCGGGCGCCAGGGTCGTGCCGGGCTGGCGCCAGGTCAGTTCGTGGTGCCACCGGCGCCAGTGCTGCCCCTGTGCCGCCGGGCGCCAGGTCGGGCCGTTAGCGCCAGGCCAGCCCGCTGGCCCCGCTGCGTCGCCGGTGCCAGGTCATACGCCGCGCCAGGCCGGGTGCCGGGCGTTGCCAGCTCAAGGCCCCGCTGCCGCTGGCGCCAGGACGGTGCCGCTGGCGCCAGGCCAGCTCGCTGCCCGCTGTGCCGGCGCCAGGCCAGCTCGCTGTCCGCTGCGTGTCGGCCGCACCAGGCCGCTTTGCCGCATGTGGGTTTTTCAGGTTCGATCTTTCCTCGCCAGTCATTTGCGGGAAATCTTTTGAGTTTGGGGGTTCTAGTCAGATTTCGAGATAATCGCTTCTAATCCAACAGATTCCGAGTATCGGATTTGAGATGGACTTGGATCTGCAGATTTTCCGTCGGAGGATGCGAAAGCAATGTGGCACCGAAGTTTAGATGTGTTAAAAGATGAATCTTTAAACAATCGGAAGGCTTTACTGAAGACTCATTGTAGATCTCGGCAATCCAGACATGGGTTTCAAGGGACCAAGATGCCGCCATTGCCCGAGATCATGAGATGATCGCGACGGATGGGGCCAGGACCCCGCCGCTGGCGCCAGATGGGAGTGGACGGCCTTCCGCGGAGTTTTATCGAGCACGCACCGCTTGGATTTTATCGCCGCTATTTTTCTTTTCGAGGATTTTCGGTGACGATTTCGCCATTGACCATTTTGACCCCAACAGTTAGCTTTCAGCTAGCTAGGAACCGAGCCTGTCGGATCCTAGCTTATGTATAGCCGTGGAAAGGCTGAGACGCATCGCTTATTTAAAATCGGGTAAATAGTGATTTTACCTCCTTTATATGGAGTAAGAAATCTCATTCTTACTTCATCACAAGGTTTTACTTCTCTCAAGAATCCTTTCTCTTTAAGAACAATGTCTTCAAGATCCTCAAAGAGAAACTCTTCTTCCCATTCTCTTCGATGACTCTCCTGCCCATGTGACGGTGAAGCAGGAGGAGTCGGTCGAGGAGGAAAAGAAGAATGCATATTACCGAAGCCCTTGTAGGTTCGCCTCAACACCGCCAGAGATCCCTGTTCGGTGGAGGCTCTCAGGCAGCCCGGTGCTCCTTTGCGCCGAAGCTCGGTTTCTCAGAATATCTCAAGATTCTTCGAGATTTTTACCAGGTTCCTCAAGGAATCAAATTCGATTTCGCTGGTAACGAGTGCAAGAAATCCTCCGCAAGGTTTCTTTACATGTTACTAAGGCTTTTACGCATCGCCGCATGTGGTTCCCAATCCCTGGTGCCATTGTTCGCGGCGCTTCACCGCTTTGAACTTCGATCAGCCAACTCAGCGCTCCTGCCTTGGAGAGTTGGCTTTACGCATTGATCGCTAGCTACTTAACTCGGGATTGATCTTGGTCCCGATGATTTCGGCGGTCTTGGGGCACTCGCCGACGGAGAGTGACGGTTACTACTCCATGCTGCCTAAGAAGGATATGGTTGGATTCGTGGGACTACTAATCCCAAATCGGCAGGAGCGCTTTCTTCGCCCAATAGATGGCGAAGTCTGTCGAGGAGAGCTGCCTCCATCTATTTCCGCGAGCATGGAACTTCAACCGAGGTAATGCACGAAAACCGTTGTCTATCTCACCTTTCGAAGCGCGAAGTTTTAGTGAAAAATTTTCGCTTTGTAGGGAACAACCCTACCGCCGCATTTGCCTGGTGATGTCTTTGTCAAGAGAGATCTTCTCACAAATGCCGCTTCTGAAATCCTTCACCTCGAACGGATCCGACGCCGTTAGTTTTATCGGTCCCGAGGTCCTGTCCCGTCAGACGACGAACCTGTCACCGCTGCTCCTACTGAGGCGCAGACAGAGGTCTCGTAAGGGGAAGGAAATCGATGATGGGGAAGGCTCGAAACCTTCACCGCTGGGAGAAAACCTAGTTTTGCTCTAAACGGAAAAGCGGAGCCAGCGGTTTTCCACCTAACAACTTCTTTGATGGCCTTCCTCCGGAGTTTACTACTGACGAAGTCGCTGGAGGATGAGGAGAAACAACGGTTTTTGCCGAGGGCTCCAACGGTCAACGAGGTTTGGCCCCTCAAACTTCTTAACCTTGCGCTTGAATCTGTATATAAGCATGCTTGCTGATCTTGAGTTTTATGCAGGGACTAAGAGTGTTTAGCGCGCTGACTCGAAGCTCGCGAAATCCAGGATTGCTAACTTCAAGACCACAGAAGCGAGCGCAGAGCCCGTTCGGACAAGAGGTGAAGGCACAGAACGCCGGGCAAGCTGAGCTTCATGCTCGGCTCTCGCACGGGCGAAAGGAGAGGAAGAAGGATGGTCGCAGCGAGGTGGCAAGACGGGCGAATCGCTTGCTGCTGAGTTTCAATGTTTTAAAGAAGCTCAGGAGTTTGTTGGTGATTTCCGCGAGTGTCGGGTTCGGTCAGAACCTTTACAAGTCTCAACCCGGATTTCTTCGATTCGAGATTGCTGAAATGAAGGATTTCATGGCCGAAAGTGTGCTCATGCTGAGTCCTTGGTTCCGTAGGAAAGAGTCCGGAGACTATGGGAACCTATCGAGGTTTCCGAGGATACGTGGAGGCCGGAGCCGCATGAAAACGCCGTGGATGGTGGGAATGCTCGAGGCTGAATGAGGAAGTGGACCAACCTGCTAGTTCATTTGGGATTCCCGATCCGGATTTCAATGTTGACTTCCTTTTGTGAATTGAATTTTTGGCCGCAGGTTGCCGCTTTTAGTAATTTTATCCCGCCGACCGCTGGAGGTTGCATTCTTATGTTTTGGGACTGGCCGCTGGTGGTTTTGAATCCTGCCGCCTTTTGCGGCTTTTATGAATATGAAAATTTTATGTAGATTTCGCTCTTTGTTTTGATTTATACTTTCGCCAAGTGTAAGGGAAGGATGGTAGTCACTTCGTATCCTAACTCTTTTGTCGCTTGGTCCGATGCTACTTTTAGCGAAGCTTAGGTGTTTATAAGAGACATGTTTTGGGATCTCAGATACCATACTATGTCTGGAGATGTCAAGATCCAGCAAGACTGGGTTTAGGGCAAGACCTAGGTTTACTCTCAGCTTTGAGGCTGTGCGATGACTGATCGGCTTTCGCTTTGCCTGTTAGTGATTTCTTCCTGATTCTTTTGTTTAAAGTCCGCGACTAGTCGCCGGCTTATATGACTTGTGTTAAAAGAATCGAGCTATCTTGGGAGTTTATCCCAGACGCTTAAACCAAAATTTTGGTTTTGTATAAAGGCTATGATATCCTTGTCGGATGTAAGAGGACCTTGTAGGTCCACTACGAAGTTTGTATTGAGGAACGCTTTATGAGCCCCGTCGGGCCAATCGACGCGCGGAGTTATTTTAAGTCGCTGGTGGACTGTCTTTTATGGATAATATGAAGTTGTTATCTTTTAAGAAGTTGCATGTCTCGCTTCTTTGAAGATATGATTTTCGTTTTCCGATGCGCTTAAGTGAGCATGAAAGATAGAAAGAATTTTATTAAAAATTTCGAAGTTAGAGTACATGCGCGGATTTTTCACGCTTTTGTGGAGTATAATGAGATACGCACCCAGTCCCCCTTTTGGTGAGGGATAGCTGAACTCGCCGGAGTTTCGATGAAGCTGCCTAACGCATCTTTCGAGGATCAAGCCATCTCAGAAGTTCTGATAGTTGCCGACGCTTTTACCCCGGCGTCCGCCGCTTCGACCGTGCTGGTCGGATCAGTGGTTTGTGCGGGTCGAAGGTCCGGGCTTCTTACGGCGGTGGATTCAGAGGCTTTGTCGCCGCCTTGAATCGTTGTCTGTTCGGATGATTCTGGATCATCTTTCTTCGAAGTCTTCGGAATGTTGTGTGATTCCTTTGCTCGCTTCGGTTCGCAGGGCGCTCCGGATTCGCAGCTTGAACTCGCTAGGTAACAGAGTCTTGATTGTTTCGACTACCCCAGATGGCTGCGTTCCGGCCGGAGTCGGAAACTTGATACCGAGGTGATATGTGGATGGTACTGCCTTCATGGAGTTGATCCAAGGGGTTCCTCATGATGGCGCTAGATGGTCGGGTTGTCGACTACCGCATATTCGAACATCTTTGTAACTTCCTTTGCCATGACTGGGAGTTTAATTCTCCGAGGGTCATGGTAGTGACGAAAACCCCGCCAAAGGTTTTGGCTCGTGGACTACTTCCCAAGGGATCTTCATCCCGTAGAGGGTGTCATGAAGATGACGCTTGATCGGGCTTCCTGTATCGACGAATGCGCCGACTTCGAGATCCCTGATGACCAGGTCGATCACCAAAGGATCGCAGTGAGGTTTGTCGATTCGACTCTGGTCTCGTTCTCGAAGCGCATTGTGTGGGGGAACATCGCTGTCCGGGAACCAGTTGGAACTGGTCTCGCCGCCTGTAGGCTTTTATCGATAAGACAGAGTCTTGGTAGAACTGTGATCCTCCGATGATCATGTTTACCGGGCGACCGCTGTTGTTCCTTGGTCGCCCGCTTCTTCCGCTTTTCCTCCATTGGTTTTCGGTCGCGGTCCTCGGAGACAGTTTTGTTAGTCTTTAGGTCGGAGTCCAGGAGCAAGTCCTTCATACTTTGACCTTTGATAGTTCGGCCGGGTGGAGAGTTTTGCGCGAAGCCGGCCGAACCTTGCAGTTCGTGAGTGGAGTGACTCTGGTCTCGCGGAACTCGCAATAGAGTTATCCTTGTACTGGTTCCTGGTCCAGGTGTTTCCGAGGTTTTGCCTCGCCCGAAGTTGATGGCGAAGTTATGCTCGCCTTTACGCCTTCTCCTTCGTGATGGACGATTTGTCGTTACGAGGGTTTCTTCGGACGTTTTCCGGTCCATGCTTCAGCGATAGAAGCTTCATCTCTTCTTCCATGATGATGAAGTCCGCTGCCTTGTGGAGAGTATCCTGATTGTCCGCTGCTTTTCCAGTAGTATCCACTTTCGAACTTCGACTTGTACCGAGTTTTCCTCAGCGCCGATTATGACATTGTCGCTGATGCCCGCTACTCGCCATCACCAGTTTGAACCTTCGCATGAAGTCGCTGAGTGACTCGCCTTCCTTCTGAGCTAGACTCCATAGATCCACGCCGGACGTTTCTCCGTCCATGAACATGGAGTACTGTTTGAGAAACGCCGAGGCTAGTTACGGAAGCCCGGATGGAGTTCCTTGAGCCGAGAACCACTGAGCGCAGCACCTTGAGGTGCTCGACGGAGAAGACAATGACCTGCGCCCCGCTTCAAGCCCGAGTTTGCACCTACCATTGAGATCTGAAGGACTGCAGGTGCGACTTAGATCCGCAGACCGCCATAGACCGGGATTTTGATCTTCCCTGGGTCTGAGATGCGGTTTCCGTGATCCGAAAGTGGTGAACGGCATTTTCCGTGCTTCCTCGGAGAAGTCTATCGATCTCGGGCGGAACTGGTCGCCAGATGGATTTGTGATTTTACCGCCACTTCGCCACGGTTTTTGAGAGATTCGCGAGATCATGGATCTCGCTATTGCTGCCGGGCGTTCTCCCAACCTGTCGGCGCTGGTCGCGATAGATCCGAAGTTTGATCTTCCGCGAAGTTCTTCCTGCTCCATCCAGTAGAGTTCTTTCCCTTCGCCATGGGCCTATCGGCGGATACCGTCTCGGAAAGCGACTGGCTTCGGTTCTCCTAGGGTGGATGTCGTCGCCTTCATCGGAAGGATCCCGATCGGTCGCTGATATCTAGATCGACGCGCCGACGCCGCCTTGTTTCCCGCAGCCGGAGTGGAAGGTTCTCGCAGGTCGCTGCTGTCCTTTCGAGCCGCTTCTCGAGTGGGCTCTTTCGGGCATCTTTTTCTCGCTTCGAGATCCGTCGAAGTTTCTCGCCGCCGCGCGCTTTGGTGGATCCGCGGCGCAACTTGCTCCTTGCAGTTAAGGTATCGACCTGTTTTGGCGAAATGTAGGTTATCAGCTTGTCCATTGTTCCGCCGCCGGAGGTAAACAGTTCCTTCATCTGCCCGACTTCTCAGGTTTGCATCAGCAGTGATCGCGGACGATCTCCAGCTGGAGTCTTCAGCGCTGGCGCCGACGGGTGTTCCGCTCTTAGCTGGCTGATCCTTGGCGCCGCGCATATGATCAAGCTGCAGTGCGCCATGATAGATAGATCCGTAACCCTCTTCTAGCCAAACCGTGGGAACCGAATTTGCACCACAATTTCTGATAAAGATTTATGGAGGAAAACCGAAGTTAACCCGATCTTCCTTGAAGGTCCCGGATATCTGCTGGGCCGCATTACCCTAAACAATCAATAAAAATTGAAATTCGCGAAAAATAGAAATCGTAAAGTTGAGCGAAGAGGTCTTATTTCTGAATTTCGCTTGAGCGCGGTACAACAAGAAAAGAAATCGGCCAAGGGCTGTCGAGGAGTCCGCTAGTCTGGTCGCCTAAGTCTATCCTAGTTGAGTCGCAGTCGCTTCGCGGAAAACAAAAGAATGCTAAATCGCCTAAGTGCTAAGTGCTTGAAAATCAGGATCTGGTTTGCTTCGCTCAAAGCTCTCCTTATATACCCTCCTATGACGGCTCATCTTCTCGCTGGCTGAGTCGGCTTTTTCCATTTTCGCCCATCTTCGTGTTTATCGAAACTTGACATTTATCTTCGGAAATCTGACATTTATCTTCCGAAACTTGATATTTATCTTCTCTCTGAAACTTGACATTTATCTCTTATGTGAGGATAAAGATAAACCGCCATAGTTATCCTTCCTTTCGAAAATCGTGACGCGGTCGCTTTGGCCACGCTATCGCTTAGCGCTTTTTCAAAGGACAGTCTTTGCTCTTTCGTGTTTTCAAGGAACCTCAACCCTTTGTTTAGTCGAGAAAGTGGCGTTTCTAGAGTAAACTGATCATACCAAACTCGCGAGATTGATCCAACAAGCTAAGATGGGATCGAACCGGCACGATAGGACCGAGATCGACGGGGCGCTGACCGACGCCAGGTCGCAATCCGCTGACGGGCGCCAGGCCGCCCGCTGGTGCCGCCAGGCCGGTGCCGCCGGGCGCCAGGGTGCCGCCGGGCGCCAGGCCGCCCGCTGCGGATTGGTGCCGCCGGGCGCCAGGTTGGTGCCGCCAGCGCCAGGCCGGGCCGCTGCCCGTGCCGCCGGGCGCCAGGTCGGTGCCGGGCGCCAGGCCAGCCCGCTGCCCCGCTGTGCCGCCGGGCGCCAGGCCGTGCCGCCGCGCCAGGCCGGGTGCCGCCGGGCGCCAGGTTGGTGCCGCTGCCAGGCCAGCCCATGGGTGCCGCTTGCAGGCCGCCTTGCCGTCTGGTGTTGAATACGAGTTTGATCGATCAAATGATAGTAAAATAAACTCGGTTTGTGGGTCTTACAAAGACGCTTTATTAGTAGTATGTGAAACGAGGACGGTTACAAAGAGATTTCGAAAGAAAGCTTAACGCCGGAGCTTTGTTAGCGCCGACGAAGATAAAGTAAGAGACTCTGACGGTTACTAAACCCTAGATCTGGCCGCCAGTCTTATTGTCTCAATTTTCGATCCCTTTCTTGTTCCCCTTACTTCCTTTTTATAGCCTTCACTCATGACTCTTTTCGTTTCGCCTCTAGAAGAGTTCGCCTCTAAAGGCCCAAACCCCAGTCTACGCTTAGTGGGCTTTTCGTCGAACGGAGACCCAATTCAATCAGTGTTGACTTGAATGGTCGACGACCACGGACTGGGTCATCTCGACTGGTTCGCGATGTTAACGGGCTGAATCTTGTTGTTCGACGGCTCATGGAGGAATGCCAATTTCTCTCCAACAGTGAGCCCCCTAGTCCGCTTTGTGAGGGGCTCGGTTCCTCAGTGGGGAATGTCGAGAGTTGGCTTTGAGAACAATGGATTCAAAACGATCGACGATCGATCGATCGACCCGTCAGGCTTACCTTGTATATAGTATCAGTCGATTGATCGCTATCGATCGACGCATGGTTATGCGATCGTTGCGGGAGCATAACGATCGATCGATATGCTTCGAGTGTGATTAACAATTATGATTCTCCTCTATAAATCGGGCGACTTCTCGCTATTTGCTCGATTTTATCCCGCCTATCTTGTCGATCGATTAGCAGGACCATTTGGAAATGGTTTTCCAAAATCTATCGACGATCGGGTCCATATCTGGTCGCCGTCTCGATCGGGTCGCCGATTCACGGATCCGCACGCTACGCCTTAGATAAAATCGCTTTATCGCCTCGGCCGACGCTTCATCGGCTTGCTCGCTTTGACCTGTTGGCAACAAGCTCTAGCTGCTCAATCGATGCATGTGGCCGCAGAGTGGTTTGCCTAGCCGACGCTTAAGCTAAGGCATGTCGGTCGATTGATTGGTATGTACCATTCGCATTGCTTGGATTTTTCCGCTGACTGGCTCAGATCTGGTGATTATGTGCGGATTGACCGAAGTTTTATGCGACAGCCATGTTCGCTCGCGGCGAGAAGTGTAACGGCCCTAGGCCCAATAGATTTAATGATTGCACCCTGCCTCGGTTCCGCTGACCTCTTTTCTATAAATAGAGAGGAGATCTTCCATTTCTTTTATGTTCCTCTTCCAACTCAAAAGGTATTCTCTTTTTTTCTTCTTCTTCTTTTATTTTTCTTCTTCTAGTCCAATTTTTTTTTTTCGCTTTTGGGCGATTTCACATCTGCCGCCGCTGGTTCTAGATCGCCGGGCGAATTGTCGGTTGAGCTTAACGATGGCGTCCGCCAGAAGAAGCTCGCAACCGAGAGGGAGAGGGCTTGCTGATCGATTCGAGTCCGCCAGAGCTCTTCCTCGAGCTCTTGAATTCCGCGACAGGCTCAAGGTGTAGCGACGATCCGATCGACGAGATCGAGAGGAGGGCGACTCCGCGGAGGCTTAATGGCGGAGGAGCGGCGATTCAACGATGCCGGCTCGGTTAGCGCCTGGAATCGAGCTGCGGGTCTAGCGATGGCATCCGCCAGAAGAAGCCCGCAAAACCGGCAAGGGAAAAGGCCTGCAGATCGATTCGAGTCCCTAAGAGCTCTTCCCAAGCTCTTGAGTTCTGCGATTAGGGCTCTCCGAGGTGTAGCGGTCGATCCGATCGATCGAGATTGCTCCGCTATTGGAGAGGAGGGCGATCTCCGTGAGGCGAAGGGCGGAGGAGCGGGCGATTCGACGATGCCGGCTTGTTAGTGTCCGGAGTCGGAGCTGCGGTCGATCCTAGATCCGCCAAGACGACGCCCGATGCATCCCGCTCGCTATCGCCGTGGTGGTAGGGTCAACAGCTTTTAAAACTTGCGCCGGGCTCGCTCATCCATCTTCGCCGGAAGGGCAAAATTGGGCGATGTTTTACCTACCGATCGCCGGTTGAGTGTGACTCTTCGTTGAAGAGATGTCGGGCGATGGCGCATTTTTATCATTCCGAAGTTCACCAGCGCCATGGACGCCTCGTTGGTTATCATTGCGATACGTAATCCTTCTTTGGGCGAATCCAGGTTATGGTTTCCATCCTCGCTGATAACAGCTTATTGCACTCGCCGGATGTGGTTATGACGCAGTTGATGGTTGGTGCGGCCAGAATCGCCGAGCTTTGATGGTGATGGCGGCTGAAGTAGACGCTTCGATGTCTGTTCGTGCCTTTGAAGAGTTAACCCAGGTTCAGCCTGTCAATGGTATTCTTACAGTACAGATGCGTCGACTCCATATCTTGTCTGGCCATCCTCCGGTCCTAAGGACTGGCAACGCTTTTATTTCTATGTGAAGGCCGATAAATCGCTTTTGAGGAACCGCCATGTGATGAGTGCCGAAGTATTGTGGAGCCGATCGTATTGGTAGATGACTTGAGCCGATCGATTTTTTTTCGCTGATGCTGATTTTGCTTTATGTTTTGCAGTTGGTTCTCCAATACCATTGGTCCCCGTGGATACTTTCTGAGAGATATCCCAAAATCACGGGCCAGCCAGCAAAGTGGGCAGAGCTCGACCTGACAGAATCAACGCAGCGGAGCGATCGCCGAGGTATTTCTTCCCCTTTAATGTCGATCGGTTGAATTTCAGCTCCTTCGAGGACTTTACTTATGCATCCTGATCGGTCGCTTTTATTTTCTTTATTTCTAGTTGATTGATGTCGAACGAGCCTTTTGTGGAGGGAAGAGGAAAAGGTTGGCACTCCCACTCATGGGTAAAATTCCAAAGGCGCACTCCCAGTTATAGTGAGATTCTTCGTGCTCAACTAGGGCGATGGGAGCTTTGCTCTATTTCAACGCCTAAAGGCCAAGGCCAAGGCATCACCGTCCGAGGCGCTACGACCGGTTTGGAGGATATCGAGCTCAACGATCGCCGGGCGGGATGACGGATGCTACGACGACCGATTTCTCGGCGAAGGAGTCTATCGAATCGACATCTGACGCTGACCCGCCGAGGAAGAAGAAGAAGAAGAAAAGAAATCTTCCAGGAAGTCAGCAGTGGATCCGGAAATGTAGATGGTTTAAATGAAGAGGATCGAGAGGCAGCCATCATTTGATTGATGGGGTGGATGGTCCCGCAGTTCGGCTGAGAAGGATCGGGCCGGTTCGCTCGGTAAAGAGGAAAGAGCCGAATCGACGGAGGTTCTCGTGATCTCGGGCGAAAAGCTAAAGAGGTCTCATGACAGTCGCTTGAGTTCTTCCGAGGATAGTTTTGCCAGCTTCCCGCCTGCTGCCCTGGCGGATCGACCTCCGCCAGATAGGCTTGCTCTAGCCGCCTCCGAAGCGCTGGACTTTTCGCCATGACGAGGATATTCGCTTGTTAGCATCCCGGCATGTGCTGAGTTGATGCGCCAGATCCAGGCTTACACTCATTTGATGCCGGAGATCCCTAAGCTACGCTCCCGATAGGTTCGTCAATCCGCCATGCTGACATGGAGGTACGCTTTTCTGGTTAAGTTTGCTCCATTTCTTTAGAGTGCTGTTCATGGGTGCGATCGATCGCGCCTCTTCTCATTTTATGTTTATTTTGCAGGCCGCTATTCGTAAGAACCGCTCATTCTAGACTATGAACTGGCGCTGAGGGGAATGGCTTCGATTTTGCCAGGCCGAGGCTACGATCGAGGCAAAAGATGCGGAGATCGAGCAACTAAAAAGAGCTGCTGTCGAAATCGGCGAGATCGCCAATGAGCGGACTCGCATTCCGCGGAGCGTAAGCAAGCTAAACAAACGCTGATGGTCTGGAAGAGGAGTTGAGACTGTCCGAGCAAGGCTGCACGGTTGAGGCGGAGGTCGAACGCTAAAAAGACGATGGGCTTTATGAGACAGGCGATCGTCGCGGATCTTGTTTCTCGACGAAGTTGTATCTCGCTGCGCTACGAACGCCGACAAGTTCAGGGACTACATGATCGATCGGGATAGGCGCGAGGAGAAGCTTGTTCTTCACAGCTCGGCTTTTGGAACTCTCGAGTCGATGGATGTGCTGAAAGATCTGGGTATACCTATTCCGCAGGTGCTGATCGATACCCTGGCTGCTAATGAAGCGAAATACAGGAAGGAAATGGAGGAGATCGCCGCTGAGGTTATCTCGAGCAGGACCTTGTTCTCCCCGCTTCCCTGGTCTTGAAGCTGCACAGAAATTGAACCAGCCCGACTCGAAGCTTGGGAGATGCTGATCCGATTGCTGCAGCTGCTCTTCGATCTTCTGGCCCGCTACGGAATCCTGCGACTCAGGTAACCCTGACCGAAAGTCCGAGCTTATGGTCACGGATCCGATGTTGAGGGGCCAAGTGCTACATCTTTGACCGGTCGACGAAGACTAGTCGCCGAGTCGGTTGGCTTTGTTGTATTATTACTTTTTGTATTGTCGGTTTCTTGTGGACTTATTGCTGTCTGTGTACCTTATTTACTCTTGGTTGTAGCTTATAGGCTACGCCTTCTGGCTGCTCGACGCTCGACTTGATCGATTGCTGGTTGTTGTAACGCTTACCTCCGCTTTCTATTTTTATTGATCGCTTTTATCTTTTGCTTCGACGCCAGATACATGTATAGTTAGAAGCTGATGCTAACCGCAGGCCCACATCAGCCGGAGACGGTGTTGATTGATCGCTTCTTGTCATCTGCTGGTTAACCGCGATTTATTGTCCGACTAAATAAACGCCGAAGCTATAACACACTTTTGAGGCTGCCGATGGGGTCGCCAATGTTGCTTAACCGCTCGGGTCGATAGAATGTATTATAAATCTTGATCGCGGCGACGATAGTCATTCTTGGTTGATCGAAGTGATGTATACGCCGCACGACCGTTGTTTTGATTGAACTCGCATAGAGACCGCTGGTCAGATTGTGACCGCGGCGACGATAGTCATTCTTGGTTGATCGAAGTGACGATAGAAGCCGCGACGGGCGCAGTTTTTTTTGACTGAGCCTCGTATAGAGACCGCTGGTCAGATTTTGACCGCCGACGATAGCCATTCTGGTGATCGAAAGTGACGATAGACGCCCCAAGACGGGCGTTGCGGAGCACTTCGCCCCACGATATATATATATATATATATATATATATATATATATTTTTTTTTTTTTAGGATTATGGCTGGGCCTGTGGTAGGTTGCCTACGCATCTCTATAAGGGGATCAAGCCATTCAGAGCCTGGTTTGACCAAATGGCGTTAAGTCATTTGCCTTGATTCGGCAAAAGTGACATGAACGCGCGATTTGGTGGTTGGGCAGAAGTGACGCAGAGTCATTCTGCCAGGGCCGGACGAGTGACGAGGTCATCCGCTCGCAAGCCGGTGAAAGTGATGGTTAGGTCATCGACTAGTTTTGCAGCCGAAGCGATGGTTGCCGTAGTATTTATGAAGATTGGCTGCTCCAAGCTCGTGGCACTGGTTCGCCAGCTTGATGTTTCCAATCGAGCAGACGCCGGGTTTGACTATTTCGACTATCTTGTAAGGTCCTTCCTGGCCGCCCCAACTTGCCGCCCTCCATTCCTTTGTGTTTTCAAACACTTTATGGAGAACTAGATCGTTGAGCTCCATGGCGAAGCAAGACCTTCTTGTTGTAGTAGGATTCGGGCGAGATGTTGATAATTCTGATTCGAGGAGCCGATCTCTTCGCTCTTCAATCGCGATCGAGGGCATCGAAAGCAACATTTCTTTGTTGAGGTCATCGCTCTGTGGCATCTTTGCTCGGCGGAGGCTTGTGACGCTGACCTGCCGGAGCCATAGCTTCACTCCATATGCCATGTAGAAGGGCGCTTGACCGCTGGCGCCACGGAGAGTTGTCCGCGCTAACCGTGAGTACGATCCAACTCGCCGCCCAATGACCTTCTTGAGGTCAAGACGCTTTGATGCCGCCGATGATGGTTTTGTTGGTGGCTTCAGCTTGACCATTGCTTTGGCGGATAGCGAGGCGTCGGCGTTCAAACTAATTTTCCATCGCTCCAAGAAACCGCTAAAATCGCTCGAAATGAATTGAGCCCCGCTGTCCGTGACAATTTCAGAGGGAAGGTCGGCCTGCATATGACGCTTTTCCATAATGCAAATTCTGGACGCCTTTGTCGCTGATGTGGACGAAGTGCTTTTGCTTCACCCATTTGGTGAAGTAGTCCGCCATGATCAGAACGCATTTGCGCTGGCGGAACTAGGCATTGGTCCGATAAGATCCATCGCCCATCTCATGAATGGGTACGGAGCCGCCATGGTGTGCAGGAGTTCGCTGGACTGTGGATGTTCGGGCGCATGCCGCTGGCACTTGTCGCGACTTCCGCAAACGCCACAGTTCAAGCATCATGGTTGGCCAATAGAAACCAAGGCGCTTCACCTTGAGAGCCAACGCCGACCACCGAATGGTTCCCGCTTCGCGGAGTTTCAGCCATGGCCAACGATGCTTCTTCCGCACCAAGACAGGTTAACAAAACTTTAGCAGATGTCCACCGATGTAGCCTTCCTTCGATGAGCACGTAAGCGCTTTTGGCCTTCAGACGACGGGCTTCCCATTTGTTTGCGGAAGGGACCCGTTGGAGAGGTACGCGATGAATGGGACTCGCCAATCGGGTGATGTCTCATCGGGCCGATCGTTTGACTCACCTGTGTCCATCATATCTGCCGCAGCAATAGCCACCACACGCTCGTTTTCCTCGTTTAGGAGAGTGATGCTCGGCTTGTCAATCTGGTGAATCGGAATGGTTCGTTTGACCTGATCTCTTGGACTGCTCCCCGAAAAGCTGCCAGAGTGCAAGAGACGCTGAATCTTCAGAAGCTGGAACGATTCGAACTCCTTGGCAAGGTCTTGACGACTTTTAGGTAGGCCCATTCGGTCGTTTGGCGCCATAGTCTCCGCTAAATTGGTTAGCGACTAATTGAGAGTCGCAGTATGCATGTATGCTTTTCGCTTGGACTGCTCGCGCGAGGCGTAGTCCAGCAATGAGAGATTCATACTCGGCTTCGTTGTTGGAGGCTTTGAAGCCTAGTCGGAAAGACTGTTGGAGCAGTTCACCAGTCGGAGATTGGAGGTGGACACCAATTCCGGAGCCTTTGTTGGAGGATGACCCATCGACGTGCAGAATCCAGGTTCCGTTTGGCAGCTGCAGATCTTGCTCGAGGTCTGGCGTTAGCTCGATGAGAAAATCGGCCAGTACTTGGGACTTTGCGGCTGGCTTACTTTGAAAAGTGATGTCGTACTCGCTGAGCTGGATAGCCCACTTCGAAAGTCTGCCTGAGTTATTGGTATTCTGCAAGACGGTGCGTAACGGTAGGTTGGTCAGTATGACGATCGAATGAGATTGGAAGTAAGGTCTGAGTTTCTGTGCCGAAGTTACAACGGCGAGAGCCATCTTCTCGAGCGTCGAGTACCGTGTTTCTGCTCCAGTCATGCGTTGGCTGGTGTAGAATATCGGGCGTTGCTCGCTTCGATCTTCCTTGACGAGCACACTGCTTACAGCTGCGCTGGAGACCGCAATGTAAAGATACAGTGTGTCGCCTTTGTCGGGTTTGGCCAGCACAGGTGGTGTTGTAAGGTATTGTTTGAGCTGGTTGAATGCTTCTTCGCAACGCCGTCCTGCACTAACTTTGTTGCCGCTAATAGATCATAAAAAGGTAGGCACTTATCGGTCGATCGCGAGATGAAGCGATTGAGGGCCGCAATACGGCCTGTCAATCGTTGTACTTCTCGGCTGTTCTTGGGGCTGGGGAGATCGAGGATGGCAGATATCTGCTTTGGGTTCGCTTCGATCCCCCTTTGAGTGACTATGTAGCCGAGGAATTCGCCAGACGTGACTCCGAACGTGCACTTCGTTGGATTGAGTTTCATGCCGTATTTGTTTAAGACGCTGAAACAATCTTTGAGATGGTTGATGTGGTCTGCTGCTTGTTCGGACTTTACCAACATATCATCGATGTAGACCTCCATGGTGACCCCCAGCTGCTCGGCTAACATTCGTTGACGAGACGTTGATATGTCGCTACCAGCTTTGAGGCCGGAAGGGCATTACCTTGTAGCAATATATGCCGCGTCCGCTATGAAGGCTGTCTTCACCGTCGTCCGGATGCATCAATATCTGGTTGTAACCGGAGAAAGCGCCCATGAATGTTAACAGCTCGCTGTTCGCTGTTGATTCACCAAACGATCGATATGAGGAAGAGGGAAGCTATCCTTGGGCAAGCCTTGTTGAGGTCTGTGAAATCAACGCAGATTCTCCACTTGCCATTCTTTTCTTAACAACGACTGACTAGCCAGCCACCCGATACTTCACCTCTGCGATTGACCCAGCGCAAGCAAACGGTCGACTCTTTCATTAACAGCTTTCGAACGGTCGGTCCGAAGCCAGGCTTTTTGACTAACCGTTTGAAGGTTGGATCGACGCTGAGCTGATGTGTGGTAACGCTTAGGTCGCATCCCCTTCATATCAGCAGCAGTCCGCTTAATGTCGATGCGTGTCTCTCGGAAACGAAACGATTTTGTCTTTCGCCTCGCCAGGAAGGTGTGCCAATTCGACTGTTTTGGAGTGATCGCTGCTGTCGATGGGTACTTCAAGAGCCTCCTCGTGAGAAGCGATGAAGCTTTGTGATGGCGGGCGATTGTGTTGACGCGGGAGGTCGGCTTTGGTTTTTCACCTCGCAACGAAGATCACGAGCCGCTGCTTGATCGCCTCAAGAGTTATGACCTGTCCGCCGCTGCCGGGAACTTGACACATTGGTGATAGGTAGAAGGAATGGCTTTCATTGAATGGAGCCATGGTGTTCCGAGGATTGCGCTGTATGGAGCTCGACATCGATAACCGAGAACTTAACGCTTTTGGCGACGCCTTCAGCGCAAACGCCAGTTTAATTGTCCCGGCATAGTCTCGCTGACTCGCTGAAGCCCGCCAACTAACGCCAGCAGAGGGTTTCATGTTGTCGAGGCTAAGACCCATCTTGATGAGTGTGCTCTTAAAGATGAGATCGATCAACTTCCAAGGTCCACCAGCACTTTGGTCACAGTGCAGTCGCTGATGCCGGCGTCGGCGAGGAGTGGATCGCTGTGTGGCATATGAACACCCTTGGCATCGCCAACGGAGAAAGTAATTGGGGACTGATTTCGGGATGGTGGGCCAGCGCTTGGTTGTGATCGCTTCCTATGAACTCTTTTACCGATCGGACAGAATCGCTAAAGGGGAGATCCTCCCATGATCACGCTCAGGTGCTGCGTCGCCTTGGGTTGTTGGTTCTTTTTCCAGTTGCTCCGCTCAAGGCCTTAAGAGAGTTGAGACGGCACGCAGGTCTTGAGGTTTACGCTGGTAAGGAATGATCGGCTCGCTCTGCTTCCAAAGGACCGTTTTGCACCGCTGAGCGAAGATCAGGGATCTTCGAAGTTGAGGTGAGCTCGAAGGTCGATCGCCTCCGACTCATCAGAGCTTATCGCTGACCATACTTCCTCTAAGTTCGCTCCGCTGGCATTCTTTCGCTGGCGCCGGGACGGCCGAAGCCGAAGCGCTGAGTTTTCCTTTGAAGTGACTGACTTTGCCGGTGCATCATCGACTTCCATGTGCGCAGGTCGGTCGAGGTGAGACTCTCGACCGCTATCATCGACCGTCGATTGAGCGAGCGCGTAGATCGCCTCCTGGTTTTCCTGTTGTGGATGGAGCAGGGGAAAGCGTGGTTCGATCGCGGAAGATTTTTCGCCGAGATTTTGGTTTTTCTTCGCCGGAGGTTGAATCTTCAGCGATGCGATTGATCGCCATCATCCGCTGGGGAGAGCCTTCTTCCTTCTTCTCGCTGGATTTCTTTTTATCCTTGCTCTTACTCCAACTCTTATTATTTTTGGTCGTTTTGACTTCGTGGTTCGACCTTTGATCAATTATCGCTGGTAGCTGTGAGCCATGCCTCATAGAGATGCCGCATTCTTGGTATCGCGGACCCTTCATGTCGCGGTACTCACAGAACTTGTTTTTGTCAAACGAGCTCTTAGGATTGGAAGAAGCGACCCGTCGAGGCTGCTGTGTTTTATCTTCGTGTCTCGCTCCCACACGCTCCACTTGGGGTCCCGTGATCGCGTGGTTGGCGCCGAACGATCGCCATTCGCGACAGTGAAGACGGATCCGCTCTTCTTGTAAGGAGCATGCTGTCGCTGTTCCTTAGCCAGCGGCCTTGGCCACCGCCGACTTTTGGGCTTGTTGCTTCGCATTGAAGGCTCTTCTATCTTCGGCCCATTCAATGAAGTTCTTGGAGTTGTGGAGAGCGCCTTCGATGGTGATCGCTGGATTCGCAGAGGTAGTCTCGAACTTGAGTTAATTCAGAGTGCGCTGACCAGCTGCCAACGGTGGTGTGGTCTGGCACAGGGACCTTGGATAGGACTTGCTTGAATCTCTCCATAAAGTCCTTAAGGCTTTCGGGTCAAGACTGAAAGCTTCCATAGGTCGCCATGGAGGTTCCTTGACGACCACATGATGAAATTTTAAGAAAAGATGCGACAGGTCGTGAAAACTTTCGACGAACCTTCTTCAAGATGGGAAACCAACTTAGAGCTGGTCCAGAGAGGCTCTCGACGAAGAGCTGACAGAGGCTTGCGCCCCTTTCTTCGCCCGAGAAGTTATTCACCCATGGTAATATTGAAGGCGGCCATGTGATCGGTCGGATCGCTGACGCCTGTGTATGAAGGGATACGGCTTCTGCTTGCTTAATCTTGACTTTCGTATTTCTCGCTTAAAGGGTTCCGCTATGGAAGCGATAACACGCCGACTCGAGCGGAGGTCTTAACGCGGGTGGATCTTCGAATGGATATCTCGCAGGAAAGTTGCAGATCTGCGATCTGGCGACTCGCTGAAGAGGTCGAGCCGCCGGTCGCCTGTGCTTCGCTTTGTTGGCTGGTTCGCCGCTTCCAAGAGGGCTAACAGTCTTCTTCTTGCGTTTCAGTTCTGTCGCTCGCCTAGTGTTCCGAGCGGCGGCGAGGGCGCCAAACGCTCGCTCGCGGCCCTATTGGTTTCTTCTTGTTGAATGAAGCGCTATGATGGCTTGCAGCATCTCAGGAACGGACGGACCGGCAGCCGGGCGCTGGCCGGAGGCCGGGCGAGCAGAAGTTGACGGTCGGTCGCCGCCAGCGAAAGTGTGTCATCGGGATCATACTGACGTTATTCGTAAGGCCCCACGGTGGCTTCAAATGTTGAATATGAAGTTTGATCGATCAAATGATAGTAAAATAAACTCGGTTTTGTGGGTCTTACAAAGACGCTTTTATTAGTAGTATGTGAAACGAGGACGGTTACAAAGAGATTTCGAAAGAAAGCTAACGCCGGAGCTTTGTTAGGCCGACGAAGACAGTAAGAGACTCGACGTTACTAAACCCTAGATCTGGCCAGTCTTATTGTCTCAATTTTCGATCCCTTTCTTGTTCCCCTTACTCTCCTTTTATAGCCTTCACTCATGACTCTTTCGCTCACTCTAGAAGGAGTTCGCCTCTAAAGGCCCAAACCCCAGTCTACGCTAGTGGGCTTTTCGGTCGAACGGAGACCCAATTCAATCAGTGTTGACTTGAATGGTCGACGACCACGGACTGGGTCATCTCGACCGGGTTCGGATGTTAACGGGCTGAATCTTGTTGTTCGACGGGCCTTGGCGGAGGAATGCCAATTTCCTCTCCAACATGTGGGTTTTTCGTTGTTCGATCTTTCCTCGCCAGTCGCTTATGGAAATCTTTTGAGTTTGGGGGTCTCTACCGTGATTTCGAGATAATCGCTTCTAATCCAACGAGATTCAAAGTATCGGATTTGAGATGGACTTGATCTGCAGATTTTCCGCCGTCGGTGATGCGAGCAATGTGGTTCGAGGTTTAGATGTGTTAAAAGATGAATCTTTAAACAATCGGGAAGGCTTTACGGAAGACTCATTGTAGATCTCGGGCAATCCAGACATGGGTTTCAAGGGACCAAGATGCCGCCATTGCCCGAGATCATGAGATGATCGCACGGATGGGCACCATGACCCTCGCCGTTGGCGCCAGATGGGAGTGGACGGCCTTCCGCGGAGCGATCGTAGGTTTACCGTTCGCTTCTGGATTTGATCGCCGCTGGCTTTTCTTTCGAGGATTTTCGGGTGACGATTTCGTCATTGACCGATTTTGACCCCAACAATCGACATAATTGTTTGCCGAAAGCCGAAAGTAAATAGTAAATCTCTTTTGTTGCTTATATAGGTGGAGTAAGTTTTTATCATTCCAAACTTACTCCTCACTAGAACTTACCTCTAAGATAGGAATTTCTCTTCTCTTTCTCTCCTTGCTTAAACAAAGAAAATGTCTTCAAGCAAAGGATCTTCAAAGAGGCACTCTTCCTCACATTCATCTTCGGATGACTCTTCCGCTAATGAGGTGATCACCCCGAAAGAAGAGTTTGGAGTTGATGAAGACGCAAAGGATGCGTACTACAGAGCTCTTTGCGGTTAGCTCCCGCCTCTACAAGACATTCCAGTCCCTAAGAGGCTCGTGAGGTCGCCGAACGCACCCCTCACGCCGAGCATTGTTTCTCCCGGCTACCTTGCGACTCACCGGAATTTTTACCAGGTTCCAAGTGGAGTCGTGTTTGGATCCAGTGGCAGCGGAGCGAGAGAACCCTCTGGAAGGTTTCTTCACTTTTCTGAAGCCTTCCTGTCGTATTGCCGCATGTGGTTTCCGATCCCCACCATCGTCCGCAGCTTCACCCTTTGGGCTTCGATCCAGCCAGCTAAGCGTTTGGCCTTACAGCAGCTTGGCGTGTTGATCTCGAGTTCTAAGCTCTGAATGGACCTTAACCCGGCAACCGAGGGCCTTTGGTCTACGAGTAGCGGAATTGATGGCTCATACCGCGTGGCCAAAGAAAACATGGCTATAATTCAGGGGCATACCGCACCGAAGACATGGTTCGAGCTCTTTTCTTTGTCTGAATAGATGGGGAGTCTGTCGAGGAGAGCTACCTCAACCTATTCCGTCGGAGTGGAACTTCAAAGCGGTATATCGACTAGTAACATTTTTCATTTTGATATCTTGAAAACATATGGCGATGATTTTTTATTATCTTGCTGTGAACAGTAAATTTAATCTCCCATCTATCAATCGCTTCAAGTTCAAAAAAGTGTACCAACGCTTATTTACGTTTTAAAAGATATGTAGATATCATAATGATTTCATTGTAGTCACAACTCACACCCCTCGACAAGTGTTTAAAAGAGCCGACAATGGCGTGTTTGAGTTATATGGCTTATTTTATGTTAGATTATTTTAAAATCTGCATAGCAAATTTTTGATTATAACACAAGAAAAGTTAATAAATAATAAACAAGAATTTCTCAAAAGTATAAAGTATATGATGATAATATAAACAATTGTTTTTTTAAAAAAAATAGTGTATTAGAAATATAACCCGAAATACATAAACAAATTTGATCAAAATAAAAAAGAAGTAAACATCAACAAAATACTTAATTTCAAAAATATTATTTGTATATACTAAACAAAAATGAGGAGAATCTATTCATCAAATCAAAGGAAAAAGAAAATGAATCTAACAGTTGTGGGAACCGAAATTCACACCGTCGAGTTTTAGTTGATCGGAGGAAAACCAAGTAAACCTAGTTTCCCCTCAAGGTCCCGGTTATCTGCTGGGCGACACAAAACACAATCAATATGACAAAAATAGCAAAGTAGTAAATCGTGAAAGCGAAAAGCAAAAAGATCTTATTTCGAATCGCGTTTGGCGTGAACAACAGGTGAGAGCCTTGGCTACCTACTCTCGGACCGGACTTGTCGCGGAACGGGCTTTTCTATATCTCTTTTTCCTTCGTGATTATCTTCGGAAACTTAATATTTATCTTTGCGGAGACTTGACATTTATCTTCGCGGAAACTTGACATTTATCTCTTCTCGCGGATGAGATAAACCGTCATCCTAGTCTTTGGGCTTAAGTCTCTTAGGATCATAGGTGGGCCGTTGTCCGCAATTTGGACTCTCTTTGGGCCGTATCGAGACTTAAGTGTTTTTACTCACGGAATAGCCGTTGGTATTAAGTATGATCTTCCCAACGAACCGTCCGCCCAGAGCGAGGTGGTTGATGTTGTGTCGTGACCTGTTCTATAATGAAGAGTGGAAACCGTTCGAGACTTAACCTTCCCAATTTCCCAAAGACTTTTGGCGATGTTTTTAGGCGGAGCGTCCAGTGTTATGTCCATGGACCCGAGGTTGAGTTCGCGAAAATTCAGGCGAAGATGCATGGTCATGGGATAGGACCTGGTTGAATAATTGCGGGGCTGGTGGCGCTTCGCCCGGCGAGATGACCTATGCCTTGATCGAGCTTCGCCCGGCGAGTTGACTACGATAAGTCGTACTGGCGGGTAGCTGACGCTTCGGTCGAGCTCGCGGCGAGCTGACCCGTGATGGAGTCGTACTTCGCGGGAGAGCTGACCAGCGCTACGGTCGAGCTTCGCCCGGCGAGCTGACCCGTGATGGGGAGTCGTTTTCGCTGGGCAAGCTGACCAGCTACGGTCGAGGCTTCGCCGGGCGAATGACCCGTTCTGGTCGAGCTTGCGGTATGGTCGAGCTTGCGGCGAGCTGACCCGTGATGCGGTGCGTGCTGCAGCGAACCATGACCCGTTGCCATGGTCATGCTACGCCCGGCAAATGAACCGAGGTCGCATCGTACTCGCCCGGCGACTGCCTGCGCTATGGTCG
Organism: Brassica carinata; assembly: GCA_016771965.1. Lineage (NCBI taxonomy): Eukaryota > Viridiplantae > Streptophyta > Magnoliopsida > Brassicales > Brassicaceae > Brassica > Brassica carinata. The sequence continues at coordinate 38,141,924 of CM028688.1, forward strand.
CCGGACAAATTGGCCGTGCTTTCGCCGGGCAAGCTGACCCGCTAATGGTCGAGCTCGCCCGGCGGATTGACCGATACTCACTGGGTGAGCTGACCAGCGCCATGGTCATGCTTGCGGCGAGTAGACCCACGCAGCCGTCGTACTTTCGCCCGTGAGCTGACCGATGCTGGTTGAGCTTCGCCCGGCGAGGTTAACCGTGCTTGCCCGGCGAGCTGACCACTGGCTATGGTCGGCTGGCGTGCGACTTTGCTTTAGCCAGGGCGAGCTGACCAGCGCCATGGTCATGCCGCCCGGCAGTAGACTTCGCAAAGGCGGTCGTGCCTCGCCAGTGACCCTCGCTTTGGTCATGCTGCGCGAAGTAGACCCGCCAACGTAGTGCTTTCGCCCGTGAGCTGACCAGCGCTTTAGTCATGCTTCGCCGGCGAGTAGACCCGAGCATGGTCGTGCTTCGCCCGGAGCCGACCGATCGTTAGTCAAGCTTCGCCCGGCGAGCTGACATGGAATGGTCATACTGGCAGGCGAGTTGACCGATCTTCTGATTATGCTTTCGTTGGCGAGTAGACCTGTGCTTGTCGGGTGATCCATTTCGGTTATTCATTTTCTTGGCTTTTGAAGTTTTGACCGAGATTTAGTTTTTCCGAGGACTTTCGGGTATCGATTCCGTCGTGACCGATTTTGAGCCCAACAGTTAGCCCCCCAGCTAGCTAGGTTCCGTGGAGTTTTTGTAAAAGGTCCCAGCTCGTGGTATAGCTTGTTAGGAAGGTGTATCGATGTGGGAACCGAAATTGGCACCGTCAATTTCTGATAAAGATTTATGGAGGAAAACCGAGTTAACCCGATCTTCCTTGAAGGTCCCGGATATCTGCTGGGCCGCACACGAAACAATCAATAAATATAGAAGTTGCGAAAATAGAAATTGTAAAAGTTGAGCGAAAGAGGTCTTATTTCTGAATTCTCGTTTGAGCGTGTACAACAAGAAAAGCGGCCGTAGGGCTGTCGAGGAGTCCGCTAGTCTGGTCACCTAAGTCTATTCTAGTTGAGTCGCCTTCGCTAGTGAAAGCGAAAGAATGCTAAATCGCTCTAAGTGCTAAGTGCTTGAAAATTTGTGATCTGGTTTGCTTCTTGCTCAAAGCTCTCCTTATATACTCCTCTATGACGGTCTATCTTCTCGCGGGCTGAGTCGGCTTTTCCATTTTCGTCCATCTTCGTGTTTATCGGAAACTTGACATTTATCTTCGAAATCTTGACATTTATCTTCTGGAAACTTGATATTTATCTTCTGGAAACTTGACATTTATCTCTTATGTGAGGATAAAGATAAACCGTCATAGTTATCCTTCCTTTGGAAAATCGAAATGCGTGGGCGTTTTGGCCGTTAGACCGTTAGGGCGTTTTCACGGTTTTTGAAAGGACAGTCTTTGAAGGTTTCGTTGTTTCGAAGGAACCTCAATTCCTTGTTTAGTGAGAAAGTGGCGTTCTAGAGTAACGTGATCATACCAAACTTCATACATTGATCGAACAAGCTAAGATGGGATCGAACCGGGCCGCGATAGGACCGAGACTGGGGCGAGGGCAGCGGACCAACGCCAGGCCGACCAGCGGCGGGTGCCGCCCGGCGCCAGGCAGTGCCCAGCCCGGCGCCAGGCCGCCCGTGTGGCGGTGCCACCGGCACCAGGCGGGCGCGTCCAGCGATGCCCGCCCGTATAGGCGAGTTACGCCAGCGCCAGGCCAGCCAGCGTCCGTGCGCCGGTGCCAGGCGAGTGCATGGCATGAGCGAGTGCCGCCGGCGTCAGGCCAGCCCAGCGTCCAGCGTGCCGCGCCGAGGGCGGGGTGCGCCCGGCGCCAGGCCAGCCAGCAGCGTGCCGCCCGGCACCAGGCGATCTTACCGTCCTGTGGGTTTTCGTTGTTCGATCTTTCCCTCGTCAGTCATTTGCGGAAATCTTTGAGTTTGGGGGTCTCTAGCCGTGAGATTTAGATAATCGTTTCTAATCCAGCGAGATTCCGTGAGTCGGGATTTGAGATGGACTTGGATCTGCAGATTTTCGTAAATCGAGGATCGCGAGCAATGTGGCACCGAGTTTTAGATGTGTTAAAAGATGAATCTTTAAACAATGGGAAAGCTTCTGAAGACTCATTGTAGATCTCGGCAATCAGGACATGGGTTTCAAAGGACCAAGATGCGCCATTGCGAGATCATGAGATGATCGCGCGGATGGGGGCCAGGACCCTGGCCGTTGGCGCCAGATAAGTGGGCGGGGCCTTCCGTGAGTTTTATCGGCGGCGACCCGTTTCTTGGATTTTATCGTCGCTTGGTTTTCTTTGAGGATTTTTGGTGTGATTTCGTCATTGACCGATTTTGACCCCAACAGTTAGCCCCAGCTAGCTAGGAACCGTAGAGCCTGTCGGATCTAGCTTGCGGTATAGCGATGTGGGAAGGCGTTGAGGCGTGTCGTTTGCATCGGGGTAAATAGTGATTTTACCTCCTTTATATGGAGTAAGAATCTCATTCTTACTTCATCACAAGGTTTTACTCTCTCTCAAGAATCCTTTCTCTCTCTTTAAGAACAATGTCTTCAAGATCCTCAAAAGAAACTCTTCTTCCCATTCATCCTCGGATGACTCTCCTGCCATGTGGCGGTGAAGCGGAGAATTAGGTCGAGGAGGAAAACATATTACCGAGCCCTTGTAGGTTCGCCCCAACACTGCCGAGATCCCTGTTCGGGAGGCCTGCGAGGCAGCCGGTGCTCCTTTTCGCGAGCTCCGGTTTCTCGTAAATATCTCGGATTCTTGAGATTTTTACCAGGTTCCTCAAGGAATCAAATTCGTTTCCGTTGGTAGCGAGAGTGCAAGAAATCCTCCGCAAGGTTTCTTTACATGTTCACGAAGCTTTCTTCACGTCTGCGGTATGTGGTTCCCAATCCCTGGTGCCATTGTTCGTGCGCTTCACCGCTTTGAACTTCGATCAGCCAACTCAGCGTTCCTGCCTTGGAGAGTTGGCTTGGTACTGATCCTTCTTCTGAACTTCGGGATTGATCTTGGTCCGATGATTTGAAGGTCTTTGGGGCACTTTCGGCCGGCCGAGTGGCGGTTACTACTCCATGCTGCCTAAGAAGGATATGGCCGTGATTCGGGGACTACTTGAATCCCAATCGTGGCAGGGCGTTTCTTCTTCGTCCAAATAGATGGCGAGTCTGTCGAGGAGAGCTGCCTCCATCTATTTCGAGCATGGAACTTCAACGAGTATCTGGCGAAAACCGTGTTGTCTATCTCACCTTTTAGTCGCGAGTTTTAGTGAAAATTTTCGTTTTGTAGGGAACAACCCTACGGCGCATTTGCCTGGTGATGTCTTTGTCGAAGAGATCTTCTTCGTCAAATGCCGTTTTTCTGGAAATCCTTCACCCTCGAGCGGATCGAGGCAGCGGTTAGGCTTTATCGGTCGAGGTCCTGTCCGTCCCGATACGGCATCGAACCTGTCACAGCGGCTCCCTACGGGCGCAGACGAGGTCTCGTAAGGGAAAGAAATGCGATGATGACTCGGAAAGAAGTCCTTCACCGTTGGGAGAAAACCTGGTTTTGCTCCAGCGGAAAAAGCGGAACCAGCGGTTTTCCACCTAACAACTTCTTTGATGGCCTTCCTCCGGGAGTTTACTACTGGCGAGTCGCTGGAGGATGAGGAGAAACAACGGGTTTTGCGAGGGCTCCCAGCGTGTCCAGCGAGGTTTGGCCCCTCAAACTTCTTAACCTGCGTTTGAATCTGTATATAAGCATGCTTGCTGATCTTGAGTTTTATCACGGGACTAAAGTGTTTTGAGGCGCTTGACTTCGATTTCCGCAAATCCAGGATTGCTAACTTCAAGACCACAGAAGCGGGCGAGACTTTTCGGTTCAACCGAGAGGTGAGGCACGAGCGCGAAGCAAGCTGAGCTTCATGCTCGGGCTCTCGTCTGGCGGAAAGGAGAGGAAGAAGGATAGTGCAAGGTGGCAAGGCAGGCGAATCGTTTGCTGCTGAGTTTCAATGTTTTAAAGGAGTTTGTTGGTGATTTCAGCGAGTGTCGGGGTTGGTCGTAAACCTTTACAAGTCTCGAACAGTTTCTCTTTCGATTCGAGATTGCTGAAATGAAGGATTTCATGGCGAGTGTGCTCATGCTGAGTCCTTGGTTCCTCGGTAGAAGAAAGAGTCCGGAGACTATGGGAACTATCGAGGTTCCAGAGGATCTGATGGAGCCGGAGCGATGGCAGCCGTGGATGGTGGGAATGCTCGAGTGAATGAGGAAGTGGACCAACCTGCTAGTTCATTTGGGATTCCGCATCCGTTTCTCAATGTTGACTTCCTTTGTGAATTGAATTTTTGGCGTGTGTGGCGTTTTTAATAATTTATCCCGGCCGTTGGAGGTTGCATTCTTATGTTTTGGGACTGGCCGTTGGTGGCTTTGAATCCTGCCGTCTTTTAGGCTTTATGAATATGAAAATTGCGAGATTTAGTCTTTTGTTTTGATTTATACTTTTCGTCAAGTGTAAAGGGAAGGATCACGGTAGTCGCCATTATCCTAACTCTTTTGTCGCTTGGTCCGTATGCTACTTTTAGCGTTTTAGGTGTAGCGATAAGAGACATGTTTTGGGATCTCATTATACGATACTATGTCTGTGAGATGTCAAGATCCAGCAAGACTGGGTTTAGGGCAAGACCTAGGTTTACTCTCAGCTTTGAGGCTGTCGATGACTGATCGGCTTCGTTTTGCCTGTTAGTGATTTCTTCCTGATTCTTTTAGTTTAAAGTCCGCGACTAGTGCCGGCTTATATGACTTGTGTTAAAAGAATCGAGCTATCTTGGGAGTTTATCGAGCGCTAAACCAAAATTTTGGGTTTCTTGTATAGCGTATTTATGATATCCTTGTCGGATGTAAGAGGACCTTGTAGGTCTGACTACGAGTTTGTATTAGTGAAGCGTTTCTTATGGCGTCCGTCGGAATGTCGACGGCGTGAGTTATTTTAAGTCGCTGGTGGACTGTCTTTTCGGATATCTGAGGTTTGTTATCTTTTAAGAAGTTCGCGATGTCTGCGTTTCTTTTGAAGATATGATTTTCGTTTTCGAAGCGTTGATCGTTTAAGTGAGCATGAAAGATAGAAAGAATTTTATTAAAAATTTCGAGAAGTTAGAGTACATGTAATGCGGATTTTCCGTTTTGTGGGAGTATCACGATATCGCGCAGTCCCCTTTTGGTGAGGGGATAGCTGAACTTCGCCGGGTTTCGACGAGCTGCCTCGATACCTCTTCGAGGATCAAGCCATCTCGTAGTTCTGATAGTTGCAGCGGACGTTTTTACTCCCGTCGCGTCGCCGTTCGATCGTGCTGGTCGGATCAGTGGTTTGTCGCGAAGTCGAGCTGTCGCTCTTCACGGTGGATTCAGAGGCTTTGTCGCCGTCTTGAATCGTTGCCTGTTGGATGATTCTGGATCATCTTTCTTGAGTCTTCGGGAATGTTGTGTGATTCCTTTGCTTTCGTTTGGGTTCGCCGCAGAAGCGTTCGATCTTTTCGCAGCTTGAACTTCGGCTAGGTAACAGAGTCTTGATTGTTTCTGACTACCCGGATGGCTGCGGTTCGGTCGGTCGGAAACTTGATACGAGGTGATATGTGGATGGTACTGCCTTCATGGAGTTGATCGAGGGGTTCCCATGATGGCGTTGTAGATGGCGGGTTATCGACTACTGCATATTCGGCGATCTTTGTAACTTCCTTTGCCATGACTGGGAGTTTAATTCTCGAGGTCATGGTAGTGACGCCGAAACCCCGTCCAAGGTTTTGGCTCGGGGCGACTTCCCAAGTGGGATCTTCATCCTGTAGAGGGTGTCGCGGAAGATGGCGTTGACTGTGCTTCCTGTATCGGCGAGAATGCGGCCGACCGAGATCCTGGATGACCAGGTCGATCACCAAAGGATCGCAGTGAGGTTTGTCGATTCCGGCGGTCTCGTGTTCCTCAGCGATTGTGTGGTTAGGAACATCGCTGTCCGGGAACCAGTTGGAACTGGTCTGGCGCACCGCCCGTAGGCTTTATCGATAAGGCAGTCTTGGTAGAACTGTGATCCTCCGATGATCATGTTTACCCTCTGGCGACTGCTGTTGTTCCTTGAGCGTCCTGTCTTCTTCCGCTTTTTCCTTGATTGGTTTTGGTCGCGGTCCTCGGAGACAGTTTTGTTAGTCTTTTGGGCGATGAGTCAGGAGCAAGTCCTTCATACTCTTGACCTTTGATAGTTAGCGGTGAGGAGTTTTGCGTGCGAGCGCGCGGAACTGCGGTTAGTGGAGTGACCTGGTCTCGTGGAACTCGCAATAGGAGTTATCCTTGTACTGGTTCCTGGTCCAGGTGTTTCCGGAGGTTTTGCCTGCGCTCGAGTTGATGGCGTAGTTATGCTGCGCCTTGAAGCGTCTTCTCCTTCGTGATGGGCGTATTTGTCGTTCTGAGAGGGTTTCTTCTTGGGCCGGTTTTCTGCGGTCCATGCTTCTGCGATAGAAGCTTCATCTCTTCTTCCATGATGATGAAGTCCGTTTGTGGAGAGTATCCTGGATTGTCCAGCGGCTTTTCCAGTAGTATCCACTTTGAACCGACTTGTACGAGTTTTCCTCGAGGCGTCGATTGCGACATTGTCGCTGATGCCTGTTACTCTGGCCATCACCAGTTTGAACCATGAAGTCGGCGGGTGACTTCGTCTTCCTTCTGAGCTAGACTCCATAGATCCGCGTCGGACGTTTCTCTGTCCATGAACATGGAGTACTGTTTGGAAGCGCCGAGCCAGTTGGCGGAAGCTTCGATGGAGTTCCTTTGAGCGGAGAACCACTTTCGGCGCAGCACCTTGAGGTTTTCGGCGAAGAAGACAATGACCTGCGTCCGTTCGGCTCGGGAGTTTGCACCTACCCATTGAGATCTGGAAGGACTGCAGGTGCGACTTAGGATCCGTCGGCCGTCATAGACCGGGATTTTGATCTTCCCTGGGTCTGAGATGCGTGTTTCCGTGATCCAGTGGTGAGCGGCATTTTCCGTGCTTCCTCGAGAAGTCTATCGATCTCGGCGGAACTGGTCGCCAGATGGATTTGTGATTTTACGCTTTCCGACCCGCGGTCTTTTGAGAGATTGGCAGATCATGGATCGCTATTGCTGCCGGTTTCTCGAACCTGTCGGCGGTAGTGCTGATAGATCGAGTTTGATCTTCCGCGAGTTCTTCCTGCTCCATCCAGTAGAGTTCTTCTTCCTCTTCTGTCATGGGCCTATCGAAGGATACTGCTGCGAGCGGCGGCGAGTTCGTTCTCTAGGGTGGATGTCAGCGTCTTCATCGGAAGGATCCGATCGATCGCTGATATCTAGATCGATCTTCGGCGTCGCTTTCCTTGTTTCCATGGCGAGTGGAAGGTTCTGCGGTCGTTCCTTTGAACCGTTTCCTCGGTGGGCTCTTCGGGCATCTTTTCTCGTGCCGGGAGATCCGAGTCGAGTCTTCTGCATGGCGTGCCTTGGTGGATCCGATGCGGCAACTTGCTCCTTGCAGTTAAGGTATCGACCTGTTTTGCGGCGAGGTTATCAGCTTGTCCGGTTGTTCCGCCAGCGCTGGGCGTGATGCTTGATTCCTTCATCTGCGGCCGTCCGGTGTTTGCATCAGCAGTGACTGCGGGCGCATCTCCAGCTGGAGTCTTCTCAGCGTTGGCGTCGGCGGGTGTTCGTCTTGGCGCTGGCTGATCCTTGGTGGCGTCGGCGGACATGATCAAGCGTGTGCAGTTCGCGAGATAGATAGATCCGTAACCCCCTCCTTCAGCGCCAAGCGTAGGAACGAAATTTGCACCGTCAATTTCTGATAAAGATTTATGGAGGAAAACGAGTTAACCCGATCCCTTGAAGGTCGGATATCTGCTGGGCGCTGCAGAAACAATCAATAAAAATTGAAATTGCGAAAATAGAAATCGTAAAAGTTGAAGAAGAGGTCTTATTTCTGAATTCGTTTGGCGTGTACAAAAGAAAAGAAATCGGCCGTAGGGCTGTCGAGGAATCCGTAGTCTGGTGCTAAGTATCTAGTTAGTCGCGGCTGCATTTTCGTGAAAACAGAAAAGAATGCTAAATCGCTCTAAGTGCTAAGTGCTTGAAAATTTGTGATCTGGTTTGCTTCTTGCTCAAAGCTCTCCTTATATACTCCTCCTATGGCGGTCTATCTTCGGCCGGGCTGAGTCGGCTTTTCCATTTCGTCCATCTTAGGTGTTTATCGGAAACTTGACATTTATCTTGGAAATCTTGACATTTATCTTCTGGAAACTTGATATTTATCTTCTGGAAACTTGACATTTATCTCTTATGTGAGGATAAAGATAAACCGTCATAGTTATCCTTCCTTTTCGGAAAATGCGTGTGGGCGTTTGGCCCGCGTTGGGCCGTTAAGCGTTTTCTGGTTTGAAGGACAGTCTTTAAGGTTTCGGTGTTTCGAAGGAACCTCAATTCCTTGTTTAGTGAGAAAGTGGCGTTCTAGAGTAACCGTGATCATACAAACTGGCGTAGGTGATCGAAACAAGCTAAGATGGGATCGAACCGACGCGATAGGACCGAGACTGGGGCGGGGCAGCTGACCGGCGCCAGGCCGACCAGCGCAGATTGCCGCGGCGCCGAGCCGGCCAGCGGGTACGCCCGGCTGAGGCGAGGTACGCCGGCGCCAGGCGAGTGCCCCGGCGCCAGGCCCGGCCAGCGTGGCAGTGCCGCCCGGCGTATGGGCGAATACCCAGGCAGGCCGAACCCCGGCGTCCAGCGATGCCAGCGGCGCTGGTGCCCGGCGCCAGGCCAACCAGCGTCCAGCGATGCGCCCGGCGCAGGCGAGGTGCCGCCGGCGTAGGCAGGGTGCCGCCCGGCGCCAGGCGAGATGCCGCCCGTAGCCAACCAGCGTCCAGCGATGCCGCCCGGCGCCAGGCGATCTTACCGTCTGTGGGTTTTCGTTGTTCGATCTTTCCCTCGTCGGTCGTTTGCGGAAATCTTTGAGTTTGGGGGTCTCTAGCGTAGATTTCGAGATAATCGTTTCTAATCCAGCGAGATTCAGCGAGTATCGGATTTGAGATGGACTTGGATCTGCAGATTTTCGTGCGTCGAGGATCGCGAGCAATGTGGCTCGAGGTTTAGATGTGTTAAAAGATGAATCTTTAAACAATCGGAAGGCTACGGAAGACTCATTGTAGATCTCGGCAATCAGACATGGGTTTCAAGGGACCAATGCATCGCGCGAGATCATGAGATGATGATGATACGCGGGATGGAGCACCATGACCCTACGCCGTTGGCGATGGAGTGGGCGGGCGCCAGTGGAGTTTTATCGGCGGCGACCGTTTCTTGGATTTGATCGTCGCTTGGCTTTTCTTCGAGGATTTTCGGTGGCGATTTAGGTCATTGACCGATTTTGACCCCAACAATCGACATAATTGTTTGCGAAAGCCGAAGTAAATAGTAAATCTCTTTTGTTGTTTATATAGGTGGAGTAAGTTTTTATCATTCCAAACTTACTCCTCACTAGAACTTCTACCTCTAAGATAGGAATTTCTTCTTCTCTCCTTTTGCTTAAATCTAAAAGAAAAATGTCTTCAAGCAAAGGATCTTCAAAGAGGCACTTCTTCCTCACATTCATCTTCGATGACTCTTCCGCTTAATGAGGTGATCACCCCGGAAAGAAGAGTTTGAGTTGATGAAGACGCAGGATGCGCAGACTACGTGAGCTCTTGGGTTAGCCTCCCCGCCTCTACAAGACATTCCAGTCCCTAAGAGGCTCGTGAGGTCGCCGAATCCATCTCCTCACGCCGAAAGCATTGTTTCTCCGCTACCTTTGGCGACTCCGGAATTTTACCAGGTTCCGCGGAGTCGTGGTTTCGATCCCCGAAAGGGTAACGAGTGCGAGAAACCCTCCGAAGGTTTCTTCACTTGCTATGAAGCCTTCTGTCGACATAAGATGTGGTTTCCGATCCCCAGCACCATCGCCCGCTGGCCACCGGGCGGCTTTCGATCAGCCAGCTAAACGCTTCGCCTTTTACGAGTCGGTTTAGCGTGGTTGATCTCGAAGTTACGAAGCCAGAATGGACCTAACCCTGGCGATTTCGAGGGCCTTGGATCTTCGAGAGGAACGGAATTGATGGCTCATACCGCATGGCCAAAGAAAACATGGCTATAATTCAGGGGCATACTTCGCACCCAAAACATGGTTCAGCTTTTTCTTTGTCTGAATAGATGGGGAGTCTGTCGAGGAGAGCTACCAACCTATTCCGGCTGAGTGGAACTTAAACGCCGTAATGCATCAGTAACGCTTTCATTTTGATTCCTTTGAAACATATGACGATGATTTATTTTTATTATCTTTCGCGAATGTGATCCTTCCGCCGACCACGCCGACCATTTTGCCAAGCGAGATCTTCTCTCAGAGCAGGCCATTCTTTTGGAATTCCTACCGTTGAACGGATTAGAAATGTGGTCGAAGCTCCATTGATCTCGCGGCCGCCTCCCAGCTTCTTGACGCTCCGCACGACGAACCGGGTCATCGATGTCTTGCTCTGCCGAGAGGCGGAGAAACAGTCTCGGAGAGGCAAAGGGGTTGCTCGAGAACGCCTCCGAGATCTTCCGCTGCCAGATGGAACCCAGTTTCACCTGTGGGAAAGGATTGAACGAAGCAGGTTCCTCTTCCAGAGACTTTTTGTCGCACCTCTCCCTCGGCCTACTACTATGAGTCGCTGCAAGAGTCGAGGAGGAAAGTAATGAAGGTTCCCTGCTTAATCAACGAGGTTTATCCTTTAAATTTGATCTGAATTTCGATATATATATATATATATATATATATATATATATATATTTGATCTTAAGTTCATGCAGGGATGAGGGTGTTTAATGCAGCTTTTGACTCTGAAGTTTCCTAGAATCCAGATTCTCACTTTTTAAAACCCAAGGAGGCTGAAAGGAACTCTTTCAGTTTCGAAGGAGGTCGAGGAACAGAGCCGAGACAGGCTGAGATCTATTCTCGGCCCTCTTGTTCGCGGCAGAGAAGAAAGGAAAGAGAACGATTGGTTTCGAGATGAAGCTGAGGGTCATTGTTTGCCACTGAATTCGAGCTTTAAGGATGCTCAGGAATTTGTGGGTGATTTTCGCGAAAGTCATGGCTAGTTCGGTCGCCACCTCTACAAGTCGCGATAACAAGGACTTCTCCTTTCCTGCCGAGGTCGCTGAGATGTCGGGCCTTATGGACGGAAGCGCCCATGCCGAATCCTGGTTCCTCCGGATCGAAGGAAGGGTCCGACAGCTTTGGGATTCCATCGAGGTCTCGGAGGACACGGAGGAAGCGGGAGCCGGTGTTGGTGATGAAGTACCCGGAGTCACGGACGGAGAGGGAGAGGTTGATCAGCCCGTGAACTCGCTTACGCTTCGATGTCCAGGTATCTCGACCTTGACATTTTAGGATCGTCGGGATAGATTTCCCTTATCTTTATTTGTATCATTGAGTTTTTAGGCCGAAAGTGTGGCCGCTTATATGAGTGTGCTATGGCCTATGGGGCCATCTGACTTTATTTGTGGACTGGCCATTGGTGGTTTCAATCCCAGCCGCTATGCTCCTAATATATATAATCTAATGTTTTTAGTTTATATTTTTGTCAATTGTCGAGGTTGAGATATGAGTAGTCACTTCGCATTCTCACTGTTTTGTCGCTGTCCGCTGGCCCCTTTTTGAGATAAAGACATTCGTGAATGCTTCTCGAAGTTTCACGAAGTTTTCGCTGAGCTGCTATAGACGCTGGCTTAATGACATTTTTGTACCATGTCTAGTAATGTTTGTTGACCAGTAGGACTAGGTTTAGGGCAAGACCTCGTGGGAACCGGACCGCGACCACATTTCCGAGCAAAGATTTGTGGAGAAAACCGAAGTTAACCCGATCTTCCTTGAAGGTCCCGGATATCTGCTGGGCCGCACACCTAAACAATCAATAGAGATAAAAGTGGCGAAAATAGAAATCGTGAAAAGTTGAGCTAAAGAGATCTTATTTCTGAATTCTCGCTTGAAGCGGTACAACAAGAAAAGAAATCGGCCGAAGAGCCGTCGAGAACCGCTACTGGTCGTGCCTAAGTCTATCCTAGTTGAGTCGCAGAGTCGCTAGTGAAAACGAAAAGAATGCTAAATCGCCTAAGTGCTAAGTGCTCTGAAAGTTTGTGATCTGGTTTGCTTCTTGCTCAAATCTCTCTTATATACTCCTCTTAAGACGGCCTATCTCTCGCTGGCTGAATCGGCTTTTTCCATTTCCGCCCATCTTCGTGTTTATCGAAACTTGACATTTATCTTCGAAAACTTGACATTTATCTTCGAAAACTTGACATTTATCTTCGAAAACTTGACATTTATCTCTTATGTGAGGATAAAGATAAACCGCCATAGTTATCCTTCTTTTTCGAAAATCATGGGTAATGCTGGCCACGCTGCAATGCTTAGGCGCTTTTACCGCTTTTCGAAGAACGGTTTTGAAGGTTTCGTAGCTCGGAAGGAACCCCAATTCCTTGTATAGTCGAGATATTGGTGTTCTAATAACCGCGGATCGCACTCAAACTTGGCGTAGATTGATCCAACAAGCTAAGATGGGATCGAACGGCACGATAAAGATCGACCGATCGAGGGCCGCTGGACCGATGGGTGGCCAATTCGCTGCGGACGGTGCCGCCGGCGCCAGGTCGCCCGAAATCTCCGCGGTGCGGCCAGCGCCAGGTCGCCTCAGGCTCTGTGCCGCCGGCGCCAGGCCGGGTGCCGCCGGCGCCAGGCCGGTGCTGCCAGGCCGCCCGCTGCCGGTGCCGCCGGCGCTGAAGCCGCCGGCGCCATGCCAGCGCCCGCTGCCGCCAGCGCCAGGTCGCCCGCTGCCTCGGTGGCCGCCGGCGCCAGGTCGTGGGTTCGCTGCGGTGAAAGCCGCCGGGCGCTAGGTCGCTCAGGCCCCGCTGCGGCCGCCGCTGGGCTCGCTGGTTCGAGTCCTGCCGCCGCTGGTGCTGCCGGGTGCGTTAGCGCCAGTCGGCTCCGCTGCTGCATGCCGCTGCCGCACCAGGCCGCTCGCGGACGCTGCGTCGCCTGCCAGGCCATCTTGCCTGTGGGTTTTTCATTGTTCGATCTTTCCTCGCAGTCGCTTATGGAAATCTTTGAGGGAAGATCTTTACCGTAGATTTCGAGATAATCGCTTTTAATCCAACGATTCCTCGAGTATCGGATTTGAGATGGACTTTGATTTGTAGATTTTCCGCCTTCAAGGATGCGAGCAATGTGGCTCGAAGCTTTAGATGTGTAAAAGATGAATCTTTTAAACAATGGAAGGCTTTTATGAAGAACCATTGTAGATCTCTGACGATCCGACATGGGTTTTAAGGGACCAAGATGCTGCCATTGCCCGAGATCATGAGATGATTGCACGGATGGGCCAGGACCTCGCCGCTGGTGCCGCATGGGAGTGGACGAGCCTTCCCGCGGAGTTTTATCGGCGACCCACCGCTTCTTGGCTTTGATCGCCGCTGGCTTTTTCTTCGAGGATTTTCGGTGACGATTTCATCATTGACCGATTTTGACCCCAACAGTTAGCTCCCAGCTAGCTAGGAACCGTGAGTGCCTGTCGGATCCTAGCTTGCGTATAGCAGCATGGGAAGGTGTAGAGACGTAATCGCTTATCGAAAAGTCGGGTAAATAGTGATTTTACCTCCTTTATAAGGATGGAGTAAGAAATCTCATTCTTACTTCATCACAAGAATTTTACTCTCTCTCAAGAATCCTTTCTCTCTTTAAGAACAATGTCTTCAAGATCCTCAAAGAGAAACTCTTCTTCCCATTCATCCTCGATGACTCTCCCGCCCATGTGACGGTGAAGCAGAGGAGTTGGTCGAAGAGGAAACGAAGAATGCGATACCGAGTCCCTTGTAGGTTCGCCCTCAACACTGCCAGAGATCCCTGTTCCGAGGAGACTCCGAGGCAGCCTGGTGCTCTTTTCGCCGAAGCTTGGCTCGTGAAATATCTCAAGGTTCTTCGAGATTTTTACCAGGTTCTCAAGGAGTCAAATTCGATTCCCGCTGGTAACGAGTGCAAGGAATCCTCCGCAGGTTTCTTTACATGTTACAAGCTTTACGCATCGCCGCATGTGGTTCCCGATCCCTGGTGCCATTGTTCGCGGCGCTTCACCGCCAACTTTCGATCAGCCAGCTCAGCCGCTCCTGCCTTGGAGAGTTGGCTTGGCGCATTGATCGCTAGCTATGAACTCGATTGATCTTGGTCCCGATGATTTCAAGGTCTTTGGGGCACTCGGCCGACGGGAGCGACGGTTACTACTCCATGCTGCCTAAGAAGGATATGGCCGGATTCAGGGACTACTCAATCCCAAATCGCGGCAGGAGCTGCTTTCGTCCAAATAGATGGTGAGTCTGTCGAGGAGAGCTGCCTCCATCTATTTCCAAGCATGGAACTTCAACCGGTAATATACGATGAAAACCTGTTGTCTATTTCACCATTTCTGGCGCGAAGTTTTAAGTGAAAAGTTTTGCTTTGTAGGGAACAACCCTATCGCAAGATTTGCACGGTGATCTCTTTGTCAAGAGAGATCTTCTTCGCCAAAGGCCGCTGGAAGTCCTTCACCCTCGAACGGATTCGAGACGGTTAGATTTTATCGGTCCCGAGATCCGTCCCGTCAGATGATGCCAACCGTCATCGGCTCCTACCGAGGCGCAGACAGAGGTCTCGTAAGGGGAAGGAAATCGATGATGGGGAAGGCTCGAAGATCCTTCACCGCTGGGAGAAAACCCTAGTTTTGCTCCAACGGAAAAGGCGGAGCCAGCGGTTTTCCACCCAACAACTTTGATGGCCTTCCTCCGAGTTTACTACTGATGAGTCGCTGGAGGATGAGGAGAAACAACGGTTTTTGCCGAGGGCTCCCAACGTGTCAACGAGGTTGGCCCTTCGAACTTTTAACCTTATGTTCAATCTGTATATAAGCATGCTTGCTGATCTTGAGTTTATGCAGGGACTAAGAGTGTTTAGCGAGGCGCTTGACTCGAAGTTTCCGAAATCCAGGATTGCTAACTTCAAGACCACAGAAGCGAGCAGAGCTTTTCCGGTTCCGACAAGAGGTAAAGGCGAGAACGCCGAAGCAAGCTGAGCTTCATGCCGAGCTCGCTCGGGCGAGGAGAGGAAGAAGGATGGTCGCAGGAGGTGGCAAGACGGGCGAATCGCTTGCTGCTGAGTTTCAATGTTTTAAAGAAGCTCAGGAGTTTGTTGGTGATTTCCGCGAGTGCCGGGTTCGGTCAGAACCTTACAAGTCTCGAACCCGGATTTCTTCGATCCGAGATTGCTGAGATGAAGGATTTCATGGCCGAAAGTGTGCTCATGCTGAGTCCTTGGTTCCTCCGTAGAAGAAAGAGTCCGAGACTATGGGAACCTATCGAGGTTTCCGAGGATACGGTGGAGGCCGGAGCCGATGAGAACGCCGAGGGTGGTGGGAACGCCAAGGCGCGGAATGAGGAAGTGGACCAGCCTGCTAGTTCTTGGGATTTCCGCGATCCGGATTTCTCAATGTTGACTTCCTTTTGAATCATTTTTGGCCGTGTGGCCGCTTTTAGTAATTTTATTCTGCGACCGCTGGAGGTTGCATTCTTATGTTTTGGGACTGGCCGCTGGTGGCTTTGAATCCCGCCAGGGCTTTTATGAATATGAAAATTTTGCGAGATTTCGCTTTTGTTTTGATTTGATTATACTTTCGCCAAGTGTAGAGGGAAGGATGCGAGTAGTCACTTCAGATCCTAACTCTTTTTGTCGCTGGTCCAGATGCTACTTTTAGCGAAGCCGCTTTTAGGTGTAAGTTTATAAGAGACATGTTTTGGGATCTCGTGATACGATACTATGTCTGTGAGATGTCAAGATCCAGCAAGACTGGGTTTAGGCAAGACCTAGGCTTACTCTCAGCTTTGCTGTGCGATGACTGATCGGCTTTCGCTTTGCCTGTTAGTGATTTCTTCCTGATTCTTTCGCTTAAAGTCCGCGACTAGTCGCCGGCTTATATGACTTGTGTTAAAAGAATCGAGCTATCTTCGAGTTTATCCGAGACGCTAAACCAAAATTTTGGTTTCTTGTATAGCGCTATGATATCCTTTGTCGGATGTAAGAGGACCTTGTAGGTCTGACTACGAAGTTTGTATTGAGTGAAACGCTTTGTGTGCGTCCGTCGGGCCAATCGACGGGCGGAGTTATTTTAAGTCGCAGTGGACTGTCTTTCATGGATGATACGAAGTTTTGTTATCTTTTAAGAAGTGGCGACGCCTCGCGCTTCTTTGAAGATATGATTTTCGCTTTTTCCTCGCTGATATGTTAAGTGAGCATAAAGATAGAAAGAATTTTATTAAAAATTTCGAAAAGTTCGAGTACATGTGCGGATTTTTCGCGCTTTTGTGGGAGTATAGAGTATACGCGACTCCAGTCCCCCTTTTGGTGAGGGGATAGCTGAACTCGCTGGTTTCGACGAAGCTGCCTACGCATTCTTCGAGGATCAAGCCATCTCAGAAGTTCTGATAGTTGCCGCAGACGCTTACTCCCTGCGGCGGCCGCCCGATCGCGCTGGTCGGATCGGTGGTTTGTGCGGGGTCGAGCTGTCCGCTTTCGGCGGTGGACTCGTGAGGCTTTGTCGCCTTGAATCGTTGCCTTTTGGATGATTCTGGATCATCTTTCTTCGAAGTCCTGGAATGTTGTGTGATTCCTTTGCTCGCTTCGGCTCGCAGGGGCTGCCCGATCTTTCGCAGTTTGAACTCGCTAGGTAACAAGTCTCGATTGTTTCGACTACCCTGTGATGGCTGCGGTTCTGGTCGGAGTCGGAAACTTGATACCGAGGTGATATGTGGATGGTACCGCCTTCATGGAGTTGATCCAAGGGGTTCCCATGATGATGGCCTAGATGGTCGGGTTGTCGACTACTGCAAACTCGACGATCTTTGTAACTTCCTTTGCCATGACCGGAGTTTAATTCTCTCGAGGGTCATGGTGACGCCTAAAACCCCGCCAAAGGTTTTGGCTCAGGGACGACTTCCCAAGTGGGATCTTCATCCTGAGGGTGTCGCGAAGATGACGCTGACCGTTTCCTGTATCGATGAGAATGCGTCGACTTCGAGATCCTGGATTACCAGGTCGATACCAAAGGATCGCAGTGAGGTTTGTCGATTCGACGGTTCCCTGCTCTCGAAGCTTATCGTGGTTAGGAACATCGCTGTCCGGGAACCAGTTGGAACTTGTCTCCTCGCCGCCCAGGCTTTTATCGACGGTGACAGTCTTGGTAGAACTGTGATCCTCCGATGATCATGTTTACCCTCGGGCGACCGCTGTTGTTCCTGGTCGCCCTGCTTCTTCCGCTTTCCCCCGATTGATCGCCCGCGTCCTCGGAGACAGTTTTGTTTCTTTGGGCGCGGAGTCCAGGAGCAAGTCCTTATACTCTTTGACCTTTGATAGTTCGCCGGTGAGGAGTTTTGCGGCGAGCCGCCGCCGAACCTTGCAGTTCGCAGTGGAGTGACCTCTGGTTTCGTGGAACTCGCAGTAGGAATTATCCTTGTACTGGTTCCTGGTCCAGGTGTTTCCCGAGGTTCTGCCTTGCCCGAAGTTGATGGCGAAGTTATGCTCGCGGCGCTTCTTCCCCTTCGTGGATGGACGTTTTGTCGCTAACGAGGTTTTCTTTTTCGAGGACGCCGTGGTCCGCGGCTTCCGCGAAGCTTCATCTCTTCTTCCATGATGATGAAGTCCTGCCTTGTGGAGAGTATCCTGGATTGTCCGCGCTTTTCCAGTAGTATCCACTTTCGAACTTCGACTTGTACCGAGAGTTTTCCTCAGCGCCGACAGATTGTCGCTGATGCCCGCTACTCTGGCCATCACCAGTTTGAACCTTCGCATGAAGTCGCTGGAGTGACTCGCCTTCCTTCTGAGCTAGACTCATAGATCCACGCCGGACGCTCGTCCATGAACATGGAGTATTGTTTGAGAAACGCCGAGGCCAGTTGGCGGAAGCTTCCCGATGGAGTTCCTTTGAGCCGAGAACCACTCGAGCGCAGCTTTGAGGTGCTCTCGACGAAGAGAAGACAATGACTCGCGCCTCGCTCAAGGCCCGAGTTTGCACCTACCCATTGCGATCTGAAAGACTGCAGGTGCGACTTAGGATCCGTTGCATCGCCATAGACCGGATTTTGATCTTCCCCGGTCTGAGATGCGTTTCCGTGATCCGGAGCGTGAATGGCGTTTCCGGGCTCCTCGAAGTCTATCGATCTCGGGCGGAACTGGTCGCCTGATGGATTTATATTTCACCGCCACTTCGCCACGGCCTTTTGAGAGATTCGCGAGATCATGGATCTCGCTATTGCTGCCGGCGCTCTCCGAAGCTTGTCGGCGCTGGTCGCGATAGATCCGAAGTTTGATCTTCCGCGAAGTTTTCCTGCTCCATCCAGTAGTTTTCTTCCTCTTCGCTGGGCCTATCGGCGATACCGCCTCGCCGAGCGGATGACTGGTTCTTCCCCGGGTGGATGTCAACGCTTTCATCGGAAGGATCCGATTGGTCGCTGATATCTAGATTGATGCCGACGCCGCTTCTTGTTTCCTCGTAGCCGGGTGGAAGGTTCTTGAGGTCGTTGCTGTCCTTTCGAGCCGCTCTCTGAGTGGGCTCTTTCGGGCATCTTTTTCGCTTCGAGATCCAAGTCGGTCTTCTTCCGCTGGGCGCGCTTTGGTGGATCCCGCGCAGTTTTCTCCTCGCAGTTAAGGTGTCGACCTGTTTTGGCGAAGCGGTTAGCTTGTCCTCGTTGTTCCGCCTGCCTCGGGCGAGGTAAACAGCTTCTTCATCTGCCTCGAAGCTCGTTGTTTGCATCAGCAGGATCGCGATCTCCAGCTGGAGTCTTCAGCGCTGGGCCGACGGGTGTTCCGCCTAGCTGGCTGATCTTTGGTGACGCCGGTAGACATGATCGAAGCGCAGTAGCTGCGGTGATAGATAGATCCGTGAACCCTCCTTCTTAGCCAAACTCGGGAACCGAAATTCGCGACCGCCAATTTCCGATAAAGATTTGTGGAGGAAAACCGAAGTTAACCCGATCTTCCTGAAGGTCCCGGATATCTGCTGGGCCGCATTACCTAAACAATCAATGAGATAAAAGTCGTAAAATAGAAATCGAAAAGTTGAGCTAAAGAGATCTTATTTCTGAATTCTCGCTTGAGCATGTACAACAAGAAAAGAAATCGGCTGTAAGAGCTGTCGAGGAACCGCTAGTCTGGTCGCCTAAGTCTATCCTAGTTGAGTCGCAGCTCGCTAGTAAAACAGAAAAGAATGCTAAATCGCCTAAGTGCTAAGTGCTTGAAAGTTTGTGATCTGGTTTGCTTCTTGCTCAAAGCTCTCCTTATATACCTCTTAAGACGGCCTATCTTCTCGCTGGCTGAATCGGCTTTTTCCATTTTCGCCCATCTTCGTGGTTTATCGAAACTTGACATTTATCTTCGAAAACTCGACATTTATCTTCGAAACTTGACATTTATCTTCTGAAACTTGACATTTATCTCTTATGTGAGGATAAAGATAAACCATAGTTATCCTTCTTTTCGAAAATCGTAAGTAATCGCTTTGGCCACGCTGGGTCAGCTTAGGCGCTACGGTTTTTCAAAGAACGGTTTTGAAGGTTTCTGGTAGTTTCCGGCGAACCCCACCTCTGTATAGTCGAGATATTGGTGTTCTAGAATAACCGTGGATCGTACAAACTTGTGATTGATCCAACAAGCTAAGATGGGATCGAACCGGCACGATAGACCGGACCGGACGAGGCCGCTGACCGACGCCGCAGCTCAATTCGCTGGACGGTAAGCCGCTACGCCAGGCTGGCCCGCGCCCCGCTGCGTCGGCTGGAGGCCAAGGCCGCCCGCCAGTCTCCGCTTTCGCTGGCGCCAGGCCGCCCGCTGCGATCGGTGCCGCCGGCGCCAGGCCGCCTGCGCCCCGGCGTGCCGCCGGCGCCAGGTGCCGCCGCTGGCCCCCGCTGCCGCTGGCGCCAGGTCGCCTGCTTTCCCCGCAGGTGCCGGGCGCCAGGTTGGTGCCCGCCAAGGCTGGCCTCGCTGGCCCGCTTATACTGGCGCCAGGCCGCTCGCAGACGGTGCCGCCGCGCCAGTCGGTGCCGCTGGCGCCAGGCCGCTTGCATGACGCTGGTGTCGCCGGTGCCAGGCCATCTTGCTGTGGGTTTTTCATTGTTCGATCTTTCCGGCTGGCCGCTTATGGAAATCTTTGTGTTTGGGAAGATTTAACCGTGAGATTTCGAGATAATCGCTTTTAATCCAACGATTCCTCGAGTATCGGATTTGAGATGGACTTGGATTTGTAGATTTTCCGCCGCCAAGGATGCGAGCAATGTGGCTTCGAAGCGATGTGTTAAAAGATGAATCTTTTAAACAATCGGAAGGCTTTTCATGAAGAACCATTGTAGATCTCTGGACGATCCGACATGGGTTTAAGGACCAAGATGCTGCCATTGCCCGAGATCATGAGATGATTGCACGGATGGGCGCAGGACTTCCGCTGGTGCCGACGGGAGTGGACGAGCCTTCAAGAGTTTTATCGGTTTACGCACCCGCTTCTTGGCTTTGATCGCCGCTGGCTTTTCGAGGATTTTCGTGACGATTTCGGCTATTGACCGATTTTGACCCCAACAAAACCTAGGTTTACTTTCGCACTAAGGCTATGCAATGACTAATCGGCTTTCGCTTTGCCTGGCGATTTCTACCTGGTTCTTTCCGCTTTAAAGTCCATGCTCGATGCCGACTTTATACTAATTTGTATGGGAAGAACCGAAGCATCTTCCGAGACCGCCTCGAGTGCTGACCAAAATTTTGAGATTTTGTATAGCTGCCGCTATGATATCCTTGTGGATGTAAGAGAACCTTTACTTTTACGAAGGTTTGACTATGAGTTTTCTTCGAGAACGCTTTTCAGGTATGTTCGCCGGGCCAATCGACGATCATCATTTTTTCTTTTAAAGCCTGGATGGACTGGTTTTAGATAAGAACTTTTGAGGGTTGTTCGCGACGCTCTTTCCCCAAAGATATATCTTTTATAAGGTGGTTTCGATCTTCTTTTGGAGAAGACGGTACATTTTAGTCTTTATTGACCGCTACTGTTTTTTAAAAAACAGGAACTGATTCCGCAAGGATTGCTTGACGGTGTAAAGGCTTGTTGGCGGTGGGAGTATATGAGTATATCGGTGACTCACTTTTGGAGAGGGGATATCTGAACTTTTCAATAGACAAGCTGCCTATGTACCCTTTCGAGGATGAAGCCATCTCGTAGTCCGCTAGTTTCCTGCGGGTGTTCCTACCGCTGAGGGGTCGCTTAGTCACCTCAGCTATGGGGCCGGGCCGGCCTATTCCATCATTTCCGAGTAGGTTTGTCCGCTGGTGAGGTGATGGATTCGGGACGGCATGCTTTCATCCCGAGTCGCTGCCTGATCCGATGGTTCCGATGGCTTTGGCGGAGCTCGTAGAGTCCCGAGTTTTCTTCGATTTCTGGGTTGACCGCTGGGTGTTCCGAAGCCAGTCGGTTTATTTTCGCCAAGCAGAGCCTTGACTGTTTTGGCATCCCCGCATTACTGATGTTCCGCGGGCGGGTTGGGAATTTAATGCCGAGATGGTAAGTCGATGGTACTGCCATGGCATTGATCCAGTGGGGTTCCTGATGACGCTATAGATGGCAGGAGTGTCACTACCATGAAGTCGATGATTTTTGTCCCATCTTTAACCATAACGGAAGTTTGATGGACCCGAGGGTCATTGACATCGCACTTAAAACCCCGGAGAGGTTTTGATTCCGGACGACTCCGAAGTTCGACACTCATTCTTCAAGCGCGTGTGATGGTAGATGACATTGCCGCTTCCTGTGTCGACAAGGATCCCGCATTTCGGGAGGTCTCGGTTACCAAATCGATGACAAGCGGTCACGCGGCGATTTGTCAATGCCGATGGTTTCATGCTCTTCGGTGATCGTGATCGCTTGGTACTTCATCGCCGGGGACCGATTGCCCAGTTAGAGCTGGTCTCAACTTTTGTCTGTAAGCCTTAATCGAAGAGACAATCGTGATAGAATCAAGCGACCGGATGATCATGTTGACCCTTCGACGGTTGCTGGTGTTTCCTTAGTCGCCTTTGTCTTCTTCCGCTCCGACTGATTTTGAGCTGCCCCTTTCGAGACTCTTTATCAGTTTTGGGAGGCCGATCGAATCCAAGACAAGATCTTCTATGCTCAGAACCTTCTCGAGTTCGGCCGGCGAGGAGTTTTGGCGGGCGAAGCCTTTGCGCCGAACCTTGCAGTTCGTAGAATGTCCTCTCGCCTCATCGAAATCGCAGAGGAGTTATCCTTGAACTGGTTCCTGGTCCAAGTATTCCCGAGGTCTTCCCTTGTTCGGAATTGATGGCGAATTGTGCTCGCCTGGAGATCTTCCCCTTCGTGGTGGATATACTTATCGCTACGAGCCCTCCTTTTGGCGGATGTTTTCTGCGGGTTATGTTTCCGAGAGGATCTTCATCTCTTCCTCCATTATGATGAAGTCCGCTGTCTTGTGCAGAGCTTCCTGGATCGCGCTCGTTTTTCGAGAGATATCCACCGGCCGGAGTTTTGATCGGTACCGAGTTTTCTTCGCAGAGCCGCCGACTATTACTTTGTTGCTGATTCCAGTGACTCTTGCCATTACTAGCTTGAATCTGTTCATGAAATCGGAATGGCTCGCCCTCCCTTTGGGATGACTCCAGAGATCGACACCGAGGTTTCTGTCCATGAACATGGAGTACTGTTTGAGGAACTCCAAGCGAAGTTACGGAAACTTCCGATGAGTTTCGCTTAGCGGCGAAACCATTCGAGCGAAGGCTTTGAGGGTTTTGACAAAGAGAGGTACTAGACGGGCGCTCTTTTGGCGCCTTGAGTTTGCATCTTCCCATCGCGATCTGAAATGACTGCAGATGTGCTCTTCGGTCGGATGTGCCATCGTAGACGAAATTTTTATCTTCCCCGATCTGAGATGTGGGTTTTTTGATCCGGCAGTGAAAGGAGTCTTATGTATTTCCTCGAAAGTCCTGTCGATTTCGACGCGAGCGCGTCGATGGTGAATCGGCGATTTTACCGCTTTGACTTCGCCGCGTTTCGCATGTACTCGCTGGAGGTCGTGGATCTCACTGGGCTTCCAGATGCCCTTCGAGTCTGCCGACGCTGGCTCTGGTGGATTCTGGTTTGTTTTTCAGCCAGCTCCTCCTGCTCCACCCAATAGAGGTTTTCTTCTTCCTCCGCCATGGGTTTTTCGAGTGACGCGTTCTCGCCGAAATGGACTGGCTTCGCGGTTCTTCTTGATGGATATCAGCGCCCTGTCCGCCATCGGACTGGTCACTTATGTCCAGATCAATACGCATCACTTCAGCTCCTTCACCCCGGAGGAGGTGGAAGTTTCTCCATGATCGGCTGCGATCGGACGGGCTGCTTCGCTAGGTTTTTCTCGAGAGGCTCTGTCCATCCGGTATGCCTGGTCGCTAGAGTCTCGGAATTGAAGTTCGTCACGCTGGTCCTGGTGGCACCGCACAGATTTTACTCATAGCCTTCGCTGTTAAGGTCTCCACCTGTTTCAGAGAGGCAACAAGTTTATCCTGTTCGGTCCGGACTTTTATGAACAGAAGTTAACAGTTCTTTCATCTGCCCTAATGCCGCCGGCCAGTGGTTACCGCTGACATATTTCCAGCTAGTTGATTGATGACTGATCGACGGAGGTCTCGCTGGTGCCTGTTTGTCTTTGTCGGTCGATCGCCATACCTAACTGAGCGCGGTAGTAAGGTGAGAGATAGATCCCATCCCTCCTCTAGAGCCAAACGTGGGAACCAAAATTCACACCGCCGAAGTTTTAGTTGATTGAGGAAAACCAAGTAAACCTAGTTTTCAAGGTCCCTGCTATATGCTGGGCCACACACAACACAATCAATATGACTAAAAATAGCAAAGTAGCAAATCATAAACGAAAAAGAGAGCAAAAGATCTTATTTCCGAACCCGCTTGAGCTTGAACAACAGGTGAGAGCCTTATTACGAGCTGTCGCCAAGTTCGCTAGTCCAGCAACCTAAGTTCTAACCTAGTTGAGTCGCGCTCGATAGTAGAAACGGAAAATGCCTAAATTTCTATAAGTGCTAAGGTTGCTCTCGTTCTTTCTTTTGCTCTTCGGCCCTAAGTCCTCATTATATACTCCTCCTTTAGGTCCGCTTTACCTCCTCTTGGGCCGGACTGTCGTCGAACGGCTTTCCCATATCTTTTTCCTTCGCGGATTATATTCGAAACTCGACATTATCTTCGCGAAACTTGACATTTCCCTTCGGAAATCTTGACATTTATCTTTCTCGCGGATGAGATAAACCGCCATCCTAGCTTTGGGCTTAAGTCCCTTAGATCATAGGGCCGCTGTCCCGCACTCGACCCTCTTTTGACTGTATCGAGACTTAAGCCGATTTTACTCAAAAATAGCCGCTGGTATTGGTATGATCTTCCTAACGAACATCGCCTCTTCTCGATAGCCGAGGTGGTTGATGTTGAAGTTAATCGTGACCTGTTCTATCAATAAGAGTGGAAACCGCTCGAGAGACTTAACCTTCCCAATTTCCAAGACTTTGGACGATGTTTTGGGACGAACGCTGGTGTTGCGTCCATGGACCCGGGATTGAGTTGCGGAAACTTCGACGAAGATGCATGGTCATGGATAGACCGGTTCGAATAATCGCCGGCAGTTGGTCGCGCCGGCGAAGACCTTATGCCTGGTCGAAGCTCGCAAGTCAGATCACGATGGGTTCGGTGGCTCGCGGGCGAAGCTGACCCACGCTACGGGCCGAGCTCGCGGGCGAAGCTAACCCATGATGAGGTCGCATTTCCGCCGGGCGAAGCTTACGACGGCGATGGGGTCGCCGGGTGAAATGTGACTGGCCGGGCGAAGCTGATCTTGCGCTACGGAGCGCCGCCGGCGAAGCTGACCCGCGATGGGGTCGTCACGGGCAAGCTATTGGCCGGACCGAGCTGCCGCCAGCTGACCGGGTGATGGGGGTCGTCGGATTTCGCCGGGCGAAGCTGACTCACGCAATGTCGAAGCTCACCGGCGAAGCTGACTCGTTACGGCCGAAGCTCGCCGGGCGAAGCGACTCGCAGTTACGCAGCCGAGCCGCCGGGCGCGACTGGCGATAAGCGGTCGTGGTGCTCGCCGGGCGAAGCTGACCTCGAGATGCGGTCGCGTCACGGGCGAGCTGACCCGATGCTCACCGGCAGTAGACCGCGAACACGGTCGTAATCGCCCGCCGAAGCTGACCTCGAAGCCTTGCTTGAGCTCGCCGCGAAGTTGGTCTGCTCGGGCGAAGCTGACCTTTGATACGCACTCCAGACCCGACCAGGACCAGCTCGGACGCACCAGTGACGATCAGATCAAATCAACCCAGGTTCATCCATCAATTCAGACCAAGCAGCCCAACTCAACAGTGTACCGATCACCCGTGATGTCCGGAAAGCGAGCTAAGGCTGGATCCATCACCTGATGACCGATCTGACCAACCACAGATGATCTTTCCCGGCCCAACTCGCCAAGACAAGGCCAACAGACGAGCCAGACTTCACTTGGATCAGGCGGAATCAGACAACGACCGCGATCTTCACTTTCACCCGCTTGGTCCGCACTCATAACTCGGTTCGACCAACGTTTGTTTCTTCCATTGACACCATCATGGACTTTTATTCACCAATTTCTATGGCAAGGAATCTTAGACTTTCGAAGACTTGTGTCGAGTAAACTCTTCATAATGCTCAAGATGGTTCGATGATCACTCACGCCGCCACACCTCCGTGACGCCCATCTCTTACCGCTGACGTAACCAGATCATCACGACGCACCTGGATGTTGGTGTCAAAATCGGTCACGACGAATCAATGACTGAAAGTCTCGAAAGTATTTCTAAAACAAAAAGTCTCGATAAATTTGAAAAGAAGTTATAACGAGATTTTCTCAAATTAGAATATCCACTCGTAAGGTCAAAAGGGTTATCTTGAAATCTACGCTAAAGATCCTTCCAAACTCAAAGATTTCCGCACTAACCACTAACGGGGAAAGATCGGGCAACGGAAAACCCATATGCACCTCGCTGGCGCCGGGCCGCATCGCCACGCTGGCCGCCTGGCGCCGCATGGCATCACGCCTGGCGCCGCAGGGCATGCGAATACCGGGTCGGCCTACGCGGCACACTCCGCCTACGCCGCGCACGCCACGCTGGCCGCCTGCCGCCGGCACACCCGCCCATGCCAGCGGCACGCTGCCACGCAGGCCGCCTGATACGCGGCACCGCCTGGCGCAGGCGGCACTCGCCACGCCTCTAACGCCGGTCGACGGCCCTCGCCCTGGTCTCGGTCCCATCATGCTCGGGTCGGATCCCATCTTGGGTTGTTTGATCGATCCTCGGAGGTTGGTACTACCATCGCTACGGAATGAACATCTTTCGATTCGCTTGGAATCGCCCTCATGTTTTACGCACAAAACTAAGGATTGATTTCTCAGAAGATATCGATAAAACAAAGATCGATTAACTTGAACATCGATCCTTTAGGCTATACGGGTTTACTTTACGAGAAATATAGTCTTTTCGAGAAATCGATAAAACGCTCAACAACTTAAGACAAGTCCACGGACTTACTTTACGATTTTAAGAATTCAGGCCCAATCATGTGACGGTTTATCCGATTTCCAACATCGGATAAACATCAAGTCACCGAAAAATAGGGAAAACTCGAGGATAATTACAAAGATCGAATTTAAAATGGAATACTTCTGAGATAAACTTGGGCCCAGTTAGCGTAGGTCCATCATCCTAAGGCAAACCGAACCTAGAGTGAGTATATATGAGAGCAAGAGCAGAAGAGAGCCAGATCCGAAAATCCTAGAATCTAGACTTAGAGAACTCCTGCTAGCTAGAGAACTTGAACTTAGGTGGTTAGGCCAGCGAGGTAGGACTTAACGCCTGGCCTTTGTTCTAGTTTTATCTTCTGCAGATCCCCTGTCTTCCTCGGGAAGGATCTAACAATTCTTTTACTCAGAGCCCGCACATAGAAACCCTAGGCATTATCTTCGACATGCCCGCTTCTATAACCAACGCCATACTAGACTAACCCCTTCAGACGGTTCGATCTCTTGTTCAATTCTTTCTAACTGAACTACGTCCGACTTGATCCTCGAAGGGGTAACGTGAGCAGCCTTTCTAAGGTCCAGTCCCAAATCTAACAAAACCTTTTCCGCGATCTATTTGGTCACTTGTTATTGTCGAGAATCCGACCTTCAAGGAAAGTCGGTTTATTTGCCTTTCCTCCGCAATCTTATTCATTTAAATCGACGGTGTGAATTTTGGTTCCTGCTACTACGCTTAGAAGGAGGAGGACGGATTACTCTACTCATATGGCCGTAGCTTTGATCGAACCGATGTCCGAAATATGAAAGAAAAAGTTGCAAAGCCATGCCAAGATGGTAAAACAACTCCAACAGCATTGTTCCACGGCCAACGCCACGCGAAACGCCACGGTGCTCGAAAGCAAATCAAAACCTAGCCGCAGCTTTCCGCCACAGGAAGAGCACGAAACGATCTCGCAATTTCTATCTAAACAGAAAGGGCAACGATAAAATCTATCAAACACCAAAAATTCGCCTTGTTACCAAGTTAGAGAAATCGAACGAGCAAGGTTTCTAATAAAAACGCTTTTCGAGAATCTCGAAAATAAAACTTATTCTCCTCAAAACCTTGGGGAAACCCTATATTATCAAGGAACAGAAGCACGGCAAATCGTTCACCGATTCCCACTGCCATACTTCTTACAAACAACTCTCGAGGAACAAACGGAAAACTAAAGGAGGTCGGAGCTTGATCTTACTCGGACGACTTGCCATAGGGTAAGATCAGTCTTCCCAGTCCGCCTTAGTAAGAGCCCACTTTGTTCTCCTTTGTGTCTAGGTCAAATGGTTTCGCTTCATCTCAATCGAGTTTCGCTGAGATTTTACTTAAGAGAACAAAGTCACTGTCCCGCCACTTCGCCATGGGCAAGGACAAACATTACCGAGGTCACCTCACCCTCCGACATGTCTACCTCGCCACAGAGCGAACTCAACTTCGTTATCCTTTGAGTCTAGATCAAAGTGGCTTCGTTTGATCTCAATCGGAGTTTCGTTGAGATATTACGAAGGAACAAAATCACTCTCGGACCACCTCGCCCTTGGGCGAGAACAACCAATCACCAAGGTCACCTGCCCATGGCACCTCGCCTGTGGAAACCTCACTTTTCGCCTTTGAATCTGAGTCCCATCATAGGGCGAGCCGGTCATGTCTCAGTACCATGCATCTTTTCACGAGTTTTAAGTAACTTCGATCTTTGAGTCCGTGTGCCGAGGATTGTGGCGGCAAACATCGGCAGGCGGGACCGACGCAGGCGACGAAGCCCTGGCACGGCGACAGGCTCGTCCTCTCCCATCTGGCGCGGCGGCAGGCCGTCGTTTCCGTCTGGCGCCGCGGCAGGGCCAGCCCATCCGTGCGTCGTCTGGTGATCTCGAGACAGCGGCAACATCTTGGTCCCTTAAACCCATGTTGGTTGTTCGAAAACAGCGATTCTTCCATAAACCTTCTCATTGTTTAACAAAGCTCATATTCTAGAATCTAGTTGAAGCCTCATTACTCAAACCCTCGAAGGAGAAGTCTACGAATCA
This sequence comes from Brassica carinata, assembly GCA_016771965.1. Taxonomy (NCBI): domain Eukaryota; kingdom Viridiplantae; phylum Streptophyta; class Magnoliopsida; order Brassicales; family Brassicaceae; genus Brassica; species Brassica carinata. The sequence goes on from CM028688.1 coordinate 38,170,702, forward strand.
AGTCCATCTCGATCGACTTTCGAGAAATCTCGGAGAGACCATAAAGGTTCGAATGATGAATGGATTTTGATTCATCGTATTAAGCGATCGGTTATTCTAAACACCAATCATCTTCATTATCTGAGGAAATGGGATTCGCCGAAATGCGAAACCTTCAAAAGACTATTTTCTCGAAAAATTTTTGTAAAGGTTTTAATTCTTAGAGATAGAACAAAATGTCTTGAAAACTGCCGTGAATTTAGGGAACTTAGGACCTAGGTGGATAGTCTAGCAAGCTAAGTCTTAGGCAAAATTTCCAGTCTTATTCCATCGTTCCTTGATTGTCCAGGCAGAACATGCAAACCGATCTAGTCTCGAAAACCGGCGATCGCCCGCGGCATACTCATCCCGCTTCCTAAAAAGAAAGCGTGCACAAGCTTTGGAAGAGCGGCTAACCGTTTTCTTCGAAAAAAGAAAAGGAAGTGGAGTGCATTATACTATACGATATAATCCCATCTTGAAAACTTTTGCTTCAGCATCAAGACAGCGCTTTTGACAAAGCAAACTCGCTTAATAAGATTAGTCAAAAAGCTAGCGTATAAGCCAACCGTTACAAACATAGTCTTGAAGACTCTCGTCGATCTCTAAATCGCAAACTTCAGCGACTAAGCGTGTACCAACTTCAGACTAATAGCCACGACGGTGAACTACGAAAATAACGAAATAACCTTTGGTAAAACTCATTGAGTAATAACGACCGTGGTAATTGAAGCAGCTTTTGTCCAAAGGTCGAAATCATAAGCGGAAACATCTCCGTGCAATCAGCGGAAACATCGCTACTTTAACAATCTGCGATTTTCTATCTCCATGAAACCGGTCATCCATTACTTTCCTATAACAAGAATATTTTAAACAAAACAGCCTATGGAGAAAACATGATGGGTCTCATGCAAAGCGACTTTGCGATGCATAAAAGTGAATGGCGAAAACAGAATCCGTCGTCGTAAAATTTTGCAAGTAATTTCGAACACTCCCGTTACGCTTCGAAAACCCCTCTTACATGCGCTTTCTGAAAAATCCTCGTATGGTCGAGTCAATTCATACAAAGCAACTTTAAGTAAAATAAACATAATGTGTCCAGCGGGTAACTGTCATAGACAATTTTGCTCCACAAGGTTTCTGGCTCCTGCTTTCCTCCCTTGCGTCCGAGCGAGAAATAATCGCGAAGCGAACCATACGTGTCCTGCGTCGATCCCTAAACTTTTCCCCGATAAAATGAAAGCGATTTTCATGCAACAAAGAAGAATTTATCACGAACCATTCATGCATATACTGAGACCTAAAGTGGAAGATCGTTTCTAATAACAGCCATAACTTTCAGAAAACTCCGCTATGCTTGGCATGTATCTTGCAAAAGCGCTATTTGGCCCTCGACCAGCTCGCCCTTCCATAAAGCCGGACCTGAAATTGGCATCCCCATTAGGACAATGGTAAGATAACGCTGACCTTAATAAAGGTCGTGGTCTGATGGTTTACCAACAACTTCCTGGCGTCACGGCTGAATCTAGCCTCCATGCCAATCCAAAGCTACCGGCGACCACGCTCAATCATACTTGGCTAAAACAACAATCCACGATTTATTAAGTAGAGCGCCAAGTGACTATGCATAAGCAATTTGTCATTATAACCCAGAATCGAGAAATCATCACGATAAACTCTTCTACCAAAACTCAGCCTAACAGCCATATGGTTAGCGGAAGATTTAAACTTATCGTCAATCGATTAAGTTCTATCGCCCGTAAACCGCGACATGAAAAAAGAAACACTTCATGACAAGGCTCCAGAGTTATATGAGTCATCCTTAATATACATTCAAATCCGGGAAGCCAACACTTCCGGCTTACCGTGAAGGTAGGCGCTTCTCCACAGGGTCGAAACTTCTGGCGACCCCTCGGTCCTGCGTAAGCCAAACAACAGTTTCTGGCTGCGAACATTCGCCAAAACATCTCCAAGCCAGCGAACATTTCAACCACAAAATGCGGCTGAAAGCTTCGACCTTCAGCACTGCGAGAACTTAGCTGCTTCGAAGGACATTCTTTCCTCAAAGCGTTCGAGGCGAAATCCTGCGTCTCTAGAACTCATAACATACAAACACCTCTAGCGGTAACATGCCTCTAAACTGGCATCATTTCTTTGTTGCTGATCACAACAAGCGAACTCTAACGTCCTAAACAGACAATAGCAGCCTTTAAAGGTAGGCTCTCTTACATCCGACAAGGATAAACATGCGTGCTATACAAAGAAATCCAAATTTTGGTTTAGCTCTTAAGTAAAGTGGCTTTCGACTCGCGCCTAGACAAATCATATAAGCCGACAACAATTCAGCGGTTTTAAGCGGTGCGAGTCAGGTTAAAATCGCCAAACAGGCAAAGCGAAAGCCGATTTGTCATCGCAAAGCCTCAGTCAGTAAACCTAGGTCTTGCCTAAACCCAGCCAGGATCTTGACATCTCACAGACATAGTATGGTATCACGAGATCAAAAATTTGTCTCTTCACTTAAGCCTATTCGTTTCACGAACTTTTCGTAAATCGGTAAACGCGGGAAAATCTCCGCTTTATGCAAACAATAGGTACGGTGATCATCGGGGAACTAGGAATGAGAGGACAACTCACACCACCTCTTTCTCATGCTTGAAAAACTGAAGTTCATAAAAATCAAAAACACATAATGGCCTCTAGCGCCCAGACCAAAACAAATACATCAACAGCATCATGCTCGAAAGTCCCTCATGACACATAACCAGACCATATAAGTCTGGCTGGAAAACAGATCACAAGGGTCTTAAACTCCAAAGCGAACCGGAAGGCTTGATCCACAACAAAGATGCGTGAGCAGCCGAAGCGCCCCAATCTTACCACTTTCGCCAGACCTTTTAAACAATTAATTCCGCCTATCATACCTGACATGTCTTATATTTCGCCAAGAACATCACGAAGGTTCCGAGCTGGGGCTAACTGTTGGTGTCAAAATCGGTCACAGACGGAATCAATGACTGAAAGTCTCTGGAAAGTATTTCTTAAAACAAAAGTCTCGGATAAATTTGAAAAGTAGTTATCGAGATTTTCTCAAATAGAATATCCACTCTCTGGTAAGGTGAAAGCGGTTATCTCGAAATCTGGCTAAAGATTCTTCCAAACTCAAAGATTTCCCGCCGACGGTGCGGGGTAAAGATCGGGCGGAAAACCCACGGCGACACCCGACTGGCGCGGACGCAGCGTCCGCAGCGAGCGGCTTAAACCGGCGACTAGCGTCCGCAGCGAACTGACCTGGCGACCGGCGGCAATCCGCAGCGGCTTGGCTTAGCCCTATGCGCGTCCACCGCAGCGCGGACCTGGCGCCGATTACACGACCTGGCGCCCGGCTATATCCGGCCTGGCGCGGTGTGACCGTCACGCCCCATGCGGTCGGCGGCCCTCGTCCTGGTCTCGATCCATCATGCTCGGTCGGATCCCATCTTGTCTTGTTTGGATCGATCCTGCATTGAGGTTGAATGCGACCACGGCTCACGGAATGAACATCTTCGATTCGTTTGGAATGCGTCCTCGATGTTTTCGGCAAAACTAGAAAAGTTGGATTTCACGTAGAAGATATCGCATAAAACAAAGATCGATTAACGAACATCGATCCTTTAGGCTATCACGGTTTACTTCACGAAAGATAGTCTTTTAATCGTATAAAGCGTTCAGCGACTTAAGACAAGTCCGCGGACTTACTTATGATTTTAAATTCAGGCCCAATCATGCTGCGGTTTATCTGATTTCCGAACATCGGATAAACATCAAGTCACCGAAAAATAGGGAAAAACTTCGAGGATAATTACAAAGATCGTGAAAATGGAATACTTCTGAAGAGATAAACTTGGGCCCCGGCGAGGTCCATCATCAAAGGCAAACCGACCTAGGAGTGAGTATATAAGGAGCAAGAGCGAAGAGCCAGATCCGAAAATAGTAGAATCTAGACTTAGAGAACTCATGCTAGCTTAGAGAACTTAGAACTTAGGTGGTTAGGCCAGCGAGGTGGGACTTAGAACATCTGGCGCCTCTTGTTCAGTTTTATCTTCTTCAGATCCCTGTTCCTCTCGGAAGGATCTAACAATTCTTTTACTCAGAGCTCCGCACATAGAAACCCTAGGCATTATCTTCGACATGCCGTTTCTATAATAGCGCTCATCTTAGGCGAACCCGCCCAGGCAGTTCGATCTCTTATTCAATTCTTTCTAACTGAACTACGTCCGACTTGATCCTCGAAGAAAGTGCGTTAGGCAGCCTTTCTTAAGGTCCAGTCCCAAATCTTAACAAAACCTTTTCGCATTTATTAGGTCCTTGTGTTGGCTGTCGCGAGAGAATCCGGACCTTCAAGGAAAGTCGGGTTTACTTGCCTTTCCTCCGCCAATCTTATTCATTTAAATCGGCGGTGTGAATTTGGTTCCCCACTGGACATCTTTCTGAATCTGGACCAGTCAACATTTGAATCCACACCTTGACTGGTTTTCCTTTTACACTTTGACTAGATCTAGTCAAATTTATATTTCTGTGTGTGTTTTCTGCACTTTTCTTTTATGTCTCTTTGACTCAAAACCTTATAAATATGTACGATCACATGAATAAAACAGATCGATTTTTCCTTTAATATTTTTGAGTTTTCTCTCATTGTTCTTTGCTTAGAACATTCATAATTCTCTTGGTGAGGTTATCTCCGGTGAATCGCCGTTGTGTTGGACGGTCGTCACATCCGGCTAACCGAATCTCTGGTAGTATCTTTGGGCCATCCGCGGCAAAAGTGTCACCACTCGATCCATAAGTTCTCAATCCTTCGGGATCTGAGTCCATATCATCCTTACGAAAAGAGTGATCCTAATTTTGGTTCTATCAGAGTGGTATCGAGCCACTCTCTCGGTAACTCTTTTTCAATCCATCTTTCTCATCTTCCATATTCTTCAAAAAAATTCTTTTCTTTCTATCTTTGAATTGAAAAAAAGAGTTCGATTTTTTTTAATTATATATTTCATAGTTGTTCTTGTGGTTTGGTGGTGGAAGAAACGCTGGCGAAGAAATCGGTCTTAGAGGTGGTTATCTGATTCCCCTTTTTAAATCCTTACCTTTCTTTCTTGATCTTTTGTGGTTCTCTTGGATTCCTCATTGAGGTGATCTAGTTTGCTCTCTTAGAACTTTGGGAGGAACTCTCTTGTGTGATTACCAAAATTTGAGTGAAAACACATGTGTGGGTGAGGATAAACACCTGAGGTGTGAGGTTTTTACTCTAACTTTACCATGTTTAAGTTTTCAGGAAACGGAGTAGTGAAGGAAGAAGGTGACCCGGAATAAGGGTAGTGGGCAAAGTCTTAGGCATTTCGGGTCTTATTCGTTGGTCTCGGGCAAAATAACACGAGCAGGAAAAAAGTACACAAAGCTTTGGAAAACGGCTAACGGCTAATTTTAAGTAAAAGAAAGGAAGTAACATTATACTTATACGTATAATCCCATCTTCGCTGGCATCAGAATCAGACGCGCGACAAGCAAACTCTGCAGCAATAAGATTAGATCTAAAACCCTGGCGGCATACTGGCCGTTACAAACAAGTCTTGAAAACTCCTGTCATCGATATAGGCTTCCGTGAAAAATCATACCGGTAATAACGCAGGCGGGCGGTGAACACGAACTAGCGAAATAACCTTTGGTAAAACTCGGTGAGTAATATACCGACGTGAGTAATTGAGCAGCTTCGTCAAAATTGAAATCATGGCGGAAACATCTCCGTGCAATCGCGGAAACATACTTTAACAATCTGCGATTTTCTATCTCCATGAAACCGGTCATCCATTACTTTCTATATAACAAGAATATTTTAAACAAAACAGCCTATGGAGAAAACATGATGGGTCTCATGCAAAGCGACTTTGCAATGCATAAAAGTGAATGGCGAAATCCGATAAAATTAAGTAAATATCGCAAAGTAATTTCGCGAGAAACACTCTCAGTTACAGCACGAAAACCCCTCTTACATGGCACTACGAAAAATCCTCTGTATGGTCGAGTCAATTCATACAAAGCAACTTTCGTTAAAATAAACATAATGTGTCCAGCGAACTGTCGCCAGACAATTTTGCTCCACAAGGTTTCTGGCTCCTGCTTTCCTCAGCGGTTCACGTCGAGCAGGAAATAATCCATGAAGCGAACCATGCGTGTCCTGCGTCGATCCTTAAACTTTTCCCCGATAAAATGAAGCGATTTTCATGCAACAAAGAAGAATTTATCACGAACCATTCATGTATAACTGAGACCTAAAGTGGAAGATCGTTTCTAATAGCCAACAACCATAACTCAGAAAACTCCGTATGCTTGGCATGTCATCTCGGCAAGCGGCTATTGGCCCTCGACCAACTCATGCTTCCATAAAGCCGGACCTGAAATCGGCATCCCCATTAAGGACAATGCGTAAGATAACATGACCTTAATAAAGGTCGTGGTCTGATCGTTTACCAACAACTTCCTTGGCGATACGGCTGAATCGCCTCCATGCCAATCCAAAGCTACTGGCGACCCTCCAATCCATAGCGGCTAAAACAACAATCCACGATTTATTAGGTAGAGCGCCAAGTGACTATTACGAAAGCAATTGGTCGTATAACCCAGAATGGAAATCATACGATAAACTCTTCATACCAAAACTCAGCCACACAGCCATATGGTTAGCGGAAGATTTAAACTTATCGTCAATCGATTAAGTTATCGCCCGTAAACCGCGACATGAAAAAACTCGTTGACAAGGCTCCAAAGTTATATGAGTCATCCTTAATATATACATTCAAATCCGGAAGGCCAACACTTCCGCGGCACCGTGAAGAGGCGCTTCTCCACGGGTCAAACTGCGACCCCTCGGTCCTGCGTCCAAGCCGAAACAACAGTTTCTGGCTGCGAACATTAAGCAAAACATCTTCAAGCCAGCGAACATTTCAACCACAAAATGCGGCAAAGGCTTCGACCTTGACTTTCGGACCATACGCCTTTCGAAGGACATTCTTTCCTCAAAGCGTTCAGGCGAAATCCTCGTCTCAGAACTCATAACATACAAACACACCTCTAGCGGTAACATGCCTCTAAACATCATCATTTCTTTGTTGCTGATCACAAAAGCGAACTCTAACGTCCTATACAATAGCAGCCTTTAAAGGGTAGGCTCTCTTACATCGACAAGGATAAACATTGCGTGCTATACAAAAATCAAATTTTGGTTTAGCTCTTCGTTAAAGAAGTATGCTCGACTCACTAGACAAATCATATAAGCCGACAACAATTCAGTTTTAAGCGGTGCGAGTCAGGTTAAAAGCAACGAACCAACGAAAACCGATTTGTCATCAGCAAAATCAGTCCGAGTAAACCTAGATCTTGCCCTAAACCCAGCGCTGGATCTTGACAACTCACAGACATGGTATGGTATCGCGAGATCAAAATTTGTCTCTTCACTTAAGCCTATTAGTTTCACGAACGTAAATCGGTAAACGCGGAAAATCTGCGCTTTATGCAAACAATAGATGCGGTGATCATCGGGGAACTAGGAATGAGGCGACAACTCACACCTCTTTCTCATGCCGAAAAACTGAAGTTCATAAAAATCAAAAAACACATAATGGCCTCTGGCGGACAAAACAAATACATCAACAGCATCATGCTCGAAAGTCCCTCATGACACATAACCAGACCATATAAGTCTTGCTGGAAATCAGATCACAAGGGTCTTAAACTCCAAAGCGAACTCTGAGAGGCTTGTCCACAACAAAGGTACATAGGCAGCCGAAGGCGCAACCCAATCTTACCACTTTCATGAACCTTTTAAACAATTAATTCCGCCTATCATACCTGACATGTCTATATTTCGCAAAGAACATCGAAGGTTCTAGCGAGCTGGGGGCTATGTTGGTGTCAAAATCGGTCGAAGCGGAATCAATGACTGAAAGTCTGCGGAAAGTATTTCTTAAAACAAAAGTCTCGGATAAATTTGAAAAGTAGTTATCTGAGATTTTCTCAAAGAGAATATCCACTCTCGGTAGAACAGCGGTTATCTAAAATCTCGGCTAAAGATTCTTGAAACTCAAGAGATCCCGCGAGCGACTAGCGGGGTAAAGATCGAGACGCGGAAAACCCGCAGGCGGCACCCGGCCTGGCGCCCGGCGGCACGCGTCCGGCTTTAGCGCCCGGCGGCCTACCGTCCAGCGGGCGACCTGGCGCCGATGGCACACCGGCTTGGCGCCCGTGACAGCGTCCGCATAGCGACCTGGCGCCCGGCGTATCGACCTGGCGCCCGGCGACCGCAGCGTCCGCCCCTAGCGCGGGTGGCCCTCGTCTGGTCTCGATCCCATCATGCTCGGTCGGATCCCATCTTGTCTTGTTTGGATCGATCCTCGTGGGAGTTAATGCGACCCGGCTCTGGAATGAACATCTTCGATCGTTTGGAATGCGTCCTCGATGTTTTACGGCAAAAACTAGAAAGATTGGATTTCGTAGAAGATATATGTAAAACAAAGATCTATTAGCGAACATCGATCATTTAGGCTATATGGTTTACTTTCGAGAAAATAGATCTTTTAATCGTATAAAAGCGTTCAGCGACTTAAGACAAGTCCACGGACTTACTACGATTTTAAGAATTCAGGCCCAATCATGCTGTTACGGTTTATCCGATTTCCCGAACATCGGATAAACATCAAGTCACCGAAAAATAGGGAAAAACTTCGAGGATAATTCACGAAGATCGGCGAAAATGGAATACTTCTGAAGAGATAAACTTGGGCCCAAAGGCGAGGTCCATCATCCTAAGGCAAACCGACCTAGGGTGAGTATATAAGGAGAGCAAGAGCAGAAAGAGCCAGATCCGAAAATCCTAGAATCTAGACTTAGAGAACTCCTGCTAGCTTAGAGAACTTAGAACTTAGGTGGTTAGGCCAGCGAGGACTTAGAACGTCGGCAGCCTCTTGTTCTAGTTTTTATCTTCTTGCGAGATCCTGTTCCTCCGGAAGGATCTAATAATTCTTTTACTCAGAGCTCCGCACATAGAAACCTAGGCATTATCTTGACATGCCGTTTCTATAACCAACTCATACTAGGCGAACCCGCCAGGCGGTTCGATCTCTTGTTCAATTCTTTCTAACTGAACTACGTCCGACTTGATCCTCGAGAAAGTGCGTAGGCAGCCTTTCTTAAGGTCAGTCCCAAATCTTAACAAAACCTTTTCGCATTTATTGGGTCACTTGTCGTTGGCTGTGGCAAATCCGGACCTTCAGGAAAGTCGGGTTTACTTGCCTCCGCAATTTTATTCATTTAAATCGGCGGTGTGAATTTGGTTCCCACTGGACATCTTTCTGAATCTGGACCAGTCAACATTTGAATCCACACCTTGACTGGTTTTCTTTTTTTTCCACACTTTGACTAGATCTAGTCAAATTTATATTTTCTGTGTGTGTTTTCTGCACTTTTCTTTTATGTCTCTTTGACTCAAAACCTTATAAATATGTACGATCCATGAATAAAACAGATCGATTTTTCCTTTAATATTTTTGAGTTTTCTCTCATTGTTCTTTGCTTAGAACATTCATAATTCTCTTGGTGAGTTATCTCCGGGTGAATCGCCGTTGTGTTGGACGGTCGTCATCAAATAACCGCCGAATCTCTGGTAGTATCTTTGGGCCATTCCGCAACCCAAAGTGTCACCACTCGATCCATAAGTTCTCAATCCTTCCGGATCTGAGTCCATATCATCCTTATCGAAAAGAGTGATCCTAATTTTGGTTCTATCAAGTGGTATCAGAGCCACTCTCTCGGTAACTCTTTTTCAATCCATCTTTCTCATCTTCCATATTCTTCAAAAAAAAAAAATTATTTTCTTTCTATCTTTGAATTGAAAAAAAAAAGAGTTTCGATTTTTTTTTTTTTTAAATTATATATTTCATAGTTGTTCTTGTGGTTTGGTGGTGGAAGAGAAAACCTGCTGGCCGAAGAGAAATCCGGTCTTAGAGGTGGTTAATACGGATTCCCCTTTTTAAATCCCTTACCTTTCTTTCTTGATCTTTTGTGGTTCACTTGGATTCCTCATTGAGGTGATCTAGTTTGCTCTCTTAGAACTTTAGGAGGAACTCTCTTGTGTGATTACCAAAAATTTGAGTGAAACACATGTGTGGGTGAGGATAAACACCTGAGAGTGTGAGGTTTTTACTCTAACTTTACCTTGTTTAAGTTTTCAGGAAACCATGAGTAGTGAAGAAAGAGACCGACCCGGAAACTCACATGCCGGATTATCTAACTTGCAGATGTGTGCTCTCAATGATTCTATGTCTAACTTGTTGAATACAGGTTTGAAAGCGATCGATCAAAGGCTAGATGCACTCCAGACCCATCCGACTCAGCCCCGATCCAGAGCCAGACGTGACCGTCCAAAGAGACACAGCCGGTCCGACCTTGAAATCCGAGAAGAGTCTCTCGAAGATGATTATCAATCCATCAACCGTCCAAGGAGATCTCTTAGACATCAAAACCGAGGTGATGTCAATCCATTTGGTAGAAATGAAAGAACTAATGATGGTTTGGGTGGTTTGAAATTGAAAATTCCGAGTTTTGATGGCAAAAATGATCCGGATGCTTTTCTTGAATGGGAAAGAAAAATTGAGCTTGTGTTCGATTGTCAAAATTTTTCTGATATTAAAAAGGTTAGACTTGCTGCTGCTGAGTTTTCTGGCTATGCTATTAACTGGTATGATCGAGTTGTGACTAGCAGGAGAAGAGCAGGTGTTGGGGTCAAAAGCAGTTATCTCCGAAATCTGGCCAAAGATCGCTTCCTTCGAAGATTTCCCACCACGAGCGACTAGCGGGGAAAAGATCGAACGGAAAACCCGGGGCGGCAGAGCGGCCTGGCGCAGCGGCACCCGACCTGGCGCCGGCGGCCTTTCCGTCACGGAGGCGGCCTGGCACAGCGGCACCCGACCTGGCGCCGGCAGCGCAGGGCGGGCGACCCTGGCACCGGCCGCGGGGCGAGGCGGCCTGGCGCGATGGTACCCGGCCTGGCGCCCGGCGGCACCGTCCGCGGAGGCGGCCTGGCGCCAGCCCGGCACCCGACCTGGCGGCACCAAAGTCGCGGGCGGCCTGGCCCGGCGGCCAACCTGGCCGGTCCGGCCCTCGATCCTGGTCGGTCCCATCGTGCTTTCGGTCTGATCCCATCTTAGCTTGTTGGATCAACCCTGCGTGAGTTTGGTACAATCAAGGCTACAGAATAAACATCTTCGATTCGGTTGGAATCATCACCGATGTTTTCACGATGGAAGCTGGAGGATTGGATTTCATTAGAAGATATACATTATAAAAAGAATCGATTAGCGAACATCGATCCTTTAAGCTATCACGATGTATTCTCGAGAAAGATCATCTTCAGAAATCGTATAAAGCGTTTAACAACTTAAGACAAGTCCACGGACTTACTACGATTTTCAGAATTCAGGCCCAATCAGGCTATGGCGGTTTATCCGATTTCGAAGCGTCGGATAAACATCAAGTCATCGAAAGATAGCGGAAAACTTCGAGGATGATTCTGAAGGCCGGCGAAAATGGAACATTTCTGAAGAGAGAGATAAGCTTGGGCCCAAAGAGGCCCATCATCCTAAGGCAAACCGACCTAGGAGTGGGTATATAAGGAGAGCAAGAGCAGAAGAGAATCCGAAAATCGAAAATTAGACTTAGAGCATCCTGCTTGCTTAGAAGAACTAGGGTTTAGGTGGTTAGACTAGCGGAGCAAGGCTTAGGGCGTTTGGCTGCTGCGACTCTATCTTTTCTTTACTACATAAATCTCTCATCTTTGGAGAATCCTTGTACTTCGTTTCTTTCATCTAATAAAAGCGCCGGGCAAATATTACAATTCCCATCTTTGTCTTCTGTTTACTTTATCGATTTAGGTGTAGCGCGCGAGAGAATCGAACCTTCAAGAAAGTCGGGTTTACTTGCTTTCCTCCACAATCTTATTTATCGGAAATGGCGGTGTGAATTTGGTTCCCACAGTTTGGCTAGAAGGAGGGGGGCGGATTCTCTAACTTCGAAAACCACCGATCAATCGAAGTTCAGTATGACTTCTTCGTCAGCCCGCAACATCATCTTTCGAGGATCGAGCAGCATGCGGCCAAACCTCTAGCGATCTCCTGCGTAATAGAACTCACGATCCAGGATATTGGCGTAGCAAGGGTATTGATCGACACGGATGCTTTCGGCTATATTATCTACAAAAGCACCCTCGAGAGGATGGTCGATCTAAGCATCCTTACAGATGACCCCAGCCCGATGTTGGACTCTCGGGAGAAATTATGACCCTCGGCTCGAATAACCTCCTAGTCAAAGGGAGCTTTGCCAAAACGCGGAATTCCTGGTGATCGATGGTCCACATCCTACAATGCGATAGTTGGAACTCCTGGCTAAACTCCATGAAGCGATCCCATCAACATTCCACCTATGCCTCAAGTTCCGGCGCCTTCGAGGTCGAATACATACATGGTATCCGCGACGGCGCAGATCCTACTTACCGAACTAAAGCGGAAAAACTCGAAATCGAGACCTCTCGAGAAAAAGCAAAGCGATTCACGACTGCGAAACCTTCGGCAGCCCCAAAGCTGAGGCCCGGAAGGAAGCGTGAACCAATCTGCGAACCGGTGGTCTCAATTTGTCTTGGCGATTCTTTCCGGAGCGGTGTCGAATCGGGCTAACCTCCAGCGAACCAATAAAGCGAGCTCATCGCATGCCTCAAAAGAACCTCAATGCGTTAAGCGGGCTGCGGAGGATATGCGAGAATGACATTAAGCGTAACATGTCAAGAACTTAACATCGACCCAACTCACAAACCCGTAAAACAAAAGGAGCTGGGACCTGGCGTGCGACCGCGAGTCGCGAGGAAGTCGAAAGACTCCTCAAAGTAGGGTCGATAACAGAAGTTAGGTATCAGATTGGCTCGCCAAACCCTGTCGTGTAAGTAAAACGGCAAATGGCGAGTCTGTGTCGACTTCCGCGGATCTGAATAAAGCCTGTCCAAAGACTTCCGCTCCCACTTTGCTCGGCCGACGGTGAAAGCAAGCCATGAGGAAACAAGCTTCTGTCATTCATGGGCGCTTTTCGGTTACAATCAGATCATGATGAATCGGCGACCCGAAAAACTTCGTTCATCACCGACAGCGGAGCGTATTGCTATAAAGGTAATGCCCTTCGGTCTTAAGCGGGTGCAGCGTATCAGCGACTTCGTCAACAGAATGTTTGCTGAGCAACTGGGAAAAACTATGGAGGTCTACATCGATGATATGCTCGTAAAATCTCTTGGCGAACCGCGATCATGTAGCCCACCTAGAGGAATGTTTTGCGACTCAACCAGCATAACATGAAACTCAACCCGCCGAAATGTAGATTGCGGTGGCATCGGGAGAATTCCTTGGGTACCTCGTAGCGTGTCGCGGAATCGAGGCCAACCCTAAACAAATCGGCGCACTGATAGAGATGGCCTCCCGAGAACCAAGCGAAGTCAGAGGCTAACGGGAAGAGTCGCGGTTTTGAACCGTTTCATCTGGCTCCACGGATAAGTGCCTACCGTTTTCTGCGAAACATTGAAGGAAACAAGAAGTTTGAATGGTCGAGCAATGTGAAAAAGCTTTCCAACAGTTGAAACAATACCTGGCCACTCCACCAGTCCTCATAAAACCGATTGGAAGGTGAACCTCTTTTCCTCTATATCGCAGTTTCATAGCGACAGTCAGTCAATCCGGTAGGCTCATAAAATGGGCAATCAAACTGAGTGAATCTGACGTCGAATATCGCCAAGGGCGTGTGCAAAGTCCCAATACTAGCGGATTTCTTGGTAGAGTTACCCACTAGAAGCATGACTAACGAGGAACCAAACTCAACTTGGGTCCTCCGTCGTGGATCTTCATCAAACAAGGATCGGGAATCGAATCACGACTCACCTCTCTAGCGGAAATCCAAAACAGTCTTTCGATTGGCTTTTCATGCTTCAAACAATGAGGCAGAATCTGAAGCACTCACATGAGCTTCGCGGCTGGCCATCAGGTTATTCACGCTATTACTGCGATTCTCAGTTAATTAAGCCAATCAATACAGCGGAGAATATGAGGCAAAGAGCGAAAGGATGGGCGCATATCTAAAACTTCGTCCAAGAACTGGCTCGAAATTTCGACCAGTTAAGCCCTGACCAAATTCCTCGCTCGGGAAGCGTCCAGGCCGCGCTTGGCTGCCCTAGCCTCAAGCTCAGATCCAGGGCTCCAAAGAGTAATCCGTTCGAATTCATCCGAGCATCAAGCATCAGACCACCAGTGGTGCGTCAATCTAATCGAGACAATATTGAAGATCGCGGAAGAAGTCGAGGATCAGCGGAGGCGGTGTGAACCAGAAATTGCGACAGCCCTTGGTTAGAACCAATCGAGTATATCGTGAATGGAACCTTACCGCCCGAAAAATGGGCGGCGTAGAGTGAAAACCAGCGACGCGATGCGTCCGCGATAGAGGAGAATTTATAAGTGGTGTTTCTCTAGTCCTCTCATGGCATCGCCAGAAGGGGCGAGAATCATGAAGGAGGTCCATTCTGGATCGTCGCGGAAATCATTCTGCGGAAAGATCTCTGCGGTCAAAATCAAGCGCCCGCGGTTATTATTGGCCAACCATGGTAAAGATTGCGAGAAATTAAGGAATTGCGAAATGCCAAGAACATGCTCAACAATCCATCAACCAGCGGAGATCCTCTCCTCAATCTCGTCCCCTATCCTTTCATGCGATGGTCCATGGACATCGTCGGACCTATGCACCCATCAAAACAAAAGCTTCCTCTAGTCCTACGGTTTCTTTTCCAAATGGGTAGAAGCAGAATCCTACATGAGTATCAAAGACACACAAGTCGAGAACCGTGCGGAAACATATCATAACTAGACATGGGGTCCGTCGAAATCGTAACAGATAATGGATCTCAATTTATCTACTTTCGATTGAAGCATGCGAAAAATGGAAAATACGACTTACAAAGTCAACTCCCAGATATCCGCAATGCAGCGGACAGGCAGAAACCATCAACAAAACCGTCCTTGACGGACTCAAGCGCCCCAAGCGCCAAGAAGGCGATGGGCAGAAGAGCTCGAAGGAGTTCTTTGGTGCGCTCATTAACCCAAAGGCGGGCTGCGGGTGAAACTCCATTAAGCCCTCGTTTCGGGCCGAATGTATGATCGAGTAGAATTCGAATGCGGAGAAGATTCCTCGAAAGAGAGGATCTAGCGGCGGCTATGATGCTGGACAATCTCGATCTCATCAATGAGCGCCGCGACCAGGCACTCATTGAATCCAGAATTACCAGCCGCTGCCGCAAAGGTACTACAACTCAAGCGTCGCCATCGCGGAGTTCAAGGCGATTTAGTCTTCGCAAAGTCTTCCAAAACACTGCGAGCGAAGCGCCAGGCGGGAGCAAGCGGGAAGGACCGTACAAAGTCATAAAAGTAGTCCGACCAGGCTCATACCAAATCAAACATGCAAGGCGTCAAAATCGAGAACTTGGAATCGATGCACCTCAAAAATACTACCACTAAGCGATAAGCGTGGTACAAAGAACTTCGAGATGGCGATCCCTAGACAAAGTGCGTGGGCAACTTCGCCAACCGGTAGTTCAGCTATCCCCAATTTAAAAAGAGTGGAGTCATATACTCGTATACTCCCACAAATTTGAAGACTCTAAAATTTTGAAACTTTTCCGCGACTTTTCAAAATCACTTGAAGCGGCCACAACAAGCGGATCTAGTATCCACTAGCGATTATCACATCCAAAACAAATCGGATGGCCAACACTTCCGCGAGCTTGTGAATGTAGGCGGCTCCTGGGTCAAACTTCGCGACCCCTTGGTCAGCGTCAAAAGCGAAACAACAGTTTTCTGGCGAAATTCACAAAAGACATCCCCAAAGCCATGGCGTTTCAACACGAGATCGCGGCATAAGGAAAAATCAACCTTCAGCTTGCGAGGCGTTAAAGCGGAAGGATATTTTTTCCATAAAATATTGCAGCGAAATCTTAGTCTCTGAACATACAGCGCACCTCAAAAGCGGTATCGCCGTTGTTGCTGATCACAACAAACGAACTCTAGCGTCCTAAGCGGACAAATAGCAGCCCTTCAAGGGTAGGCTCTCTTACATCCGACAAGGATAAACATAGGCTATACTGAAATCAAAATTTTGGTCTAGCTCCGTAAAGTAGCTCGACTCCGCTAAACAAATCATATAAGCCGACAACAATTAGCGGATTTTAAGCGGTGCGAGTCAGGTTAAAATCGCCAAGCGAACAACGAAAGCCGATTTGTCATCGCCAAAGCCTCAGTCAGAGTAAACCTAGGTCTTGCCCTAAGCCCAGCCGCTGGATCTTGACATCTCACAGACATAGTATGGTATCACGAGATCAAAATTTGTCTCTTCACTTAAGCTATTCGTTTCCACGAGTTTTTCGTAAATCGGTAAGCCGGAAAAACTTCGCTTTATCAACAATAGATGCGGTGATCATCGGGGAACTAGGAATGAGGCGACAACTCACACCCTCTTTCTCATGCCGAAAAACTGAAGTTCATAAATGTCAGCGTTTCATAGATTGAGGCTGCGAAATTCAAACAAAACCCAAAAAGGGGCAGGGATTGAAGCCACCAGCGGCCAGTCGGTAAATACATCATGGCCTCTTAGCGGCGAAACACATAAGCGAAATCCCAAAAGGGATTGATATACCTAAACGCTCGGGGCGTCATCTTCATCCTCACTTTCGCGGCGAGGGACAGCCTGCCGTCGCCTCCCTCTGTCGCGCCGCCCTACCCCTCGTCCGCGCCAGCCTCGCAATCTTCTCCGTGCGCTCCTGATCTTCTGAGTTTTGGTCGGAGCTAGGAGTGCGATTACTTACCGGGCCGGCGAGGATCGAATCAAATCTCCCTCGGTGGCGCCCACTCTCCTTCTGGGGCGATAATCTGGCTTCCTCGAAGTCAAAGGCGGGGCCTCGTTACCTCGAAGCAACTTCGAGCTCATTAAAACTCCCTCGATTCCCGCTAAAGACAAGTCCCTCTTGCGGATGGCTATCAGGACTCAAACAGGATGGCCATCCTCGTCGGACGACCAAAGAAATTAAGCTGGCATCGGCAACCTCGAGGATCTCACGAGCGTTCATCTCCTCGTGAGCCTGAACCTTCTTCACGAAGGCGGACTTAGAAGTTACTCCTCTTCTCTTTCTTCACCTTGACTAGCGAACTTCGCGGTCTTCCCAGTCGGCGCTCAAGATCGCTGATCTGAACCTCAAGCTGGGGCGTCACGGGCAGCATGGGTGTCCTCGACAGTCTGCAATGCAGCCTTAGTGCGCTTCAGGCGTTTCCTGCGGCGACTCGGTTCGCCGATAGGCGAGCGACTTCCGACCCTTTTCGCCAAGCATTCCGTCAATCAGCGACCACGAACTGCCCACAAAGGAAGGAGTAAAATCATCGTAGTAAAAAAACAGTGCAAATTGCGGACAAATTAAAATCAAACCTTGGACCGATGGCATAGCGGCTCGAGGGTTAAGCTTTCCTCGCTCTTCGCACCCGCTTCTTTTTCGCTCGGACGCCGCGCTTGCCGCTTCCCAGGAAAGCGGCAGCGGCAGCAGCGCTGGCAGTCCCAAGGCGAGTTCCCTCTCCGCGGGGAAGAGGTGCAGATTCTATCGCGTCCTCTCTTCCGGAGATCCGCGATCGAATCGAAGAACCCGATGGATGGATCTGAACATCAAAGTCTGTTCAGGAACAATAACCCCTTCTGTGGCGGGGAGGGCATCGGATGGGACGTCGGGGCTGGGAACGAAGGAGCGAGGCAAAGGAGTTGGAGCGGAGAGGACATCGAGGCGTCTCGGTCTTCGCCAGCTTTGAGCCTTTTGCAGCTCTGCCCGGGACAACAGCAGAAAGAATCAAACCCATTAATGAGGGAGTAACCTCCTGAGCGGCCTGAGCGGCGGGAGCTTGACTGGCGGACAGGCGGAGACTTGGCGGCCTCGCCCATCTCAACATCAGAATCACTCTTTTCAACTTGGGATGAAGACATTTTCTTTCTTGAGAGAGAAAGAAGAATTTGAAAAGATGTGAAGAATGAAGGAAGGCTGGCTATTAATAAGAAAAAGGTGATGACACAGGTTTCTGCGGAAAAATCCTTAGCCAAAATTTCGATTTTCAAAAATTCAAATCACTTCGCCCGCCAAAATCGTCTCCGATCTTCTGAGCTGGGGGCTAACTGTTGGGGTCAAAAGCGGTTATCTAGAAATCTGACCAAAGATCCTTCATTCGAAGATTTCCCGCCGAGCGACTAAGCGAAGATCGAACAAACCCGACGGCAAACGGCCTGGCGCCCGGCGGCACCCGACCTGGCGCCCAGCGGCACCAATCCGCGGGCGGCCTGGCGCCAGCGGTACCCGACCTGGCGCCCGGCGGCACGCGGAGACCGGGCCGACCTGGCGCGGCGAGACCACGAACAACTGGCGCCCGGCTGCTCCCGACTGGCGCCCGGCGGCCACCATCAGACGGCCTGGCGCTGGCGGCACCAATCCTGGCGCCGGCACAGCGGACACGGGCGGCCTGGCGCCGGTGGCACCGGCCTGGCCGGGCACCGACCTGGCGCCCAGCGGCACCGTCCGGCAGGCCTGGCGCCCGCGGCACCCTGGCCTGGCGCCGGTCCGGCCCTCGTCCTGGTCGGTCCCATCGTGCTCGGTCTGATCCCATCTTAGCTTGTTGGATCAACCTTTTGAGTTTGGTACAAACAAGGCTCACGGAATAAACATCTTTTCGATTCGGTTGGAATCATCCTCGATGTTTTCACGATGGAAGCTGGAGGATTGGATTTCTCATAGAAGATATCGTATAAAACAAAGATCGATTAACGAACATCGATCCTTTAATACTCTGGTTTATTCTCGAGAAAGATCATCTTTCGAAATCATATAAAGCGTTTAACGACTTAAGACAAGTCCGCAGACTTACGATTTTCAGAATTCAGGCCCGATCAGGCTATGGCGGTTTATCCGATTTCGAGCGTCGGATAAACATCAAGTCATCGAAAGATAGCGGAAAACTTCGAGGATGATTACGAAGCCGGCGAAAATGGAACATTTCCTGAAGAGATAAGCTTGGGCCGGCGAGGCCCATCATCCTAAACAAACCGACCTAGGGTGGGTATATAAGGAGAGCAAGAGCAGGAAAGAGCATCCGAAAATCGAAAATTAGACTTAGAGCATCCTGCTAGCTTAGAAGAACTAGGGTTTAGGTGGTTAGACTAGCGGGCAAGGCTTAGGGCGTTTGGCTGCCTCGACTCTATCTTTTCTTTTCGCCAAATCTCTGTCTTCGGAGAATCCTTGTACTTTCGTTTCTTTCATCTAATAAGCCCGGGCAAATAATACAATTCCCAACTTTGTCTTCGTTTACTTAATCGATTTAAGTTTGGCAAAGAGAGAATCGGACCTTCAAGGAAAGTCGGGTTTACTTGGCTTTCCTCCGCAATCTTATTTATCAGAAATTGGCGGTGTGAATTTAGGTTCCCACAACAGGTGAGGCACCAGTTGATACATGGGAGCTGTCCATTCTGATCTTGGAGGCGGCTTTGTTCCGACCATTACCACGAGATCTACACAGAAACTCGGCGTTTGCTTCAAGAGTTATAAGTCAGTAGAGAACAATCACCAGGAGATGGATACACTGATGATCAAAGCTGATGTGAAGCGAGCCCTTAGAGCGCCACCATGGCCAGATTTCTTACGGTCTCAACGGTGACATCAAAGATCATAGAGCTGGAAGATTATGACAGCATGGAGCAGATGCTACACAAGGCCATACTGATCGAACAGCAAGTCAAGAGAAAGAGTCTCTCTAAGCCGGCCTTTGCTTCCAAATCCTCCTTTGCTTCCAAAGCAAACTACCAAGACAATGGTAAGTCATCTTCCTCAACAAATACTGCTTTTAAGACTAATGCCTCTGCTCATGAAGATAGAAAGAAATAGGAGACTTCAAAGCGGACCAGAGACATTCAGTGCTTTAAATGCCATGGCCTTGCCACTATGACAACCGTTGTCCAAACCAAAAGGTGATGGTTCTTTTGGAGAATGGTGAAGTAGAATCAGAGGAAGACAAGGAGGATCTTGGACCAGTGTATGATGATGATGAAGAAGAAGCACTGGAATTTCCAGCTCACGGTCCCCTTCTTGTTACTAGAAAGACCTTGGACGACACCTTTGATCCCATCTTTGATGAGGAATTTAATGGAGTAATCAATGAGTTTTGCTTTCGACCTTTGTGGAGGTTCTGATCCGATCTATGATGAGGATGGACTTGATGATCCTAGCCATGGTTAGCTACTGGTTACTAAGTGCCTTGAGTGTCAACAAAACCCAATGACAAAGAACAAAGGGAGAATCTCTTTCACTCTAGATGTCTCATTTCTGATAGAGTTTGTTCTTTGATTATTGATGGTGGTAGTTGCACTAATGTGGCTAGTGACATCCTTGTTAAGAAACTTGGACTTGCTACTCGGCCTCTTTCTCGTCCCTTCAGGTTGGAATGGCTCAATGAGGCTGGAGAACAATATGTGAAGGAGCAAGTCACCATTCCACTTATTGGTCGATATGAGGGCGAGGCCGTGTGCAATGTGCTTCCCATGGATGTATGCCATGTTATCTTGGGCGACCTTGGCAATTTGATAAAGGGCAGTGCATGATGGTTTTACAAACCGGCACTCTTTTGATCATAAAGGCAAGAAGATCACATTGATGCCATTATCGAGCGACGACCCGTTTCTTGGCTTTGATCGTCGCTTGGCTTTTCTTCGAGGATTTTTGGTGTGGTTTAGTCATTGACCGATTTTGACCCCAACAGTTAGCCCCAGCTAGCTAGGAGCGGTAGTGCCTGTCGGATCCTAGCTTGTGGTATAGCCGTATGGGAAGGTGTTGAGGCGTGTCGTTTGCAGAAAGTGGGGTAAATAGTGATTTTACCTCCTTTATAAGGGCCGAGTAAGAAATCTCATTCTTACTTCATCACAAGAATTTTACTCTCTCTCTCAAGAATCCTTTCTCTCTCTTTAAAACAATGTCTTCAAGATCCTCAAAGAAACTCTTCTTCCCATTCATCCTCGGATGACTCTCCCGCCATGTGGCGGAGAAGCAGGAGGAGTTGGTGAAGAGGAAGCGAAGAATGCGTATTACGAGCCTTGTAGGTTCGTCCCCAACACTGCCGAGATCCCTGTTCGAGGGAGACCTGCGAGGCAGCCTGGCGCTCCTGGCGCCGAGCTTCGGTTTCGTAAATATCTCAAGGTTATTGAGATTTTTACCAGGTTCCTGAAGGAGTCAATTCTGGATTCCGTTGGCAACCAGAGTGCAAGGAATCCTCCGCAAGGTTTCTTTACATGTTACGGCTTTTACGCATCGCCGTATGTGGTTCCCGATCCCTGGTGCCATTGTTACGTGCGGCTTCACGCTTGAACTTTCGATCAACCAGCTCAGCGTTCCTGCCTTGGTGAGTTGGCTTGGCGTACTGATTGCTAACTATGAACTTCGGGATTGATCTTGGTCGATGATTTGAAGGTCTTTGGGGCACTTTCGGCCGGCCGAGGCGGCGGTTACTACTCCATGCTGCCTAAGAAGAATATGGCCGTGATTCAGGGGACTGCCGAATCCCAAATCGTGGCAGGCGTTTCTTCTTTGTCCAAATAGATGGTGAGTCTGTCGAGGAGAGCTGCCTCCATCTATTTCGCAAGCATGGAACTTCAACCGAGGTATCGATGAAAAACCTGTTGTCTATTTCACCATTTAGGAAGTCGCGAGTTTTAGTGAAAAAGTTTTGCTTTGTAGGGAACAACCCTATCGGCGCATTTGCCGCGGTGATCTCTTTGTCAAGAGAGATCTTTTTCGTCAAAGGCGTTTTCTGGAAGTCCTTCACCCTCGAGCGGATTGAGCGGTTAGACTTTATCGGTCGAGATCCCGTCCGTCGTATGATGCGAACCGGTCATGAAGCTCCTACTGGAGGCGACGAGGTCTCGTGAAGGGGAAGGAAATCGATGATGGGGAAGGCTCGGAAGATCCTTCACCGTTGGGAAAAACCTAGTTTTGCTCCAACGGAAAAAGCGGAGCCAGCGGTTTCCACCCAACAACTTCTTTGATGGCCTTCCTCGGAGTTTACTACTGATGAGTGGCTGGAGGATGAGGAAAAACAACGGGTTTTGCGAGGGCTCTAGCGT
This sequence comes from Brassica carinata, assembly GCA_016771965.1. Taxonomy (NCBI): domain Eukaryota; kingdom Viridiplantae; phylum Streptophyta; class Magnoliopsida; order Brassicales; family Brassicaceae; genus Brassica; species Brassica carinata. The sequence continues at coordinate 38,193,007 of CM028688.1, forward strand.
GTCAGCGAGGTTTGGCCCGAACTTCTTAACCTTATGTTGAATCTGTATATAAGCATACTTGCTGATCTTGAGTTTATGCAGGGACTAAGAGTGTTTAGCGAGGCACTTGACTCGAGTTTCCGCAAATCCAGGATTGCTAACTTCAAGACCACAGAAGCGGGCGAGCTTTCGGTTCCGACAAGAGGTAAAGCGCTGCTTGAAGCAAGCTGAGCTTCCGCTCGAGCTCGTTTGAAGCGAAAGGAGAGGAAGAAGGATGGTCGCCAGCGGAGGTGGCAAGGCAGGCGAATCGTTTGCTGCTGAGTTTCAATGTTTTAAAGCTCAGGAGTTTGTTGGTGATTTCGCGAGTGCGGGGTTGATCGTAAACCTTTACAAGTCTCAGAACCCAGATTTCTCTTTCGATTCGAGATTGCTGAGATGAAGGATTTCATGGCGAGTGTGCTCATGCTGAGTCCTTGGTTCCTCGGTAGAAGAAAGAGTCCGGAGACTATAGGAACCTATCGAGGTTTCGAGGATCTGATGGAGGCGAACCGATGAAGCGCCCGGTGGTGGGAGCGGCAAAGCGTGAATGAGGAAGTGGACCAGCCTGCTAGTTCGTTTGGGATTTCGCATCGGTTTCTCAATGTTGACTTCCTTTTGTAAATCGTATTTTTTGGCCGTGTGTGGCGTTTTAATAGTTTTATTCTGCGACCGTTGGAGGTTGCATTCTTATGTTTTGGGACTGGCCGTTGGTGGCTTTGAATCCTGCCGTTTTGCGGCTTTATGAATATGAAAATTTGCAAGATTTAGTCTTTTGTTTTGATTTTTACTTTTCGTCAAGTGTAGAGGAAGGATCGGTAGTCGCCATTATCCTAACTCTTTTGTCGCTTAGTCCGTATGCTACTTTGCTTGGCGTTTTAAAGGTGTAGCGATAAGAGACATGTTTTGGGATCATTATCGATACTATGTCTGTGAGATGTCAAGATCCAGCAAGACTGGGTTTAGGGCAAGACCTAGCACTCTCGGCTTTAAGGCTGTGCGATGACTGTCGGCTTCGGTTTTGCCTGTAGTGATTTCTTCCTGATTCTTTTCGTTTAAAGTCCATGACTAGTTGCGGCTTATATGACTTGTGCTAAAAGAATGAGCTATCTTAGGTTTATCGAGGCTAGCTAAACAAAATTCTGGGTTTCTTGTATGGCTGCTATGATATCCTTGTCGGATGTAAGAGGACCTTGTAGGTCTGACTCTGAGTTTGTATTAAACGTTTCTTGTGTGCGTCCGTCGGGGCCAATGTCGGATGAGTTATTTTTAAAGTAAGTAAGTGGACTGTCTTTTGCGGATGATCACGAGTTTTATTATCTTTTTAAGAAGTTCGGCGTCTGCGTTTCTTTTGAAGATATGATTTTACGTTTTGAAGTGTTGATCGTTTAAGTGAGCATGAAAGATAGAAAAATTTTATTAAATTTAGAAGTTAGAGTACGTAATGCGGATTTTTCCGTTTTGTGGGAATTATCACGGTATCGCACCCAGTCCCCTTTGGTGAGGGGATAGCTGAACTTCGCCCGGTTTGGCGAGCTGCCTCGATACCTCTTCGAGGATCAAGCCATCTCATAGTTCTGATAGTTGCAGCGGGCGTTTTTACTCCCGTCGTCGCCGTTCGATCGTGCTGGTCGGATCAGTGGTTTTGCGCGAGAGTCGAATAATCGCTCTTCGGCGGTGGATTGGAAGGCTTTGTCGCCGTCTTGAATCGTTGCCTGTTGGATGATTACGGATCATCTTTCTTAGCCAGTCGGGAATGTTGTGTGATTCCTTTGCTTTCGTTTGAATTCGGCCGGCGTTCGATCTTAGTTTGAACTTCGGCTAGCTAACGAGTCTCGATTGTTTCTGACCCCGGATAGCTGCGGTTCGGTCGGTTCGGAAACTTGATACGAGTGATATGTGGATGGTACTGCCTTCATGGAGTTGATCGAAAGGGTTCCCATGATGGCGTTGTAGATGGCCGATTGTCGACTACTGCAAACTTCGGCGATCTTTGTAACTTCCTTTGCCATGACCGGAGTTTAATTCTCGAGGGTCATGCTAGTAGCGCCAAAACCCGTCAAAGGTTTGGCTGGGGGCGACTTCCCAAGTGGGATCATCATCCTGTAGAGGTGTCGCGGAAGATGGCGTTGACCGTGCTTCCTGTATCGATGAGAATGCGGCCGACTTGAGATCCTGGTTACCGGTCGATTACCAAAGGATCGCTTGTGAGGTTTGTCGATTCGGCCGGTCTCTGTTCCCAGCGTCGTGTGGTTAGGAACATAAGCTGTCACGGGAACCAGTTGGAACTTGTCGGCTTTTCGTCGTAGGCTTTTATCGGCGAGACAGAGTCTTGGTAGAACTGTGATCGCCGATGATCATGTTTACCCTCTGGCGGCTGCTGTTGTTCCTTGGTCGTCTGTCTTCTTCAGCGTTTTCCCGATTGATTTTTCGATCGTAGCGGTCCTGGAGAACAGTTTTGTTGGTCTTTGGTGATTCGGTCAGGAGCAAGTCCTTTATACTCTTGACCTTTGATAGTTAAGCGGTGAGGAGTTTTCGCGCGGCGCGTCGAGACCTTGCAGTTAGATGGAGTGACCTCTGGTTTCGTGGAACTTCGCGGTAGGAATTATCCTTGTACTGGTTCCTGGTCAGGTGTTTCGGAGAGTTCTGCCTTGCCGAGTTGATGGTGTAGTTATGCTGCGCCTTCGCGTCTTCCCGCCGTGGACGGGCGTTTTTAATGGATTACGAGAGGTTTTCTTTTCGAGGGCGTTTTCGTGGTCCGTGCCTGCTGACGAAGTTTCATCTCTTCTTCCATGATGATGAAGTCCGTTGCCTTGTGGAAGTATCCTGGATTGTCGCGGCTTTTCCAGTAGTATCCACTTTGGAACCGACTTGTACCAGAGAGTTTTCCTCGGTGGATTGCGACATTATCGCTGATGCCGTTACTCTGGCCATCACCGGTTTGAACCGCTGAAGTCGGCGGAGTGACTTCGTCTTCCTTCAAGCTAGACTCCATAGATCCCGTCGGACGTTTCTCGTCCATGAACATGGAGTATTGTTTGAAAGCGCCAGCTGACCAGTTAGCGGAAGCTTCCGATGGAGTTCCTTTTGAGCTGGGAGAACCACTTTCGGCGCGGCGCTGAGGTGCTCGGCGAAGAAGACAATGACCTGCGTCGTTTAGCTCGGGGAGTTTGCACCTACCATTGCGATCTGGAAAGACTGCAGGTGCGACTTAGGATCCGTCGTGCCGTCATAGACCAGGATTTTGATCTTCCACAGGTCTGAGATCGTGTTTCCGTGATCCGGCGGTGAATGGCGTTTTCCGTGCTTCCTCGAGAGTCTATCGATCTCGGTGGAACTGGTAAGCCCTGATGGTTCGCGATTTCACCTCTTTCCTCGAGCCCGCGGTCTTTTTGAAGATTAGCGGAGATCATGGATCTACGCTATTGCTACCGGCGTTCCTCGAGCTTGTCGTGGCTGGTCATGATAGATCGAGTTTGATCTTCAGCGAGTTCTTCCTGCTCCGTCAGTAGAGTTCTTCCTGCTCCATCCAGTAGAGTTCTTCTTCCTCTTCTGTCATGGGCTTATCGAAGGATACCATCTGCGGCGGACTGGCCGGGTTCTCTGGGGTGGATGTCAGCGTCTTCATCGGAAGGATCCGATTGGTGGCTGATATCTAGATTGATCTTCGGCATGGCTTTCCTTGTTTCCGTGGCGGGAGTGGAAGGTTCTGCGAAGTCGTTTGCTGCAATCCCGGAGCCGTTTCCTCGGGGTGGGCTCTTTGGGCATCTTTTCGTCGTGCCGGAGATCCACAGTCGAGTCTTCTTCATGGCGTGCCTTGGTGGATCAGCGGCAGTTTTCTCCTCGCCAGATTAAGGTGTTGACCTGTTTTGCGGCGAGGTTATCAGCTTGTCCTGTTGTTAGGCCCGTGCCTGGTGAGGTAAACAGTTCCTTCATCTGCCTGGCGCCTCAGTGTTTGCATCAGCGGTGACTGCGGGCATCTCCATCGGAGTCTTCTCAGCGTTGGCGTCGGCGGGTGTTCCGTCTAAGCTGGCTGATCTTTGGTGGCGTCGGTAGACATGATGGCGTGTGCAGTTCGCGAGATAGATAGATCATAACCCCCTCCTTAGCCAAACTGTAGGAACCGAAATTAGCACCGTCAATTCGATAAAGATTTGTGAAGGAAAGCCGAGTTAACCCGATCTTCCTTGAAGGTCCGGATATCTGCTGGGGCCTTTACGAAACAATCAATAGAGATAAAAGTTGCGAAAATAGAAATGCGTAAAGTTGGCGAAAGAGATCTTATTTCTGAATTCTCGTTTGAGCATGTACAACAAAAAGAAATGGGCTGTAAGAGCTGTCGAGGAATCGCTAGTCTGGTTAAGCCTAAGTCTATCTGGTTGAATCGCGGCTGGCTATTAAGAACAGAAAAGATGCTAAATGCGCTCTAAGTGCTAAGTGCTGCTGAAAGTTTGTGATCTGGTTTGCTTCATGCTCAAAGCTCTCATATATACTCCTCTTAAAGGCGGTCTATCTTCGCCCGGGCTGAATCGGGCTTTTCCATTTTCGTCCATCTTCGTGTTTATGGAAACTTGACATTTATCTTGGGAAAACTTGACATTTATCTTCGGAAACTTGACATTTATCTTCGGAAAACTTGACATTTATGTCTTATGTGAGGATAAAGATAAACCGTCATAGTTATCCTTCTTTTGAGAAAATCATAAGTGGGCGTTTGGACCGTTGGGCGTTAAGCGTTTTCACGGTTTTGAAAAACGGTTTTGAAGGTTTGGTGTTTCGAAGGAACAATTCCTTGTATAGTCGAGATATTGGTGTTCTAGAATAACGTGATTGTACCAAACTTGCGTGAATTGATCGAACAAACTAAGATGGGATCGAGCAGACGCGATAGGACCGAAACGGGCGAGGGCAGCGGACCCGATGCCAGCCGACCAGCGTAGCCAGGTGCCGCGGCGCGGCGGTGCGCCCAGACCCAGACATCCGCGTCCCGTATGTAGGGTACATGGCCAGGCGATACGTGGCGAATGCCGGCCGGCGCCAGGCGACCCGCGCCAGCGATGCGCCCGGCGGCAGGCGGCCAGCGTCCGTGTTCCTGGCGTAGGCGGCGTGCCGCCGGCCAGGCGACCAGCGTCCAGCGTCGCCCGGTATGAGCGGCTCGCATGGCGATGCCGCCCGGTGCCAAACCATCTTACCGTCTGTGGGTTTTCATTGTTCGATCTTTCCCCGTCGGTCGTTTGCGGAAATCTTTGAGTTTGGGAAGATCTTTAACCGTGGATTCGAGATGTCGTTTTTAATCGCGAGATTCCTCGGTATCGAGATTTGAGATGGACTTGGATTTGTAGATTTTCGTCGTCGAGGATCACGACAATGTGGCCGAGCTTTAGATGTGTTAAAGATGAATCTTTTAAACAATCGGGAAGGCTTTCGCGGAAGAACCATTGTAGATCTCGGACGATCGGACATGGGTTTTAAGGAACAAGATGCTGCCATTGCGAGATCATGAGATGATTGCGGATGAAGCCAGGAACCTTGCGCTGGTGCGGGGCGAAGTGGAATGAGCCTTCGAAGAGTTTTATCGGCGGCGACCGTTTCTTGGCTTTGATGTCGGCGGCTTTTCTTTCGAGGATTTTGGTGGCGATTTAGTCATTGACCGATTACGACCCCAAGACCTAGGTTTACTTCGGCACTAAGGCATCACGATGACTAATGCGGCTTCGTTTTGCCTGTGGCGATTTCTACCTGGTTCTTTCCGTTTTAAAGTCAGCGGCTTGATGCCGACTTATCGACGACTTATGGGAAGAGCGAGCATCTTCGAGAACCGTGCGGAGTGCTGACCAAATTTTGGAGATTTTGTATAGCGGCTATGATATCGCTTGTCGGATGTAAGAGAACCTTTACTTTTACGAAAGGTTTGACTATGAGTTTTCTTTGGAGAGCGTTTTTCAGGTATGTTAAATCGGGGCAATCGGCGATCATCATTTTTCTTTAAAGTCGCGGATGGACTGGTGCTTAGATAAGAACTTTTGAGGGTTGTTCGCGGCGTCTGGCTTTTCGAAAGATATATCTTTTATAAGGTGGTTTCGATCTTCTCTCTTTTGGAAGGCGTGTACATTACAGGTTTACTTGACGCCGTTACTGTTTTAAAAACAGGAACTGATTCGTGCAAGGATTGCTTGGGCGGTGTAAAAACATTGCGTGTGGGAGTATATGAGTATCGTACCCTCCCCACCTTTTGGAGAGGGATATCTGAGCTTGTCAATAGGACAAGCTGCCTATACCTCTTTAGAGGATGAAGCCATCTTGGATTACGCTAGTTTCGGTGGTGTTCTACTTTGGAGAGTGTATAGTCACCTCAGCTACTGGGGCGAAGCTGAATTGACGATCATTTCGAGTAGGTTAGATCCGCTGGTGAGGTGATGGATTAGGGGGCGATGCTTTCATCGGTCGTTGCCTGATCGATGGTTCGGATGGCTGCGGAACTATGGTAGGATTCTGAGTTTTCTTGATTTCGCCGGGTTGACGCTGGGTGTTCGAGCTAGCGAGTTTATTTTTCGGCCAAGTAGCAGAGCCTGACTGTTTTGGCATCCCGGTTCTTGATGTTCGATCGCGGGGTTGGGAATTTAATGCGAGATGGTAAATCGATGGTACTGCTTTCATGGCATTGATCGGGGTTCCATTGATGGCGTTATAGATGGCAGGAGTGTCGACTACCATGAAGTCGATGATTTTTGTCCCATCTTTAACCATAGCGGAAGTTTGATGGACCGGGGTCATTGACATCGTTACGAAAAACGTGAGAGGTTTGGTTAGGGGCGACTTCTCGAGTTCGATACTCATTCTTGGCGTGTGATGGTAGATGACATTGCCGTGCTTCCTGTCGACAAGGATCCGACTTCGAGGTCTCGGGTTACCAAATCGATGACAAAGCGGGTCCGCGGTCGCGATTTGTCAATGCGATGGTTTCATGCTCTTGAAGGTGATTGTATCGTTTGGTACTTCATTGGCGGGGACCAATTTGCCCAGTTAGAGCTGGTCTCAACTTTTTCTGCGTAAGCCTTAATCGAAGAGACAGAATCGTGATAATTGCGATCCTCCGATGATCATGTTGACCCTTCGACGGTTGCTGGTGTTTCCTTAGTCGTCTTGTCTTCTTCAGCGTTTCGCGGAGCTGATTTTTGAGTCGTCCCTTTCGGGAGACTCTTTATCAGTTTTGGGAGGCCGTCGGAATCAAGACAAGATCTTCTATCTTCGTAACCGAGTTAGCGGCCGAGGAGTTTCTTATAGCGAAACCTGCGGTTAAGTAGTAGAATGTCATCTGTTCTGATCAAATCGCGGTAGGAGTTATCCTTGAACTGGTTCCTGGTCCAAATATTCCCGGAGGTCTTTCCTTGTTGAATTGATGGCGTAATTGTGCTGCGCCCTGGAGATCTTCCTTCGTGGTGGATATACTTATCGTTACGAGAGCTCCTCCTTGCGGATGTTTCCGGGTTGTGTTTTACGGGAGAGGATCTTCATCTCTTCCTCCATTATGATGAAGTCCGTTGCCTTGTGCAAACTTCTGGATGCGTGCTTTCGGTTTTGAGATATCCACATCGGAGTTTTGATCGGTACGAGAGTTTTCCATGAGCGTCGACTACTACTTTGTTGCTGATTCGGTGACTCTTGCCATTACTAGCTTGAATCTGTTCATGAAATGCGGAATGGCTCGTCCTCCTTAGGATAGACTCAAGAATCGGCGTCAGGGTTTCCCTGTCCATGAACATGGATGCTGTTTGAGGAACTCCGAAGCGAGTTGGCGGAAACTTCGATAGAGTTCGGTTTAAGCGAAAACCATTGGCGTAAGCGGCTTTGAGTTTTTACAAAGAGGAGGCAAACTGGCGTCTTTGGCGCTCCTTGAGTTTGCATCTTCCCATCGCGATCTGAAATGACTGCAGATGTGCCTTCGGGTCGGATGTGCCATCGTAGACGAGAATTTTTATCTTCCCTGGATCTGAGATGTGGGTTTCCGTGATCCGGGCAGTGAAAGGAGTCTTGCGTGCTTCCTCGAGCATTCTGTCGATTTGGCGCAGCGCTTATGCATGGTGAATCTGCGATTTTACGCTTTGACTTCTGCAGCGGTTTTCGCGATGTACTTCCAGCGAGTCGTGGATCTCCTGGGCTTCCAGATGCCGCCGAGTCTGCGGCGCTGGCTCTGGTGGATTCTGGTTTGTTTTTCAGCCAGCTCCTCCTGCTCCACCCAATAGAGGTTTTCTTCTTCCTCCGTCATGGGTTTTTCGAGTGACGTGTTCTGCCGAGCGGACTGGCTGCGTTCTTCTTGGATGGATATCAGCGTCCTTGTCCAAGCCATCGGACTGGTCACTTATGTCCAGATCAATACGTCTGACAGCTCCTTCATCGCTCCCGGGAGGAGGTGGAAGTTTCTCCATGATCGGCTGCGCATCGAGCGGGGGCTGCTTCGCTAGGGTTTTTTCTCGAGGAGGCTCTGTCCATCCGTGCGGCCTGGTCGTTTAGAGTCTCGAAATTGAGTCTTCCGCCGCCGCGGGTCTTGGTGGAACCGCGCGAGATTTTACTCATAGCCTTCGTTGTTAAGGTCTCCACCTGTTTTGCGAGAGAGGCAACGAGTTTATCCTGTTCGTCCGACTTTTTATGAACAGAAGCGAACAGTTCTTTCATCTGCGCTAATGCCGCGGCGTCAGTGGTTACCGTTGACATATTTCCAGTTGGGGTTAGATTGACACTGGGATCGACGGGAGCCCGTCGGGTGCCTGTTTGTCTTTGTCAGTGTCAATCGTCATACCTAACTGAGCGTGTGTAGTTGCGTGAGAGATAGATCCGTATCCCCTCCCTCTAGCGCCAAACCGTGGGAACCAAAATTCACACCGTCGAGTTTTAGTTGATTGGAGGAAAACCAAGTAAACCTAGTTTCCCCTCAAGGTCCCGGTTATCTGCTGGGCCACACACAACACAATCAATATGACGAAAATAGCAAAGTAGCAAATCATAAACGAAACGAGAGCAAAAAGATCTTATTTCCGAATCCGCGTTTGAGCTTGAACAACAGGTGAGAGCCTTGGCTACGAGCTGTTGGCAAGTTTGCTAGTCCAGCAACCTAAGTTCTAACCTAGTTGAGTCGCAGCTCGATAGTAGAAACGGAAAAATGCCTAAATTTCTATAAGTGCTAAGGTTGCTCTCAAAGTTCTTCTTTTGCTCTTCGTCCTAAGTCCTCATTATATACTCCTCCTTTAGGTCGGTTTACCTCCTCTTGGGCCGGACTTGTCGCGGAACGGGCTTTCCCATATCTCTTTTTCCTTCGTGATTATATTCGGAAACTTGACATTTATCTTCGCGGAAACTTGACATTTCCCTTCGCGGAAACTTGACATTTATCTCTTCTCGCGGATGAGATAAACCGTCATCCTAGTCTTTGGGCTTAAGTCCCTTAGGATCATAGGTGGGCCGTTGTCCGCAATCGGACCCTCTTTGGACTGTATCGAGACTTAAGCGATTTTACTCAAAAATAGCCGTTGGTATTGGTATGATCTTCCCAACGGAACATCGTCTCTTCGCATAGCCGAGGTGGTTGATGTTGAGTTAATCGTGACCTGTTCTATCACGAAGAGTGGAAAACCGTTCGAGAGACTTAACCTTCCCAATTTCCTGAAGACTTTTGACGATGTTTTTAGACGGAACGTTGGTGTTATGTCCATGGACCCGAGGATTGAGTTGCGGAAACTTCGGACGAAGATGCATGGTCATGGGATAGGACGGGTTGAATAATCGCCCGAAGGGCTGGTCGCTTCGCCGGCTGACCTATGCCTTGAGTCGAGCTTCGCCCGGCAAGTTGACGCGATGGGTTAGGTGCTTTCGTCGGGCCAGCTGATACCTTCTGGTCGAGCTTCGCCCGTGACTGACCCATGATAAGTGCATTGCGCCGAGCGAGCTTACCTGCGATAAAGTCGCGGGTGAGCTGACCCATGATGAAAGTCGTTTCGCCGGGCGAGCTGACCTGCCCTTCTGATCGAGCTTCGCCCGGCGAGCTGACCGTGATAAGTCGTACTGCGCCGGGCAAGCTTACCAGCGCTACGGTCGAGCTTCGCCCGGCGAGCTGACCCGTGATAAAGTCGTACTTCGTCGGGCGAGCTGACCAGCGTTAATGTCGAGCTCACAGGCGAGCTGACCCGATGCTTAATTGAGCTTCGCGGCGAGCTGACCGATGCTATGGTCGAGCTTCGCCCGGCGAGCTGACCAGCGATCTTGATCGTGCTTTCGCCCGGCGAGCTGACCGAATCTTGATCGTGCTTTCGCCGGGCGAGCTGACCCGATGCTCACCGGCGTGTAGACCCGCTTAACGGTCGTAATCACCCGTGAGCTGACCGAACTTGCAGGCTTCGCCCGTGAGTTGGCCCGTGCTTCGCCCGGGCGAGCTGATACTGATCACGACCAGGACCGGACCAGGACCAGCTCGGCGACCAGGGCGATCAGATCAAATCAACGAGGTTCATCCATCAATTCAGACCAAGCAGTCCAACGAGCGATTAATGCGGATGCGACCGGCGTATGGGAAAGAGCTAAGGCTGGATCCGCGACCTGATGACCGATCTGGCCGAACCACGAGATGATCTTTCCGTCCAACTTCGTCAAGACAAGGCCAACAGACGAGCCAGACTTCACTTGGATCGGCGGAATCGAACAGCGACGCATCTTCTCACTTCTCACCCGTTTGGTCCGTACCATAAATCGAAGTTGGGACCAGCGTTCTTGTTTCTTCCATTGACACCATCATGGACTTTTATTGACCAAATTCTCTATGGCAAGGAATCTTAGACTTTCGAAGACTTGTGTCGAGTAAACTCTTCATCGTTCAAGATGGTTCGATGATCACTCCGCCGCCACACCTCCGTCGTCCATCTCCTTACGCTGACGAACCAGATCATCCGGGCACCTGGATGTTGGTGTCAAAATCGATCAGCCGGAATCAATGACTGAAAGTCTCGGAAAGTATTTCTTAAAACAAAAAGTCTCCGGATAAATTTGAAAAGAAGTTATCGAGATTTTCTCAAATAGAATATCCACTCTGGTAAGGTCAAAGGGTTATCTTGAAATCTACGGCTAAAGATCCTTCCAAACTCAAAGATTTCCCATACGAGCGACTAGGGGAAAGATCGAACAGCGAAAACCCAGGCGGCACCCGGCCGCCCGGCGGCAGCGTCAGCGGGCGACTGGCGCCGGCTTTACCGACCTGGCGCCCGGCACGTGTCGCAGCGGGCGCCTGGCGCCCGGCGGCATAAACCTGGCCCGGCGTCGCGGGCGACACCGCCCGGCCGGCACCCGACCTGGCGCCCGGTGATACGCAGCGTCAGAGCGACTGGCGCCCGGCGGACACGCCCACGACTGGCGCGGCGACACTCGTCCGCCCTAGCGCCGGTCGGCGGCCCTCGTCCTGGTCTCGGTCCCATCATGCGGGTCGGATCCCATCTTGGGTTGTTTGGATCGATCCTCATTGAGGTTGAGGCGACCGACTCACGAATGAACATCTTCGATTAGTTTGGAATGCGTCCTCGATGTTTACGACAAAAACTAGAAGGATTGGATTTCTGCGTAGAAGATATCGCATAAAACAAAGATCGATTAACGAACATCGATCCTTTAGGCCTATCTCGGTTTACTACGAGAAATATAGTCTTTTCAAATCGTATAAAGCGTTCAACAACAAAGACAAGTCCGCGGACTTACTACGATTTTAAAATTCAGGCCCAATCATGCTGTGACGGTTTATCCGATTTCGAACATCGGATAAACATCAAGTCACCGAAAAATAGGGAAAAACTTCGAGGATAATTACAAAGATCGGCGAAAATGGAATACTTCACGAAGAGATAAACTTGGGCCCCGAGGTCCATCATCCTAAAAAAGACCGACCTAGGAGTGAGTATATAAGGAGCAAGAGCAGAAGAGCCAGATCCGAAAATCCTAGAATCTAGACTTAGAGAACTCCTGCTAGCAGAGAACTTAGAACTTAGGTGGTTAGGCCAGCGGTAGGACTTAGAGCGTCTGGCGCCTCTTGTTCTAGTTTTATCTTCTCTGCAGATCCCTGTTCCTCTGGGAAGGATCTAACAATTCTTTTACTCAGAGCTCCGCGCATAAACCCTAGGCATTATCTTGACATGCGTTTCTATAACCAGCGCTCATACTAGACGAACCCGCTGAGTTCGATCTCTTGTTCAATTCTTTCTAACTGAACTACGTCCGACTTGATCCTCGAAAGTGCGTAGGCAGCCTTTCTTAAGGTCCAGTCCCAAATCTTAACAAAACCTTTTCGCATCTATTTGGTCACTTGTTGTTGGCTGTGCAGAAGAATCCGGACCTTCAAGGAAAGTCGGGTTTACTTGCTTTCCTCCGCAATCTTATTCATTTAAATCGGCGGTGTGAATTTTGGTTCCCACAGTTTGGCTAGAAGGAGGAGGGCGGATTACTCTTACTCATATGGCCGTAAAGCGGCAGTCGAACCGATGTCGGAAATATGAAAGAAAAAGTTAGGTTCGCGTCAAGATGGTAAAACAACTCCAACAGCGATTGTTCCACGGTAGCAGCTTACATAAGCGCCACGGTGCTCGAGCAAATCAAAACCTAGCGCGGCTTTCCGCCACAGGAAGAACGCAACGATCTGCCAATTTCTCTATCTAAACAGAAAGACAGCGATAAAATCTATCAAACACCAAAAATTAGATCTTGTTACCAAGTTAAATGCATAGCGAGCAAGGATTCTCTGGCGTTTCTTCGAGAATCTCGGAAAAATAAAACTTATTCTCCTCAAAACCTTGGGAAACCCTATATTACTCGGAACAGAAACGACCGTCGGTTCACGATTCCCACTGCCATACTTCTTACAAACAACTCGAGAGAACAAGCGGAAAAGCGAAAGGAGGGCTTGATCTTACTTCGGGCGACTTGCCATAGGGTAAGATCAGTCTTCCCAGTCCGCCTTAGTAAGAGCCCACTTTGTTCTCCTTTGTGTCTAGGTCAAAATGGCTTCGTTTCATCTCAATGTGGAGTTTCCGTTGAGATTTTCTGAAAGAACAAAGTCACTGTCGGCCACTTAATGGGCAGGACAAACATTACCGAGGTCACATCACCCTTCTACATGGCTACCTCCCACAGGGCGAACTCACCGCCGTTATCCTTTGAGTCTAGATCAAAGTGGCTTCGTTCGTCTCAATCGGGTTTCGTTGAGATTTTCTGAAAGGAACAAAATCACTCTCCGGCCACCTCGCGTGGGCCGAGAACAACCATCACCAAGGTCACCTGCGCCCATGGCACCTGGCCTGTGGAAACCTCACTTTCTCTCCTTTGAGTCTAGGTCCCATCATAGGACGAGCCGGTCATGTCTCAGTACCATGCATCTTTGCCTGAGTTTTAAGTAACTTCGATCTTTGAGTCCGTGAGCCCGAGGGATTGTGAAACAACAACAGCATCGGCGGACCGCGGGACCGCACGAGGCGGCGGCCACAAGCCCGGCGACAGGCTCGTCCTCTCCCATCTGGCGCCCGGCGAGCCACGTCGTTCCGTCTGGCGGCCCGGCAGGGTCTGGCTCCCCATCCGTGCAGTGGTCTGGATCGAACAGCGGCAACATCTTGGTCCCTTAAACCCATGTTGGATTGTTAGAAACCACGGCGATTCTTCCATAAAACCTTCTCGATTGTTTAACAAAGCTAATATTCTAGAATCTAAGTTGACCTCATTACTCAAACCCGAAGGCGAAGTCTACGAATCCAAGTCCATCTCGATCCGACGCACAGAAATCTCGGAGAAGACCATAAAAGGTTCAAATGATGAATGGATTTGATTCGCCATTATTAAAGCGATCCGCGGTTATTCTAAACACCAATCATATCGATATACAAGGAAATGGGATTCGCCAGGAAATGCCGAAACCTTCAACTATTTTCGAAAATTTTTGTAAAGGTTTTAATTCTTAAGTAGGACAGGAACAAAAGCGTCTTGAAAACTGCCGTGAAATTTAGGGAACTTAGGACCTAGGTGGATAGTCCTAGCAAGCTAAGTCTTAGGAAAAATTTCCAGTCTTATTCCATCGTTCCTTGATTGTCCAGGCAGAACATGCAAACCGATCTAGTCTCGAAAAGCGAAAGCGATAGCGACATACTCATCCAGCTTCCTAAAAGAAAGAAAAACATACACAAGCTTTGGAAGAGCGGCTAACCCGTTTTCTTCGTAAAAGAAAAGGGGAAGTAGATGCGTTATACTATACCCGTATAATCCCATCTTGAAAACTTTTCAGCATCAAGACGCTTTTGACAAAGCAAACTCTCACAGCAATAAGATTGTCTAAAAAGCGCTAGCGGCATAAGCCCAACCGTTACAAACATAGTCTTGAAAACTCTCGTCGTCTCTAAATTAGCGAGCTTCGCGACTAGAAAGCGTGTACAATAGGGGCGGTGAATTACGAAATAATGAAATAACCTTTGGTAAACTCCAGTGAGTAATAGCACGGTGGTAGTAATTGAAGCTTTTCGTCAAAGATCGAAATCATAGCGGAAACATCTCCCGTGCAATCCGGCGGAAACATCAGCTACTTTGACAATCGATTTTCTATCTCCATGAAACCGGTCATCCATTACTTTCCTATAACAAGAATATTTTAAACAAAACAGCCTATGGAGAAAACATGATGGGTCTCATGCAAAGCGACTTTGCGATGCATAAAAGTGAATGAGGAAAACAGAATCGTGGTGCAGTAAATGTCGCCAAGTAATTTGCGAGAAACACTCTCGATTACCTTCGAAAACCCCTCTTACATGCGGCTTTACGAAAAATCCTCTGTATGGTCGAGTCAATTCATACAAAGCAACTTTATTAAAATAAACATAATGTGTCCAGCGGGTAACTGTATGAACGGTTTTGCTCCACAAGGTTTCTGGCTCCTGCTTTCACTCCAGCGGTTCACGTCCGAGCAGGAAATAATCGCAGGCGAACCGCGCGTGTCCTGCGTCGATCCCTTAAACTTTTCCCCGATAAAATGAAGCGATTTTCATGCAACAAAGAAAATTTATCTGAACCATTCATCGGTATAGCTGAGACCTAAAGTGGAAGATCGTTTAATAATAACAAGCCATAACTCAGAAAACTCCGCTATGCTTGGCATGTCTATCTTGGCTAAGCGCTATTTGGCCCTCGACCAGCTCATGCCCATAAAGCCGGACCTGAAATTGGCATCCCCATTAAGGACAATGGAAGATAACATGACCTTAATAAAGGTGTGGTCTGATGGTTTACCAACAACTTCCTTGGCGATACGGCTGAATCTAGCCTCCATGCCAATCCAAAGCTACCGGCGACCACCGCTCAATCACTTAGGCTAAAACAACAATCCACGATTTATTAAGTAGAGCGTAAGTGACTATGCATAAGCAATTTGTCATATAACCCAGAATCGGAAATCATCACGATAAACTCTTCATACCAAAACTCAGCCTAACAGCCATATGGTTAGCGGAAGATTTAAACTTATCGTCAATCGATTAAGTTCTATCGCCCGTAAACCACGACATGAAAAAACACTTCGACAAGGCTCCAAGAGTTATATGAGTCATCCTTAATATATACATTCAAATCGGGAGGCCAACACTTCCGGCTTACCAGTGAAGGTAGGCGCTTCTCCAGGGTCAAACTTACGCGACCCTCGGTCCTCGCGTCAAGCCGAAACAACAGTTTCTGGCTGCGAACATTCGCAAAACATCTCCAAGCCAGAACATTTCAACCACAAAATGCGGCACAAGGAAAGCTTCGACCTTCAGCACTGCGAACTTAGCTGCTTCGAAGGACATTCTTTTCCTCAAAAGCGTTCGAGGCGAAATCCTGCGTCTCTAGAACTCATAACATACAAACACCTCTAGCGGTAACATGCCTCTAAACTGGCATCATTTCTTTGTTGATCCCACAACGCGAACTGCGTCCTAAACAGACAATAGCGCCTTTAAAGGGTAGGCTCTCTTCCGACAAGGATAAACATGCGTGCTATACAAAGAAATCCAAATTTTGGTTTAGCTCTTAAGTAAAGAAGTAGCTTCGATTCGCCTGAGACAAATCATATAAGCCGACAACAATTGGCGGATTTTAAGCGGTGCGAGTCAGGTTAAAATGTCAAAACAGGCAAAAGCGAAAGCCGATTTGTCATCGCGAAAGCCTCAGTCAGAGTAAACCTAGGTCTTGCCCTAAACCCAGCGCTGGATCTTGACATCTCCACCGGACATAGTATGGTATCACGAGATCAAAAATTTGTCTCTTCACTTAAGCTGTGGTTTCACGAACTTTTCGTAAATCGGTAAACCCGGCGGAAAATCTGGCTTTATGCAAACAATAGATACGGTGATCATCGGGGAACTAGGAATGAGAGGACAACTCACACCCTCTTTCTCATGCCCGAAAAAACTGAAGTTCATAAAAATCCAAAAACACATAATGGCCTCTGCGCCCGAGACCAAAACAAATACATCAGCAGCATCATGCTCGAAAGTCCCTCATGACACATAACCAGACCATATAGTCTGCGGCTGGAAAACAGATCACAAGGGTCTTAAACTCCAAAGCGAACTCTGAAGGCTTGATCCCTACAACAAAGATGCGTGAGGGCCCGAAGGCGCAACCCAATCTTACCACTTTCATGAACCTTTTAAACAATTAATTCCGCTATCATACCTGACATGTCTTATCGCTCGCCAAGAACATCCGCGAAGGTTCTAGCGAGCTGGGGGCTAACTGTTGGTGTCAAAATCGGTCAGCGGAATCAATGACTGAAAGTCTCTGGAAAGTATTTCTTAAAACAAAAGTCTCGGATAAATTTGAAAAGTAGTTATCGAGATTTTCTCAAATTAGAATATCCACTCTGGTAAGATTCAGCGGTTATCTCGAAATCTACGGCTAAAGATTCTTCCAAACTCAAAGATTTCCCGCCGCGAGCATTAGCGGGTAAAGATCGGGCAGCGGAAAACCCACGGCGACACCCGGCCTGGCGCGGCGACGCAGCGTCCGCGAGCGGCTTGGCGCACGCCGCAGACTGACCTGGCGCCTGCGACATACGGCGTCCGTGAGCCGGCTTGGCGCCGGCGGCACGTCGCAGCGGGCGGCCTGGCGCCGATGGCACACCGGCCTGGCGCCGGCTTTATCCGGCCTGGCCCGGTGACGGCGTCCGCCCCTACTTGCCGGTCGGCGGCCCCGTCCTGGTCTCGATCCATCATGCTGGTCGGATCCCATCTTGTCTTGTTTGGATCGATCCTGCATTGAGGTTGAATGCGACCACGACTCTGGAATGAACATCTTCGATTCGTTTGGAATGGTCCTCGATGTTTTACGGCAAAAACTAGAAGGATTGGATTTCGTAGAAGATATCGCATAAAACAAAGATCGATTAACGAACATCGATCCTTTAGGCTATCACGGTTTACTTTGAGAAAGATAGTCTTTTAATCGTATAAAGCGTTCAGCGACTTAAGACAAGTCCACGGACTTACTTATGATTTTAAATTCAGGCCCAATCATGCTGCGGTTTATCTGATTTCCGAACATCGGATAAACATCAAGTCACCGAAAAATAGGGAAAACTTCGAGGATAATTACAAAGATCGTGAAAATGGAATACTTCCTGAAGAGATAAACTTGGGCCCAAAGTAGAGGTCCATCATCAAAGGCAAACCGACCTAGGAGTGAGTATATAAGGAGCAAGAGCGAAGAGGCCAGATCCGAAAATAGTAGAATCTAGACTTAGAGAACTCATGCTAGCTTAGAGAACTTAGAACTTAGGTGGTTAGGCCAGCGAGGTGGGACTTAGAACATCTGGCGCCTCTTGTTCTAGTTTTATCTTCTTCCAGATCCCTGTTCTCTCGGAAGGATCTAACAATTCTTTACTCAGAGCTCCGCACATAGAAACCCTAGGCATTATCTTCGACATGCCGTTTCTATAACCAGCGCTCATACTAGGCGAACCGCCCAGGCGGTTCGATCTCTTGTTCAATTCTTTCTAACTGAACTACGTCCGACTTGATCCTCGAAGAAAGTGCGTGAGGCAGCCTTTCTTAAGGTCCAGTCCCAAATCTTAACAAAACCTTTTCGCATTTATTAGGTCGCTTGATTGGCTGTCGCGGAAGAATCCGGACCTTCAAGAGAAGTCGGGTTTACTTGCCTTTCCTCCGCAATCTTATTCATTTAAATCGGCGGTGTGAATTTGGTTCCCACACTGGACATCTTTCTGAATCTGGACCAGTCAACATTTGAATCCACACCTTGACTGGTTTTCCTTTTTTCCACACTTTGACTAGATCTAGTCAAATTTATATTTCTGTGTGTGTTTTTCTGCACTTTTCTTTTATGTCTCTTTGACTCAAAACCTTATAAATATGCGATCACATGAATAAAACAGATCGATTTTTCCTTTAATATTTTTGAGTTTTCTCTCATTGTTCTTTGCTTAGAACATTCATAATTCTCTTGGTGAGGTTATCTCCGAGTGAATCGCCGTTGTGTTGGACGGTCGTCACATCCGGCAACCGTCGGTAGTATCTTTGGGCCATTCCGCGGCCCAAAGTGTCACCTCGATCCATAAGTTCTCAATCCTTCGGATCTGAGTCCATATCATCCTTACG